>JAFNEN010000106.1:952500-1552500 GCA_019343175.1 Oedothorax gibbosus
TCATTCTCATTTCGTGTCGAATCGAAAACCTTATCTATAAACATTTATCGCAAATCCCCCTTCCTTGATAATCCGAAAGCAAGCGATTCCGAGTTCTAATTTTTTTCGCAAGTGGGAGGAATGAGAAAAAGTCCCACGTTCGCAACCTTTACATGCATTTCGTTTACTTTTTGTTTAAAAAGCGTACGCAATATTTATCATAGAAGATATAAAGTAAATATTATTGTAGAAAATATATTTATCTAGCATAAAAAATATAAATTGTAAAATCTTAAACTTTGTGTAGTTTTGATAAATATTTTTATGTTGGTCCGTAGTAGTATAAAGTAAAATATTTTGACATGTTATTTACATTTTCTAATGGGGTTACAGGATTTATTGTTTCCATAAGAATATAAAACTTCAAAATTTGAATTGTTTTTTTTGTTAATATAAAAATAATAAAAGTAGGGTAGACTGACCAGTGAGTGAACAGGCCCCAGTGAATGAACAGTTGGAAAATACATTTAAAAAATAAGGATTGAAAATCATTCCACTGGATGAATTGGAGAAACCTTTTTTTCTAGTTGTCAGTAAGACTTGTAAAATAAATACTGAGCATGAAAATGTCAATGAATCTAGTTTTTAATTAAAATCCAACATGTTTATTGACTGGACATTTTTGTGTTCATTCACTGGTAAAGAACTGTTCATTCACTTGGCTTAAGCGTTCATTCACTGGTTAGTCTACCCTACTAACATGCATAAAATAATTCTTTTTATATTGTTGCTCAGGTGATAAAGTATATTTTGATTGTTGCTCATAACAGTTTCAAGTTTTAAATGGGAAACTTTATTTGCCATTTCTAAGCAACAACCGCACACTTATTATTAAGAATTTCTTACCATTATTTACATTCTTTCATATTGTGTAGTATTAGTAGTTTATATTAAATGTAGAATCTAAAATAGTTTAGAATATGCATCATTAGAAAATTGTAACTTGTGATATGTCAACAGAAGCAAGAAGTACATTATACCATATCATGAGCTAAATGAACCAACGAGCCTAACAATATAAAATACATAACGTAAAATGTTGAAACAGTAATTTATAAAGAACGACCGACGAAGACAACCAATCAGAATAAAGTTGTGGTTACTTAAGGCTATGTCCTCACTACGACATCAAACGCCACAAAGGCAACAAACGCAACAAAATTTGGCGACCGCCAAGCGCGCCAAGCAATGCAATAGCATGGTGGTTGACTCTGCCAAGTCGCCAAGTTTTGTTGCCTTTGTGGCATTTGTTGCCTTTGTGGCGTAGTCAGGACATAGCCTATCGACGATCTTTCGAGTTCTTGGTATACCTACGTAGGTGCCTCGGAAAACCACCCAAATAAAATAGTTGTGTTGAGAACTGCCGTGAGACGTGTTGAGAACTCCAATCGCCGACTATTTGCGATGATAATCGCGAATGTTGACAAGAGATGTCGGCAATTCGAACTACTCTACTCTATGTAGATAAGAATCAGGCCCTTTTGCTTAAAATTTAAAAATTTCAAATGTTAAAGATGTTTTTTTATGCCAGTTTCATGAATGTTTGATATTTGTTATTATATCTGTTAACAAATTGTATTTTTAAAAGATATATCTTTTTTAAATCAAAGTTAGTATAAATTTACAAATTAAACTTTTATTACTTTTTGTAAACAAAATAATATAACCTCGGATAAATTTATACATTAAACAGTGGTTTTTTTTATTCTAGAAAGTATATAATTCCACTTAAATGGTTATAGCTAAAACTTAGTGATTAAACAATTTAATCAGATAGTCTATTCCCCAAATCTATTTGAGTTCAATAATACCCTTAAACCCGTATGAGTCTCTAGTTAAGGGATTCAAGTCTCTCCCTAAAATCTGTCAACGTGAATTACCTTGCGATTGTGGATAAAACGAATTTAGTGAAAAGGTTTGAGTGGCTCAATTAGGTGGATAAATTTTCAATGATTATGTTTGTTTAAATTATATTTTTTATACATTTTTTAATAACTTTGTTTAGAGGTGATTTATAGATTTTGATCATACTCTTGAGAACAGAAATAGTTAAAATTATTTTTATAACAAATTCTAGTTTTTGGCCCGGAACTCGAAAACTTCATTTCCGGAAGAGAACTTGAATCTACCACGTAGACTGTTTACAGAGTTCCGTGCTGCAACTTCACATATTTCCAGTGGAAAAAAAGTTAAGAATTTTAATCTTTTTTTTTAAATACGCGTAATTTCAAGTCATTCAGATAGGTAACCGTCCTTAAAATAATAAAAATATATAACATATAATATAATTTGTCTTAAATTTATTTAAAAAGTGAATAGCACTATCTTTGAGAAAACTAATTACTCAATAATTTTATCGGAAAATTACTTAAATTGTATTTAATGCATTAATTATTTTAAATTATTATTTTAAAAAGTCTTATAATACTTAGAATATATTATGAGAAATATAAAAAGCTTTTTGGATCATTTTCATAAGATTATACTCAGGCTCGTTCTTGAATTCGACCCTGAACTCTGAATTCTTTTGAAACAAAAGTTGTAAATATATTTTAAAGCTACGCAAATTAAACTTTTTAATTCTTTATTTTAGAATTTTTTAACTAGGTATGTTGCAAGGAATACTTCTCAAAACTAATTTTATTATATTTACATTTTATCTACATTTCTTATTTTCTAACACAGTAAGGTAATTTTTGTGCAGTATCAAACACTTAAATATACTATACATATGAAGCATATATAGTATATATATGGATATATATAACATATATGGATATATATAACATAACATATATGGATGAATATATATCAAACTAAAAAACATTTAAATAATATTATGAAAAGTGTAATTTTAAAGTTTTCTGTAACAAAAAATTACTTTATGACCAAAATCTATTTTCCAAGATTTGTTTTTGACAGAAAATGATTTCAAACTATGGCATAGAATACTTTATCTCAGCATAAGGATATGACTCTGACTTATTTATCTCAATTCAATATTTTAGTTCGAATTCGTTATTGGAATAAAAGTTGTGCTTTCATGGACCGCAAGATTATTTCAATTGCTTTTAGATTTGAAAGATAAAAAATTTACTTTTATGGAGGATTCCAGGCATTTTCGATTCATACGTATTTGCTTAATTTTCAAAGATTTCATACTTTCTTTTTCAATCTAAGATTTTAGAATGCCTATTTTTTGTCATCTTAGAACAAACTAGATAAAAGTAACTACTTCGCTGGGTATCTATGTATTTTTTAATTATCTTCCAACGAGTTATTAGAGTTAATATTTTACCCCCTTTTAGTTGTGAGACTCTTTTTGTTTAGAAAATTCCACCCCCCCCCCCCCCCATTTATTTTTGTAAGAAAATTATTTCAAGCTTAAGTATAAAATACTTTATCTGAAGCTGAAGGAAATGAATCCAACTTATTTATCTCAACTCAACTTAGTTCAAATTCGCTCCCGATTATAAAGGAAGAAACAATGCCGATGTGTGTATGTTTATTTAAATTAAATTTATCCTACGACATTGCCAGGTTCGCAAGTATGATTAGTTTCAATAAAATTTTCAGACAAAAAGAAGGAACAGCTATGACCGCCGGCTTTAATTTTGCGATTTTCTTTACGATGGAGCCAAAAAAAATCTGATATGCATTCAACTTAACACAACTTGATAGATATAGCAAGCTTATATGATAATTTTTCACCATAGCTAAGTATCACCTATAAGCTGACCGGCTCTATACGTATCCAAAAAGAGAAACAGCAACTGTCATACATAAAACTGACACCAAAAGAAAATTGGATCGTTATAATGCTTATCTATCTTAAGAGGGACTGTCAGGCCCATAAAGCTAATGCATTAGTTTTGAAATCACAACTTTTGCAAAAGAATCGTTTTGCCATGTTGTCCCATTTTCACAAGGTATGGGAATCATCATAACATTATTTAAAACAAAATTGAAAAGAAAATAACATCCGGTTAGTTAATTATTAATTTATAAAGTTTTTAAAATAGTGTCGTCATTTGCTGAATATTTTGGGGCATTTTAAAACTTTAAAAATATTTAATTAAATAAATAGATAACATTTTCGTTTCAAATTTGTTTTATTTCAATGTTATGTTGATTCCCGTACCTGGGGAAAAAGGGCTAACATGGCAAAGAAATACTTCTGCGGAAGTTGTGATTCCAAAACTAATGCATTAGCTCTATTTGAATGACAATTCCTCTTAATAGAACTTTTGGCATATTAAAAATAGACAGCCATCACAAAACTTGGGTAGTTAGTTGAATATTTTTAGGTTAGCCAATACTCTGAAGTATTTAGTGAAATATATGAAACCCGATTAAGAGGAGTGATCGTATTTTCCGAAAGAAATCGGTTTTAAGACCAACTAAAAACACAACTTCCAACCAAATACAACTTTTAAAGTTTTGTTTGAAATTTCTGACGTTCCACTCTGATTATCAAATTTAAAATAATCATATTTTTGCAACGAAAAACCACAACAACTAAACACTGGTAACATTCTAACGTGCAATTTTTAAGGCAATGTATGATGAAAATCAGTTCTAAGACTAGCAGTTACGGAGTTTTTGTGAGTCTGGCATGCATACAAACTTTGGGCTTTATAGTTGAGATGTACAAGATTCTTTGAATGTTTAGAAACAAATTGGATGGTGTATCTTTGGAATTGAATTTTTCAAACGTGGATACTTTCATGTTTGAAATGCTTGAATGCCTTCCAGTACTCGAATATGCATAGATGTATTATTAAATTTCAAACTTGAAAATATTGAAACCAAATATCCCAAAAAAAAAGTAAATTTTATAGTTTGTATGTGACAAAAAAAAACGACTATATATAACCAAATTCCATTTGTCCTATTGGCTTTTGATAGAAAATATTTTCAAACGAATGTATAGAATTATTTATCTGAAGCATAAGGATATGACTCCGACTTATTTATCTCAATTCAATTTTAGTTCGAATTCGTTTTATGAATAAAATTTGTGCCTTTACGCATCACGGGAGCTCCTTTTATTCACGTCATATTGAATTTCACAAAGATTTAAGATTTTTGTTGGGTTTCAAAAAGCTTTTGGAGAATAAGTCACATTTTAGGATTAATAAAAGGATATATGGATTGGATTTAAAGTTATTTATCATATTTTAAAGATACTTTCCATGGACAAGTGTAACAGACATTGCAGATTATTTAACTTTACAGTATAAATTTAAATCTTTTCTTTCGATTTCTTTACTTTTGACTTCTTATTTGTTAAATCACCATAGGCTAAATTTAAGATGTGAAACTTCTAAAAAAAAGCAAAACGCAAAGTAAAATTTTTAGCGTTTAAAACACTACATAAATATTTTTTTACCTAAATGAACTTTCACCTAAATTACTTACAAGAACAAAACGAAACTACGCTGAAATTTCTTTGTTTAAACTTGCATTTATTGAACAATGGAAAATGTATACCGTTTGCTATATTAGGAAAACAATGCCGACATATTGTTCACGATATTAATACACTTGTAGCTGAAGAGAATGCGCGTGATATACGATGTCTCATTTCATATCCACATATTCACATGCTCTATTATGGCATTCAATATTAAGCTTGTATAGTTTCGTCTTAATAGCTGTATTCATACTGTATTTGGCTACCAGTATGCTTTAGTAAACCAACTCTGAAGCTTATTTAAAATTATTTGTAAGTAATACTAAGATAAGTTTTGAAGTATATTGAAAATAGTTAGGCAAAATTTGAAATAAGAAAGAGAAAGAATAAGGTATCTTAAAGGTTAGATATTCAAATAGAAAATTATTATGATAGATGCGATTTTTGTAAAACTGGTTTAATCCATTTAAAAAAATTCAATGACACTTTTACATTGTAACCTTTTTAAATTGAATTAGGTACAATTTTATATGGGCTCTACTTATTAAACGTGAAAAATATTAAACTTTCTAACTAAGGATTGAAATTAACTGTATTAAATAAACATTGTTATTTACAAAACTAAAGAATTTGCAACCCAATTAGTTTATAGATGATAGATAAATTTTAGCTGCACAAAACTAGCTAATGTGCAATCAATTACAAAATTGCATGTAAACACAATAATTAAAAGTGGGAAAAGGGGTAAAATAGCTTTAATAATAGAGAGAAAAAAGTGTGTATAATAATAATCACAAGAAGTACTCGAAGATATTCTGTGCATTCTAACTAACGTGTTTATAACTTATCCTTGAAATTGCACTATTTCATTTTTTTAGTAAAAACACTTTTTTTTTAAACTGAGAAACTAGTAGCACAACAGTTTTATGTTTCATAATTCCTTTTGTAAAAAGGAGAAAATTGTCTTTCGGTTTATATTTGCAATCGCTGTTCTGGTTGCAAGTGAAATTGTCATTTGCTTGCCCAAACTCTCACATTAGTTAGGTCGGCAACACGAATTTACAAAACGGTTGAAGCACATACCGTATAGTTTATTTGATAAAGCTACGTTTAGGTTTTTACATTATAGCTAATTTGTAATTCAGTAATGCATAGTCAGCTTCCAGATGATTTCAAATATCTATAAACGTTCTTGTCAGATGGGGGATTTAAACTAACTGATTTTCATGCATAATCTTCTGAGTAAAATTAATTATAGTTACCCCCAATAATTTATTTTACGACTTTCGTAGACGTATTGATTTATTAGACAATCGAATTTAATTTTTTAAATTTGTACGCAGTCAAATAAATTTATTGTCTTTCTTTGGCTTTAATCAACATGTACCGCATCATTTTACGTTTGATTCGATTGTATTAAAATGAACTTTGTATGTGTTTTTTTAAACTTTTTTTATGCATTTATATTGAGATATATATTTTGCCTATTTTGTTTATTTTTAAAACAGAACCTGTTCCCGCTAAAAACAAATATGTTGAGGCCATAATGTTTAACTTTTAGTAAAATGATATCGTTAAAATGCCAATGACTTGTAATGACGTGAGCATTTTCATAATTCAATACAACCAACACAATATGCAACCCTTCTGTTTAAAAGTTAATATTGTAACTTGCAACTTCATTAAGAATATCCAGGAAAAGCCAAATGATAAATAAAATATGAAATAATTATTACTCATGAATATTTTAATGACAATAAATCAAAGCATTAATAAATGACATAAATATGTCATTTTAAGTTCCTTTTGTCACACAAACAGTAATTATTATCATTAAATATTATCATTAAGTATCATAGTTATTATCATTAAGTAGTAAAGGCATTCATTTTGAAATAAAACATGTATCTATGGAAGAGCTTTATATTTTGTTTATGACGTTTATGTCTAGTATAGATATATTTGAGTAACGACTGTATCAATATATTTATTCAATGTTTAAAACAATCATTTTTTACTGTGTCTTGAGAACGACGCAATAAAGTTTTTAGTTTATTTATTATAGAATGCAATTTTTATTTATTATTTAAATAAACTCATTCCAGAATGATGTTTGCATAAATTTTAATTGTGCATTTTGAAAATTGGTTCAAAATTTAATTGAAGTACCTAGTTTATTAAAACTATTTTTTACTATTTCTATTCAACTTTATTTAAATTAAGCCTTTTGTGTTTTTTAAGTAATTTAATCAAGTTTAAACGAAAAAAAAACATAATTTCTTTTTATTTTGACTTAAAAATTAAATAATGCAAAATTTAGAACACTTTTGCTTGTAATGCAACAGGTGTCCCAGAATTCTCCGAATCTTACCTTCTTGACTCATACCTAAGATTTGAGTACAAATTTGTCATAACTTTTTATAAATCTAAATTATTAAAAAGTATTTAATTGAATAAGGAAACATTGTCGTCGTTATTATTTTATCTATCTTAAGTTTTTAGGATGAACTTATTTTAAATGGTGCTATAAATTTTAGTCAAATAAATATAACTAGTTAATTGTAGGGATAGTTAAATAAGAAGGAAAATTTGACTGTGTAGCACAGTAAAAATTGTGTAAACTTAGCATTATCCTTAAGTATAACGTTACAAGAAATTTGGAGCAAACGACTTAATTGGGGAAAAAATCAAAATCACTTTTAACTCAAACGTTAGCAACCTTTCATAAAAAGCTGTGTATCACATGCTGTTAGCAGTTTTATGGATTAACGTTACACCAAATGTTTTACAGTGATGGGACTACACAAATTCTATTGACAATTTTTAAACATCGCTTCATTAAAAAAATTAGCTTGCATGTATTTAAAATAAAATAAAATAAACAAAAATAATAAAACTTATTCACCTTGCTATTTTTTCACTTTAACTCAACAACGACGACTTTCGAAATAAAATATCATTAATTGTTTTTTCATTTCCGAACAAAAACGGTACCTTAATTTCTTTTGAATTTGTGTTTCGTATCACTTAATTTGTCCAACATAAATTGTTCGGACTGCGGTCTTCATCTGTCTTACATTTTGTTTACTTAGATAAACTTAAGTAGGAAGCTAATTTTGGCGTGGTAAATTTTCTTGCTAACAGTCGTCAATGAGTTAATAATATATTTTTTAAAAAATAATCAGTGACAAAACACAAATTCGTTTATGTTCTACACAAATAAATTATAAACAGTGAGAAAATAGTTGGTAACATTTTCTGTAAAACCCATTTTGCTACTATCCGCCCCTTATCGCAGAGAAGTCAACCCATTAAGTGCGTTGTATGCTTATAGGAATTCCTTTGTCAAGTAACAGAAATACTCCGGTAGCAAAACTGACGAAGAAATTCGTTTGTTTCTTCTTCAAAAAGTAGTCTTAGAGTAAGACTTTATAAATTAGTATGAATCTTTGATATTTTACAGTTAGACATTTGCATTCTCATATTCTTATGAGAAATGATAAAAGACAAAAATGATATTAGTAGCTTGAGGGCTATTGGAAGTGGAATAAGTTGGAAAGTACACTGCTTCATTCTTTTCGTGCATAATTCAGGTTCAACCTTAACACAATTTTCTATACAATTTTCCAATTTTTGTGTAATTATTTTATTTATTAATAGAGAGTTAATATGTAAATTAGGCTATTCAATCAATTTGTGAAACGCTCCTAAATAAAAAAATTATTTACTTAGTAACTACAGGCACATTGACACATGTTTTACTTTTAGTTCAAAATTATCCTTAATATTTTTTTAAAATCTGTATTTCAAATTTTTCTTAAGCAAATAGTTATTTTAAAAGTAAGAATAAATTTAAGTGAGATTTTTGTAGTTCGTATAGGAAGGTTAATGCATGTACTCTTTCAAGAGAGAAAAGTTAAGTAGAAAGAGAGACATTTCAAGACAACTAACTTAGTTAAATAGCCTACAGCAATATAAATAAGATTCTTCACTGTAAAAATCGAAAAGAGAATATTTCAGTTGTTTCCCTGCATAATGTTTTTGGTTTTCTAAGATTCCAGAAATTTACTGAAAAATTGCACCTCGATTTCACATAATACCCATTTTATCTGTAAACTGAATAAATTTGTAACCACTGATTCAGACTACACCTGTTGAAGAAAAAAAATGTCTGTTTTTATGAAAAGAAAAATTTACATTTATAATCTTACGTCTCCGAATTGATGTGCACATTTTTTCTGTAAACTGATTAAAATTGTAACCACTGATGTAGACTGCACCTATTGAAGAACAGATTTTTCTGTTTGGTTATGAAAAGAAAAATTGAAATTTATAATTTTGCGTCTCTAATATGATGGTTACACTGTTTAAAAAAAACTGAAATTTCAGGAGAAAAATTACTGATTTTAACGGAACTTTCCCGTAACGACTGAAACGGGTTTTTTCCTTCTGAAAACGGGTTTTTCCTTCTAAAAACGGAAAATGTCCGTAAACCACGAGCGAAGATATTAAAACGGAATTTTTCCGTTTTTAGAGCTGTCATACTTTTTATTACCCTATCGTAGAATTGGCGATAATGCACTAAGAATACACACATCGAAACTCGAACATCAAATACCTGTATTACCAGGCCCGTCCGTGTCCGAGTGGTTAGGGCATCAGCCTTGAGATTCAACCTTCTCAGGAGTGCGGGGGTTCGAATCCCATACACTGCCAGCCAGTCATCCTATAAATCGGATCTGTGCTGGAAATAGTAGAAAACTCCTCAATTCACGGATGGGCCCGAGTACACTGGGACAGACGTGCTCGTTAAATCTGTGGAGTCCAAAGTCCCGACAGCGTTAGCGTACGATGTCGCTCGAAGTTCCGTTGGGTGCCCGCTCAAGCGTCGACCTCGTGACTTGACCAGCGTTCTAAATTACGAGGCGTTATTGGCTGTGTTAAAGCTCCTGAGGGAGGCTACAAATAGGCAGCCGGAAACGATTATCTTACCTGTATTACCTGTACGGGGAAATGCAAAATTGAATTTTTTTTTAATAACGGAGAAATAAGAAACGGAACTTAAGTAGAAACACGGGAAAAAGCAAAATGGAAAATTTATACAACGGAGAAATAAGAAACGGAACTTCTGTAAATACACGGGAAAATACTTAACGAAACGGGAAAGTCCCGGCAACTCTGCTGCCGGTACTTTTTCCGTTAATTTCAGTAAATTTTTTTTACAGTATGGAGCTCCTGGCTTTTATGCAATACATCATGGTTTGAAAATCTTTTCTCAGGTCAATTTTAGTGTACCTTGCCCGGCAATACAGAAAATGTGTCGTGCAGTATGTTTTTGCTATGGGAATGTTTTTCAGCATCTGTTTCCGTAGTGCTACGGATATTTTCTAGCAACTTTGCAACTACATTTTTTTTAATATAACATAATTTTTTTCAATGCTCGGTGATCCCTAACAACTTAACGAAATCAAACTTTCCTATTTCGTATTTGATTAGTATAAAGTAAAAATCATTGATCGACCATCAAACTATCGACCGACATTCTTTTCCGCATACACAGAGAACTCGAAATTCAACCAGTAATACAATGTGAATAGAGAAAGTTAATGGTATTTTCCCATTCAAATAGTCCTCTCTATCCAAAGGCTCGCTTTTAAATCTGTTTTAGCCATTTAAGAAAGAACTCAATGTAACAAGAATTCCTCTTTCAAAAAAATAAGTTTCAAAAGTGTTTTTCAAACTCTCAAAAACAAATTCTAAGGTTTAGATACACCTTTAAAAACAGTATCTGATTGCATATTCTTTGCTAACAAGCCAAGGACGTTTTGTTGTAGGAGATATTATACAAATCCCCGAAATAGATCATAAAGACAGAACACTAGAAGTTTCAGAAATTTAATTAGATTCTATGATTTCGAGAACATTAAAAGAATTGTTCTCTAACGTTAACTAAGTTTTATAAACTCTTGTGTTAGATTTTTTTGATAAAGTATAAGAATAGAAATGTTTTGCTAAGACATAAAAGCAAATAAATGTAGCAATATAAATCATTTGAGGATTCATTAGTTCAAATTGTCTAAGGTTCTTTTAAATCCTGATGCCTACACTGTTAGACAAACTCGTCGTTTAACACTAAATTACTTTTCATTTATTTACGAATTATTGACGATTTCTTTGATATGTTCACAGCTAGTTCACGGTTTGTAAAGACCTATCACCGTGCAATCGTTATCATCAAGATTATTCTTTATTCATTTTATTTGCTTACCGTTGAGAAACCGCTCTTACGCAGTTGGTAAGAATTTTGCCTGAGAATGCTCGGGTTCGAACCCCATCAGCCCTATAAAAGATTCATGCTGGTAGTGGTGATAATTTGAAATAATTAATAATATTATGAATATACTCTTCTTCATTTCTTAGAGATATTATTTTTCTTCAAAACCGAGAAATATTAAATGGTAATATTAATCATCAACGTAATTTTTTCCTTCTGAGACGGAGTAAAAATCAAGCGGAGAAAAATTCATACATAAAGATAAACGACAAACTTTTTTAATTGTTAAAACTCTACGCCTTTTGAGAATAAGTAGACTTTTAAATAAGCACCACTTACACATTCATTTACCTCTTATATACCTTATTCATTTACCTTATTTATCTTATATAAATATATTTTTAAAAAAATACTTTAACTGTACATAACGTTATTTGATACACTTTATTTACCATTAAAACATAATATTATTATTCTACTAAAAAACAAAACAACTTTGTTTCCTTTCCATTATTAAATATTACATTCTTGCCAAACGAACAATAAACATCTGTATTATTATCACCAACTCACATAAAACAAGAATTCCAATAAAAGTAACATCAAGAGTTTAGTATGTAATGAGTTCTACGTGACTATGTACGCAATAATCATTTAGGCTAACGCCCAAGCTCATATAGTAGCCGTTTGTAGCCAGTTTGGAAGCTCTTTGTTGTATATATAGTACATCTTAACTAATACTTGTATAGTTACAAAACTTTCACTTTTAAAAATTTCACGTAAGTTAGAATTTTAGGAAAGGATATCATATTACCATATGCTTTTCGGAAATATTATAGCTTCTTTATTTTCAAATAATGAAGATGCTTAAAAACTTAATGATGTTTTTTAGAATTTTAATTTAAATTATTTTTTGATAACTTTTTTTTTAAATTTCACTATGTGTTTATTCTTTATTTCCACAAATAAGCAACCTCGAAATTACTATTATCCCAGCGAGCATAAGTTAAATTTCTATCATTTAATAAATAGTGACGCTTAATAAATTTCTCAATGTTTTTACCGATTACCTACTTCATAAAAAGAATATGAAAGCATCCATGTAAATAGCAAACTGACTTTTGAAAATATATAATGTATGTCTCCTGAGTTTTAAAAAATATTATGTACATTACATTAAAGTTATAAAGAAGAAACTTTATAATGTTAAAAAAATTGAAACAAATTATTGGTGTTGCTATTCCGTCATAGCTGAGTATGAACTGTAAGTGATTGCGATTTTTTTTGGTCATGACTTATAAATTAAGTTTCATTTTGTATCGGAATTTCTGTGTGATAAACCTGGTAACTTATAAACTTGTTCTATCTAATATAATAGAATTAAATTATTTTACCTTATTGCACTGTTTACTGTTATGCAACCGTTTTCAAGTGTATTCCAAAAACCATTGCGTCAAACCATTGTATTTCTTCTAAAAATTCTTAGGAAAGCAATTCAATTTATACCATAAACAACTTTTTACAACAATGCCAAAGTCGGTAGAAATTTTAATGAATTGAGCCTTACAAAAACTTTCTCATTATCATTTATGCATTATTTAAAATTACGATTGAAGCATTTTTAAATTTACTCCACAAATACATTAACATTCGCATCACTTTGAAGTGATTTTTCAGAATAAATGTATGATTTAATAGGTTCCATAGCATCTCCGTTTGGGCGGTTTGATTTTATTTTTTCAAATTGTTATTAAATTTTAATGGTTTACCCCAAGCCCTATTTTTTAATTGATTATCCTTTAAGTATATTCCTGCATAAGTCTATTTAAGAGCTCAAACTTTTGCCGTTTCTGCACGAGTGTATTGGAGTTTTCGGTTCGTTTGTACAGAGTGAAAATCAATAAAAAGTTGAAATCTTAATTAAGTTGTTACCTAACGTAAATCTGTTTTAGAAGAATAAAACAGTTATTAAGCTTATTTTATTGTATTAATAACAATAACAACAAGAAGGTCTGAAAGAATTGACATAACATACTTTCCTTTTACTTTGCTCAGTTCTTATGGTTAAACTTTTTAACGCCATAATTTGTTATTTTCATTAATTTTCGTCACAAAGTCTGATACACATTGTCATTTGCTAAATTTATTTACATTTTAAAGAATAATTATGTAAAATTGCTATCACTAAAATTAGAACCAATTTTTATCATAACATGTACATCAAATGTATTTTTTTAAACAATGATTTCAAGTTAGGAAACAAAAAATTATCGTTGGTGATTTTGGTGATTTTTGGGGTTTGACACGGTAAGCTCCACCCACTACATTGATTAACCAATCAATATCTTATTTTCATTCTCGTGGAACTGTTGCCACGAAAGTTAACATGCCTTTTGGATAATTTGTAATTTGACACCTTTCTAAAATAATATGTATTAATGAACACCGAAATGAAATTTATAAAAATAATCAAAGTTTTAAGCAAAAGACAGGACGTTCAATACATCTTCCTTAATAATGATGAACCTATGATGTTTCCTAAATATAATTTTTAAAAAAACTGTTTTCAATCTTTAATTTTAAGTCGAGTTTATCTTGCGATTGTTTCAGTAGGAACAGTGGTTTAAATGAACAAAAAATTGCATTATAAAGAAAATTAAATTACTATTTTTTTTAATCAATACTTTCATACAAGTATGCATTCCAATTACAGTTAAAAAACATAAATTTTAATTAAAACAATATTAAACATAAACAATTGCCGAAAATTTCATTGAAAAACGAAATTTACTCTTGCCCCTTATTACAAGAAAACAACAAAAGCAAAAATGAACAATGGGATGCACACTTTTATCACAAATTTATTTTGTAATTTAAAAAGTAAAGAAGTCTGTTTTAAGTGTCCTAGTAGCCTACTCCATTTTAAAATAGCTAAAAAAATAACAATACATAATTATATTAGGTTCTTAAGTTGTGTTTAAACATTATACTTTACAGGGCGAATTACTATTAGCAATATGTTCTGTTCTATGTAATCTTCATACTTTCGGAGCTGAAATTTTAAAAGAAATTCAGTTTATAACAATAAAAGCAAAAAATGAAATCTCCATTCTTTATTTTTCTGTAAAATTAGCTTTTTATGTATACGATAATACAGGGTGGTAATTTTAAAAGATGCCTCAATCAACAATTCGTTATTCGTTTTAAAGCCTTTTACAAAATTGCCACCCTGTATAAGAATGTTATAGCAGGTTTGGCCAATTTACGATAACTTTATGAATATGTACCATTAACTTTCATTTCCGAATAAAAAACATTAACTTAACGCTTTTTTTAAATTCGTTTTTCGTCTAACTTAATTTATCCTACATAAATTGTTTAGGACAATGTTCTTAATCTGTCTTACCTGTCACGTAATGGATATGGAACTAGTACCTTTATAAAATCTTACTGAAAAATAATGTTTAAGTAAAAAAGAGTTATTTTGAAAAATGACATCTTTTAAAATCATTGAAGTAGAATACTAAAATATTTAGAATCTGAAAGTTTTTAATTGATATCTTAGCTCTAATTTGTTTGTTTTAGTATATTTTCTTTATTAACCTTTTGGAGGCAATTTTAGTTTTAAACCGAGAAAACTTATGTTTTTGTATTGAAAAAAACTTAAAGTTTTTATTCGGAAATGAAGGAGTTAATGGTCACAAAGTCGTTAAGGGGTTTAAACAATGTTTATGCAGTTTGCTAATAATAAATAAACAAGAAGCTCTAAAAGAACTGAAACAGCATACTTTCCTGTTAATTTAATACTCACAGAAATTTTTATAGAAAAACAAGTAGGTTTGTAACAGTAACTGTCACCTAGAACCACATAAGGTTTGGTGGGAAAATCGTCAAAGAGACAGCATATAGTTGTAAATTTAAACTTTTAAAAGCCAATATTGGCAATTTTCATTTACAAATGAAACTAATATTCTTTATAGTGGGCATTTGCTTAATGTAATCGCCTAAATATTTGTTTATTAATTTACATTGATTACCGAATGGCATAAAACTTGAAACAATGATCTAGTGGCGACGGATTTTTACTTCTACATTCGAAACGACAGTTACATTTATAGATCGAGGAAATCAGTAGAAGAAAAAAACCAAAAAACATTGCCAAAATTGGGAGTAGAAACCAATTAATTGTCTCTAGGTATCTGTCATATATTGTGTACTTTTTACACTGAGCCATCCAATAAAAATTATAGTCGTTGACAACAACAAGCAAACAATCTATCATCTTCAAATAATCTCTCAATAGAGTGATTTTCAAATACTTCCTTGAAACCAAAAAACGCAAAAAAATAAACACCACAGGGAATAATTTGTATTTTAAAGCCCTTATAAAATTATACATTAATAAACTAAGAAATGCAAATTGAAACTAACCCGCTTTTTCTGCAAAATAAATAATAAAAAAATGGATCATTGTATGCCGCTTTAGTAAACAGATTATGAACAATCAGAGAATCACATTGTGCTACATGTGACTTCATTTAAACTTATTTATATATGTACATGACATAAATAAATTTCTTTCAAATAGTCATTTTTAATAAATAAAGTTTATTATGAGATTGTTGAGGTAACAAATCGATTTAAATGAATAAAAATTAAATTTCAATGCTGTTCGAATGTGAAGACGGTTGACAGATAGATAGACAAATGTCTTTCTGAGCTTACAGACAGACGGACCAAAAGTATAAACGGTAGATATATCTAATGTTCTATTTTTCTATCAAAAAAGAATATTTTATATTCGATGGATAGAACTGAATTTCGAAGGGGATACGGCCGGACAGGACATCTCCACCATGTCAATACCTACTTTCCATTTTCTTTTAAAATTTATTCGAATTTAAGAACGAAAGTAGGCAAAAACTGTTGCATTTCTTTAATGCCTTGTTAACATTGTTTTAAATTAGTTTGTGTACATTTCTTTGGCTGATCCTTTTCCAATATCATTTTCTACCTAAAATCTAAAATAATTGCACGAATTTTAATCAAAATATTTTTAACGAATTGTTTCTATAGCACTCGAATGAGCTAACAGTTACCTTGCTTAAAGAAATATGTGATTTAAAGTTTTGCATCCGAATTTAGATCCGATCTTAGAAGGTAAATAAACTAGATCAACAAACACAAAATCTTTTCACACTTCGTAAAATATAGCATGCATTATATTTTGAAATTGTGGATTTTTTCTTGTTGTGACAAATTTCTTTTTACGAGAAAAAAAGACTTTGATTACAAGAAAAGTTTTTTATTTTGTGGCTGTTTAAAAAAGATAAAAGGCTTCGTGAAACTGATATGAATATAATTTTAAATGTAGCTTTTGAACAGAAATATACATGATATTGAAGGGGATATTGCATTGAAGGTAATAAAATTAAAATGTGTTAGTTTCTATAATTTTTTTTGTTTTTTACTGTTGTCTGATAAAATTTCCATAATTAGGATTAAAAGATTATACTTTGTATCATAACTAAACTTAAAATAACTATTAAAATTCAGCAACCCATTTCAGTTCAATCTAGAAAGAAAAATATATTTAAAAACTACCTCATTCGGTCTCAAGCCTTATATCTTGTCTTATTAGCAGTTAAAAGAAACCTAGTAAATGCAGATCATTAGTGGTGAACGTCAGCAAGTCATCGAAAGTATCTACTAATATAGTTATCGATCAACCCTTTTAAGGTATCTTATTTTTATCTATGATTCACTTAAAAATAAGTAATGATGTAGATGATTTAGTAAGTACATATCTTTGTTTTATTGGTTCGTGATGCGTGCGTACAAAGGTAATTTTAAGTATCATTTTGCTTAACAAGTAATAATTTATCGTGGTTCAGTTTTACGTATGTTTCAATTCCGCCAATGTCGTTAATTATTTACTGTGAGGCCATAAATAATTTCAAAAGATGATTAAAAATAAAGAAGATAACTATTACTTACACAACACTTAAATAAAATTAGTTTTACAACAAAAATAAATAGGCTATTACGTAAAATTTTTGACTCTCCTTTTTTGCATAAAAAAAATTCATGAAGATAATAGTGTCTCATTTGAAAGTTATATGTAAAAAAAAAATTATAAGAAAAATCCTATATTTGCTCTTTACTATACATTATTCCAAAAACAAATTCGGAAATTTGGTAAGTTCACCAAATGATAATGTGAAAATTGATAAATTAAAGCTATACTGGAAAATTAAGTGAAATTTTAATCATTTTAACAGACTGCTCAACAGCTTGAAAATTCATAAAACTGGACTGCACTTTTTAAGATTTGCTTCCTCTTAAAAGACCCTTTGAAAACCTTTCATTTGTATATAAATGTCACTATATATGGAAATTCTGACAGTCTAACTTTAAACTTTCTTTGAACTGTTATGCAAAGTCTCTTTCATGCCTTTGTGGTTCCAAGTACAAAAAATTCTACTGGCTTTTCATTTTTCTATTGAAAATAAATGACCCAATTTTACAGCAATAGTTTATTATAAAACTTAATAACATAAAAATTAACTTATTACAACTTTTTGTAATTAATAAAACAATTGCATTGTATAAGATGCCATCTACTATTACGTTCTACCTACATCACAACATATTTTATCGTAAGAAAATATATATTTCTTTGGGTAAAACGCGTTATTAACATTTTCAAAGAATCCACCAACTCCTGTGTATGACAGACTAGACAAAAAAGCTCCTGGTTATATTTGTTCCCTGTAGTTGACTACATTCGCTGTTTTCACAAAAAAAAAAGAGTATTTTTCGTGTCATCCGTCTTCTTAAAGTTTGTATCTGTATACTTGACATGTTCTTTTACCTAACTTCAAAACAACCCTAATGCCCTAAGGTGTATTTAAGGTTTAACATGGATATAATTGAGACGATCAGTTTACAAAAGCGGCTTAAATTTTTTTTTCTGTCATGGGAAAAAAATTACTGCTCTTTTTAAGAGTAACAAGTTCTTTGGACAAATTTGATTTTTTTTTTACAATTTAAGTTTGGTTTTTAATTTGAATAGACATCCAATCGGTTTGAAATTTTTATATAATACTATCCAAACTATTTGAAAATATTAATCTTTCCATTTTTTATTTGTGCTAAACTTGTATTCTGTTTATTAAATACACTGTAAATATAATGAACCATGTTGCCCTAAAATTTTGAGTTAATATGTTAAAACTACAAAAAAAAATTGTAAGAAGTTTCACCAAACTTTGATGCATGGAAAAATCCAAATCGCAGCTAACAAATTTTATCTAAATTTAAGTGTCACATAGCTCTTTTTTTTTTTTCAGTGTAAGCCAAGTTATCGATGCTATTGAAATAAAACAAAGTGTAAAACTTCCTTAATACTATGTGTTACCTGCCTAGAGTCTGGCAACTTTCCAATACATTCTTAAATTGTTTTTTGAAGTGGCACTTATGTAAACCATTCCGGATCATATACTTTTCTTCTTTTTATATTAAGATATATCGAACTTTTCCAACTTCTAGAGGGTTATAAACTACGTACTTATTCTTTAAAGTAGATTGTTTTTTCGATTTTGATATTTATTAAAGAATTTGGATTACGATAGCGAACACTTTTTACTAGTGATCGCGTAATTAATTTCTAATTTGTTGAAGTATAAAAATCAATATATATTTTTGTTATGGATTTTTCGCATAATAATGGTTGTTGTGGCTAAAACTTTTTATAAGTCATAAATTAAGTCTTTTAACTTTAAATTTTCCTGTTTAAACGATTAATTCGTTACATTTTGCACTTGAGCTGGAAAGCATGTATTCTTCAATTCAGTTAAAATCGAATAATTAAAGGGTCCAATTGCAAAATCCACCTTCTACAAACTATAAGCTTCAATCCATTCATTAGTGACGTTTGATAATGGTAAATTAAATTGGACGCAATCGCCAGTGAAAAGGCCGGACCTTATATCTTAATTAAGCTTTAGATAGAATTATGAGTATTTTGCAACACTAGACACTTCTTCTAATTATCAATTTCTTAGAATACGGGAAACGATATTCAAAGTGTTATATTCAGAAGCCTTTAACCTAAATTTTATGAAATCTAAAACTTTGTCACAAATTTTGTCCCTTATAAGTTACCAATGATTTAGAAATATATTTTGAACTTACTCCTTCATATCACTTTTCTGAAATGGAATATTTGTATTTCAGAACTTTAACTAAATTTTCAGTTTAAAATTTTCAAAGCCTTAAAGTTCCAAGATTTTAAATTTTTTTATAATTGGATATTTGTTTTAAAAGACATAAATATATATTGTGCCAGGTTTTCTTTATTTCCCATAGTGTATCACTTGTTCTTGTAATGTTTATGGAAATAGCAGTCAAAACATTTTGCAATCCAAAATTGCGGGTTCGAGCCACGGCTGAGTCGTCAGGTTTTCTGGACGGGAAAATCTTGGGCACGCATGTTATAGGATTAAGTGGCATGTAAAAGATCTCTTGAATACACATTTGAGCTGGGCTCTCTCGGAAAAATTACATTTCGGCATACTTTAACATCCACAGAGAGCTCAGATTCATTGTAATCTGAGCGTCAAAATTGGTAGCAAAAGTGGCTTAGATGGTGCCACAGAAAATGGCTCTCAATTCTGGGGAATATGCCGAGTTTGCAAGGACTTATCCGCTTATAAAGCAGCCCCGTTGAAAGAAACTATTTTACTGCAATTCTTTGATATTTATATAAAATAAAATTACAATCTACTCCTAAGACTACTCAACTGCAGGTTCTCATTTTACAGTATTTAATATTTTATAAAAACTAATCTCAAAATTATTTTTTATAAAAGTGTGCAAAGTTTCCAAACATCGTGAACGCATTTAACCATGTCGTTGAAGCGTATAAAAATATATTTCGTTCTTCAAAAAGTTATGTATGCTACGATAAAATGGGCCTCAGTTTACAAGTTTTTGAATGCGATCATCTAATCTTGTCATTTTGTTTTCTTTGAAGAAAATAAAATTCATTGGAAATATGAAGATACCTAGAGAAGATTGATAATGCTAACAGTTTTCAATTTTGCAATAAAATTATAATATCGATGTTAGCCTTTTTCAATATTTGTATTAAATAAATATTTCAATAATCAACATTGAATATTGTGTTTTTAAATTTAAATATTGTAATGCACACAGTAGGGGAGACCGGGGCTAGTTTTCCCATTGGGTAAGTTTTCCACCAGGCCTTATGTTAGAAATGAGCCGTTGGGGGCTTCCAACTATCTGTTTGTTTTATGAAGCAACACGGCCTATGTCACTCACAAGAATCTTTGTTCAGTTGGTGTTGTAATATTTTCGTTAGAGCTTTTTTTATGGTTTTTTCAACGTTGACTAATTGTTATGCTTACTTTCAAACTTAAATTAAACGTGATTTCATTTAACTTACAGTTTAATCATAGTGTACAATAAAAGGTGGTTCTTGGCTCTAAGTATATATGTATTTGTTTTCAAAATAACTTAAACCTCTAATCGTTAATGCACTATTAAAGTCAAAATATGCCGAAGGGGCAGGTTTTCCAAAATTTCACAGGACAAGAATTCCAACAATGCCTTGTACATAAACGTGCTCCAACCTTTATAATATTCCTAAACTGCAAATATTTATGACCAAGTAATCTAACCATACATTAAGTTCTGAATGTAAAAAGTTTTGTTTATGAATAAAAATTGTCTACATAGTAATAAAAAGAAAGCTGACAGAAATCGTAGCGTATTCTGAAGCGATATACGTTGCTCTAAAAACTTTCAAGAATGTATTTAGTAGCGTAAAAAGAAACTTTGTAGTAAATTGGCTGGCTAAGGAAAAAAGATAAACAATTTCAACAAACTTCAGTGCATGTGATTTTTTTTTTTTGCAATTTTCAGCAATAATTTAAAAATCCTCTAAGAGCACCAAATTATAGTTACACAAAAGGAGAAGTTACACAATTTGCTTTATTTCAAAATGGTCCAGGTGATAATGACCTTTATGTAACAATTTGGTGAAGTAAACAGGCTTTTTTTTTACAATTTTACTTATTTTCTGGGAAAATTTTTTGGGACTGTTTTAGTTTACAATAAAATTTACATAAAAAACAACAAAATGTTTTTATGTGTGTTAAATCTTTTCAAAAATAGTTGGAAAATTTGTCCCGTCCATTTTTGGCAGTATGGTAAAATGTACTCCGCATACGGGGCAGGTTTTCCAGCTCAACTTGCTTGCATTTAACCCCTCTCTGCCAAAAAGTGCATTTACTTTTTAAAAAAGTAGTAATGATAGTTTGTAGATAACCATGTGAGGAAAGCAATGATATCTTAATTTCGATTTTCGATATTTCGATTTTGCATCAACAGTATTCGTAGAAAAATTTTTGCCTATAGGAAACTTTTAGTTCGATGAGCTACAAAAATATGAATTTGCACTTCGAAGGTCTTTTCATATATTGGTATATTTAGATTTTAAATTCATGTATACAGAGGCAAAATTTTCAGAATGCTCTAAAGAAATTTTCGGAATGAAACATTTTGAAATATTGCAATTGAAAACACATATTTCGAATGCATGTTAATGCCATATTTAAAGTTATGTGCCCTGAAAATATTTAACGTACGGCGTATTGATAGCTAATATAAATTTTATGTAGCTTTCAAAACATGTCGAAGAGAAATCCTTGACTTGTAAGCAAATTAATTAACTTTGTTAAATACTTCGTGACTAAAATCATAAGTTATCTACCATCATTTATGTTCAGTAAAATTAATCAATGTCGAAATAGATGATTAATCATTGAATACACTTTATGCGTTGAAACCAGATGCATACGTAAAACGCAAATAGTGCATTTCTAAAATTTAATCCTAATGAATTCGGGTATCAATGATATTAGTTTCAAACCACTAGTTAGATGAGTTAAATTAAATGTATTATATATTTCCCGTTTGTCATCGCAAGTAAATGTAATTAAAATTCGAATACTATTTCAATATTTAAAAAACAGACATGTCTTTAGTGCATTTTAAATGAGATAACATTATGTCGGTAGTACTAAGAATATCATTAGGATTTATATCTTTGTTATCATTACAATATGCGATATCTTTTTTTTTTTAATCTTTAATTGTATTAACATTTTAGAAATTTAATCACGCATAAAAGAAGCAAAGTGTTCCAATAGCTAAGAGCATTGGCCCATTATGACCAAGAATGATAGGCACCTTTTCACGAAAATTATAAAACCTATAATCTAGTTAAATAAAATCATTTCCGATAAACGGAACTCTTAAAAGGTGACGATATTTGAACATAAAATGCTATGCTTTAAACTTAAACGGAATTGCAAACGTTAAATTTAATTGTGATCAAATGTCTTGGCTCTTTTGAGGTTTATTTATTGTGTGCCAGTTCATATGCTGTTATCGTCATTTGTTCGTGTTAAAACTTCCAAGTTACCTCTACTGTATATCTTCTTAGGGATATACTTCAATTTGCCAATTTCTATAAAACTCTTTAGAAGTAAACTTTTAGTAAGAAGTAGAACTTTTAGAGTAGAACTTAGTAGAACTTTAGTAGAACTTTTAGTTAGAAGTAAACTTTTTACTAAACTTTTAGTATAAAACTTTTAAGAAGTAAATTAACGAAAACAAACTACCATTATAGGAATATTTCTTTGGATGTGCCAGAGTCTTTAACATAGACGAGCTTTTGGCTTCTACTGATAAATAAATTCAACGAATGAATTAAAGAGATAAGCTTTTTGTTCACAGAGCAATTTGTTTTCATCTCCTCATTAGTAATCTACATTCTTGTGTTACGTTTTTAGGTACATTTAGTTTTCTATTTGTTATTGTAGGATATTTTTCGCATTTAATTTTGATTATGATATCTTTAATGTGATGAGCTTTCAATAGCTGCTTCTGCACTTTTCGAGATTTAGCTTATAGAATTGAACACCATTAAACTACGAAAGTACTGCCGATAACAATGATAACAATGAACGATTTGGTGGGTAACGAACAAGAAAAAATAAGGAGAAAAATATGTTGACATATCAAGTTGTAACAAAGAACGATTGAATGGTAACGAGCAGAAAAAAGAATGAGAAAAATATGTTGACAAATCAAGTTTCACATATGTTCCTAGTAATAAGAAGTCCACATAAAAAATGCGAGTTAAGGTTTTTAATCCAATGTAAAGGACAATCTCCATCGCTAAATTGGAGCCTTAAATACAAATACTTCAAGCATAAAAAAAAGATCGAAATTTTTTATTTGCTCATTTAATTGTTATTCTTTTTATAAAGGAAAAACAATACCCAAAATTTAAAAATATATATTTTTTTTACTTATTTAGATGACAGAAAAAATAAAATAAAGAAATAAACCAATTTTATGTGTTAATATAGAGGCTTTACGATTACACGGCTCTATTAATATTATGAAATACTAGCTTCTTCATTCTAAATATTCTCACAACATGATACATTTAAGGTACTAATTACTTCTATCTAATTAACACAGAAAATTTAAAGATTAAAAAAATTCTTTCTGAACATCATTGGATTATGTATAACTCAATTAAATAATTAAACGTAATATAATACGGAAAACCGAAACTTTCAATTTGCATAGGTACTTTAATCCAAGTTCAGTTATTTTAAAAATGCATATTTAATCAGAAAATAAAGAGTCGTTAGAATAATAATAGAAATATTCAAGGAACTTCAAGGATAAAAAAAGAAAAAAAAGACTCCAACGGAAAATACATAATATATATCTTCTGCTGAGTTAAATACATTTTAATTATCTCAGATTTTTTTTTACTTCATATATTTTTTTTAAACTTTGATATGTTTTGGAATAGATTGAAAATGTGTACATTCATCAAAATTATTCTTACAATATTCCCTCTTACTACAGTAAATAAGAAAAAAAGTCAGTGTTGTTTATAACACTTTTAAATTAAATTTTTAAACCTATATCCCCTTTCCCTTTAAAAATCTGATAATACGTGATCATACTATTGGCCGCTTGCAACTTCTTGCGCAACGCCTCGTTCAACCAAAGCTAACAATTCACAACTAATGGCTTTTACCTCGTAATTTTTTTAAAACCGTTTTTGTTGATTCGTATTATTAGCATGAATTCTATACTGACTAGATTTGATTTACAGTATTGCTTATTAAAAAATTTTCGCAATAATTGTTCATTTGATGAAATATGTCAGCTCTCTCTACTTAAGAAATTTAGGTAATCAAAAGCTTTTATATTATTTCTTAAAAAGATTAAGCCTGCCATCTCCTCATAAAATTTAAAATTTAGTATCACCTTAATCTTGCCATTTGAAAATAATATATGGATTTCCGTTGATAGTTCGTTTAATCCATCATAATAGTACTCAGATACTGGAAATACATAGCCGGAACCGTTAAAACAAATCAAACCATCATAGTAGTATTTGAATGCAGCAAAACTATTCATGATGAGTGCTGGATCTTGATATATTTCATTTGATGTTTTGGAGATAAGCACCGGGGCCGCCGCGATTAGTACACAGCAGCTGTAGCTGCTGTGTACTATTTGCGGCGGCCCCGTAAGCACCCCCCACCCCCCACCCCCCTCCCTCCCCAAGTTCGTTCAAAATTGATGATTTAATATATCGGAAAATACTTAATAAAAGGGTGTTGCTATTGGATGTTTCAAAGTTGGTGCTCATTTTAATATGTAGACAACCCCTTACATGCAAATTTTGATTACCGGATATTAGCTTTACTTTTGTGTCTTGAAAAGGGGGAAATCTCTTTCTCAAAATATTTTTTCAATAGCAGACCAGTAAAAAAAGAGTGAAGTGGATTTTTTTCCGCAGCTGAACTATTCTTGTCCTTGTGTGAAAATTAGTTTAAAACAAGCTTTACAAGTGAACGCGCTTAGTTTAAATTAATTTTGTCATTTGAGAAGTCTATTTTGAATATTTTGTAATATTTGCATTACTTTTAGCTTGTACGCTACGTTTTAGCATAAAAAGTGGAAGCTTTTATAAAGGCTATGTCCGTCAATCTGTCACCAGCTTTCTGATTCCAAACTGCAAATATCCCCTACGGACAAGTGTAATTCGTCAGAAAAAAAATCAGCGCATCAAACGTAGAAAAATTTGAAAATATCAGAATAAAAATTTCTAATTTGAAGTACTTTAATTATTAGTCCTGTTGAGCACAAATGTTGTGTGGAAGCAACAGATTCTGTTACAAACCTACTTATTTAGTATTATGTTTAAAAGTAATGAAAAAAAACTTTGTGATTCCAGTAACGAAAGTGGCATTAATATGACTTGAACTTGTGAAAATAATTATTTTTGAATTTCTAAATAAACTTTTTTTCTATTAAAGTGGTTTATATGTGATTTGGCTCATATTAAAGTATGATTGGAACCAACTTCATGAACATTATAGTCGGATAACACATATCAATGTGGTTTAAAAATTAGGGGAAGACGGAAAAAGGGAAAGTCGGACAATACCGCTAACCAAAATGTTTTTTTTTTCTGAGCAGTAACGTGAATAAAATTGATTCAATTTCTATATTTGAATGTCAAATGAGTTCTTTAGTTCCAAAAATAAATATTTTTCTATATTAAAATTATAATAAATTATAGTTATATATAGTATAAAAAATATAAATAAAAATCACAACGTCTACAGAAAAAAATCAATACTGCATGATTTCAAATGCCTAATTTAGATTTAATGCTTATATTTTGATAACTCGATTTCCCTTAGTGGTTTTTGAAAACTGTTACATAAAAACTAAGTTGAAAGTTGTAAAAAAGAGTTAACAAAGATTATCAAAGTATTCGTATGAATCTCAAACTTTTGAGACATAGATTTTTGCACGCAAAAAAACTGCAAATTAACTTACCAAATAACCCACGGAATCACATCATACTGAAATTGTTAAAAGACTACTTTCGATTTTCAAAATTCTGTCTATTCGTAAAATAATATCAAGCGACGCCATTTAATTATCGCAAAATTATAGTAAAACTGACATCTTTAGGACAGAAAAAATATATAAGAAACCCATCACATTGGACAACATTATCACAAATAGATACGGCTCTCGAAGCAACCTTACTAATTAATAGTATAGATCACCGTCAATGGCAGATTCTGTATCCACAATGCCTGTGTATTGAACATCAGTGACATATAAAAATAATCTACTTGTTCTTCTTTCAAAGTGATGTAGCTCAGAGAATTGAACGTCAACTAGTCGTTCAAATGACGTTAATTAAATGCAATGAATTTCACGTTGACAACTAGAATGTGAAAGAAAAAAATTTTGAAACTTCTTTTCTTCCTCGTCTGAACGACACTTTTATGAGTCAATTTTTATGGCATCAAAAACAGGCACTGTGCTTGTTTTTAAACTAGAAATTGTGTGAGCGATTAAAAAAATAATGAAATAATTGATTACCATAGCAAACAAATAAAATCATTCATAAAGCGCAAAGTACACTGCTCAAAACAATTAGGTTAGCGCATGTTTTAAACCTTTTCACCCCCAATGATTCTATTTGGAATCTTCGGCTTGCAGTTTTTTTTCTCACTAAGTTAAGCTAGAACTATTTACGTTAGATGGAAAACATGTTTTTGACAGATTTCAATGGTGTTTGTTTAACATTTATCTGAAAATATGAAAATATGGTGGAAATAAAATTCACTCTGAAACAATTTTATTAAATAAATTGACCTAAATTCTTCATGTTTGTATTTTTAGATGTTTAGATATTGATTTTGAACTATTGATGATAGATGTATTTTTAACAAATAAAGTTTTGAAAAAATTGTTGTTATAATTACTTCAAAAGTTACGATTCCATTTTTTTTAGGTTGGAACTGAAAGGATTAACAAACGCACGCAAAGTGCTCCCTTAATTGTTTTGAGACGTGTAATTCCCCAACGTTAGAAGGAGGGGTGCAATGTGGAAACGCAGTTTGTTTTTATGTTGCTAAAAAATCTATTTTTTACCGGCTATTAAAATAAAACAGTCCTTATATTATATTAGAAATAGGGGACTGTAAGTCAAGTGTCCACAAAATTAGTAGTTAATAAATAAAGAAAGAAATTTACAAGTTTATTACACTCTCAGAAATAATACTTTCACTTTTGATCCTTCAATCCTCAAAGGTTATCAAAATATTCGTATGAATTTTATTCTTTTGAGACAGAATTTTTTGCACACACAAAAAAATTAATCATTTCATACTGAAACTGTTAAAAGACTACTTTCGAATTTAAAAATACTGTGTATTCGCAAATTTAATCTCAAATGACGTAGTTTGGTCGTCGCAAAATTTTCGTCAAACTAACGTCTTTATAATAGAAAAAAGATATCAGAAACCGCGATAAAAATAACTTTATCACAAATAGATCTCACGAAACCAACCTTAATAATAATATAAATCACCAGAAATTGTCGATTGCAAAACCACAATGTCTGTGTTGGAGATATCAGAAACTTATAAAAAATAAACCACTAGTTCTTTCAAAGTGGGTATCCCAGAGAATTTAACATCATCTAGTCATTCAAATGACGTTAATTGAATACAATGAATTTCACTTTGACGTCTAGAGTGAAAAGAGTCAGAGTCTAGAGTTGTGAAGCAAACAAGCTCATTTTGTGACATCTGTTCTGCTCATTTACTTGTCTGAACAACCAATTTACGAGTACACTTTTATGGCGTCAATAGCCGGGGTTGTGTGAGTTTTTAAACTAGAAATTGTGTAAGCGATTAAAAATAAAATATAATGAAATAATGAACAACTCTCAACAAAACATAAAATAACGTAAAGCGCAAAGAAATTACTCAACATTAAGAGGAAGGGGTGACATGCAAATGTGTCCAGTTTGTTTTCAAGTTGATACAAACAATGAATAGTTATTTTGACCTAGATTTTTTAAAGGTTTTATGAGGTTGAAAACTTCTTTATATTCTTATAAAGTTGACACACTACACATTGGACCTTTTTTTCGCAAAGGGTGCAGAATAAAGCGATTTAGTTGAAGAGGCTATAAAAACAACTGACAAAAACATAAAAATAGTGTCAACCCACAAAGCATAAAAACACACAATAGCTCGCCGTAAGGGCGCGTTAAACACATTGTCTTTTTCTGAAAAAAATCTAGAAAACAAATGATTAATAATGAATTTAATTGGTCATTCATTAAAAGTAACAGAAAAAAATTTCAAAAATTGTCAACTCCCCAAAAAAACCAATAACTCACGGATAACCATTAAATAGTACGTTCCCACAATAAGCAAAATTTACAGAGTAAAACTTTCAAAGTTATGACACATCAAACGCGTTACGAGTTTTTGTACTCAGAACTTCAGAAAAAAATGAATAATAATGAATATAATTGGTCCCCCATTAAAAGCAAATGACAAAAAAAAAAAAATTGAAAACTGTTAACCCTCCAAAAAACAATAACTTACTGACCAAAGTACGTCCCTACAATAAGCAGTTATGCTTTCAAAGTAATAACCCATTGAAAGCATTATCTTTTTATACTCGAAAGTACAGAGAACAAGTGAATAATAATAAATTTAATTGGTCCTCATTAAAAGTAACTCGCAAAAAAACCTTCAAAATTTATTAACCACCAAAACAACAACTCCCCGAAAACCACCAAGTAATACGTCTCCACAATAAGGAAAATTTGCAAAGTAAACTTTGAAAAAAAAGTAGCGACCCATTTAACACATTGTGCCTTTTCCTACTAAGAAAGAAAACAAATGAATAATAATGAATTTAATTGGTCCGTCTTTAAAAGTAACTGACACAAACATACAAAAATTGTCAACCCCTAATCAACAATAACTCACCAATAATCTGCAAGTACGGGCCGACAACAAGCAAATTTACAGAGTTAAACTTTCAAAGTAATGGAAACATTAAAAGCGTTCTGTGTCATTTTCTATTAGAAATTCGGAAAAATAAATAATAATAAATTTTATTGCTTACTCATTAAAAGCAAATGACATTTTAAAAAAAACTTTTAAAATTGTAAACCCCCAAAACAATAATAACTTCCCGAAAACCACCAAGGTACATACCGACAACAAGCAAATCTACAGAGTTAAACTTTCAAAGTGATGACACTTAAACGCATTGTCTTTTTCTACTACAAATCTGACAAAAAAAATGTATTTTCTACTAAAAATCTAGAAAACAAATGATTAATAATGAATTTAATTGGTCCCTCTTTAAAATTAACTGAAACAAACTGTAAACCCCTAAAACAACAATAACTCACCAATTATCACCAAGTACGTCCCCACAATAAGATGAGTGGTCTCCGGGAACGTGTAAGGATAGGCCGGCAGTATCCCGTCTTCGGGCATGGGCGCCTCAGCTGAGGGCTCGACATCGGCCATGGCGTAAAGTCCCGAATGCGGCAGACGACCCAAAGAACTGCTCTCGGCCGATAATCGGCTGCTCCATTGGGGGGAGGGAGCAGGAGCGCCCCCTAAGATGTCGGAGGAAAGTTGGGTTCGGGTTTGTTTGAATGGTACCAAGTGAGGTTTTTGTAGGAATGTGGGAGATGCGCGGTTTGTTTATTTGGTTAGTTTGAATTATCGTCGCGCTGGAGCTACACAAGGGATATTGGCGACTGGTGTCGTAATTAAGAACCAAGTGAACCCAACGCAACCGCTAAGGGCGACATCGTAAGCAGCGTTGGGACTTTGGAGCATATTTAACGTGCACTCTCTCTACCCAGGGTATTATTCGTCGGACTTTTTTCAGCTGCATGGGCCGTTTATATGTCAACAGTTATTTTGGCGATGACCGGAGCCGAACCTGGGACCTTCCACAACCAACCGACTGGGCTCCCCAACCCCTTGTTTATTTGCACGCGTGTTATTATTGGATAGGGGTCTAATGCTGAACTCTTTAACCCCTTACCGATCGGAAAATAAGCAAACGGTCATAAAATTGTCAATTTTTTTTATCCCTGAAAATTATATTAAAATATGTGTATGAACACAAATAAATTCATTTTTAGCCTACTTTTCTTTTTTTAATTCGAAAGAATTAAAAAAATGAAAAAGTAGGTATTGACATGCGGTCGATGTCCGTCTGTCCGTCTGTCCGTCTGTCCGTCTGTCTGTCCGTCCGTACCCCCCTTCCAAAATCGGTTCTAATCATCGGATCTTAAAAATTCTTTTTTTGTTAGAAAGCTATAACCTCAGATACCCAACTTTCATACTTTTTGTCCGTCTGTCTGTACGTCCGGACGGACATAAATCTACTATCTGTCGGCGAATTTCCCATTGAATTAGCATTGAAATTCAATTTTGAGTCATTTAAATCACTGTAGGTATTGAAATGCGGTTGATGTCCATCTGCCTGTCTGTCCATCTGTCTGTCTGTTCGTATGTCTGTCTGTTCGTATGTCTGTCCGTCTGTCTGTCCGCCTGTCTGTCCGTTTGTCTGTCTGTCTGTACCCCCTTCCAAAATCGGTTCTAATCATCGGATCTTAAAAATTTTTTTTGTTAGAAAGCTATGACCTCAGATACCCAACTTTCATACTTTTTGTCCGTCTATCTGTACGTCCGGACGGACATAAATCTACTATCTGTCGGCGAATTTCCCATTGAATTAGCATTGAAATTCAATTTTGAGTCATTTAAATCACTGTAGGTATTGAAATGCGGTTGATGTCCATCTGTCTGTCTGTTCGTATGTCTGTCTGTTCGTATGTCTGTCCGTCTGTCTGTCCGCCTGTCTGTCCGCCTGTCTGTCCCTTGTCTGTCTGTCTGTACCCCCTTCCAAAATCGGTTCTAATCATCGGATCTTAAAAATTCTTTTTTTGTTAGAAAGCTATGACCTCAGATACCCAACTTTCATACTTTTTGTCCGTCTGTCTGTACGTCCGGACGGACATAAATCTATTATCTGTCGGCGAATTTCCCATTGAATTAGCATTGAAATTCAATTTTGAGTCATTTAAATCACTGTAGGTATTGAAATGCGGTTGATGTCCATCTGTCTGTCTGTCTTCGTATGTCTGTCTTTCGTCTGTCCGTCTTTCGTCCGTCCTGTCTGTCCGTCTGTCTTGTCTGTCCGTACCCCCTTCCAAAATCGGTTCTATCATCGGATCTTAAAAATTCTTTTTTTGTTAGAAAGCTATGACCTCAGATACCCAAATTTCATACTTTTTGTCCGTCTGTCTGTACGTCCGGACGGACATAAATCTACTATCTTTCGGCGAATTTCCCATTGAATTAGCATTGAAATTCAATTTTGAGTCATTTAAATCACTGTTGCCAAATCAACAATAGCATGAGAAACTTTATTATTTAACATATTTGAAGCAAAATAATATTTTCATGAATCAGTTTGGAATGACGTCATAAAATGTAGCACAATTTGATTCTTTGATTATTCATTAATTATCTACCAAGAAAGCGGCAAGGCATACTTTTGCATGCAATTATGCTTAGTTTTAATTTACATTTCTTAGTTTTTTAATGCAGTTCGGAGTAGTTTCATTACTTTTGTTATTAATAAATATTTATTATTCTTCGAACTACAAATAAATCACGAGCAGATGATAAATAATATTTAATTAATTTGCGAACGAATATTAAGGAAAATAGTTGATTTTGGCTTTTAGAAGTTTAAATTACAGCTGGGTGCTGTGTTTCGATTTTTTTTCTAATGTGTATAAATCTAGGCTGTTGATGATATTTACTTTAGGAACCTAGTTTTTTTTCCCGATTAGAACTTCAGTAAGTATTTAAGTAACAGGAAAGTAGGCTATTTTAGTTCTTTATGAACTTCTTGTTAATATTTCATTTGTGTTAAGCTTGAATTTTTTTTTTAAAAAAGTTAAAATGATTGGCGTTTTAATTGGTGGATTTAAGTTAGTTTTAATGTTATTGGCGAGTTACTACTTAACACTAAAAAACTAAACTCCTCGGCGCAAAAGCCCATTAGTGGGCCAAGGCCTGCATGCCGTGCCCATTTCAGCTTTCGTGACCTAGGGCTCTGGGGTGCTAGGAATATGTCCCGGTAAAGCCCTGGTTTGTAAGGACTGAAAACGCACGTCAAGGCGTGAAAAATTGGACTGCTCGGCGATATCAGCGTCTTATCTTCGCTTTGGTGGTTTGTTAGAATTCACGTCTAGCGATGCGTCCGCATCTAACGCATGCGTAGTGAGCGAAGGCCACTGTTATATCTTTCGAATAGGTAGAAACATCGGCAATTTCTCACGTTTTGGACGCTCGAATCAAACCACGGCTGATTCGAGATTTACGGACGCTGAGATCAACGTTATTTTTGGTGCCGCGGTCATGTGACAACTAGGGCCAATAAGAAAGCTGGAAATTCGGACGCACAGCTCAGCAGCCGAATTGGTGTTCTTACAAACCAGGGCTTAAGGTGATCAGCCTCACGCGGAACCCCCAGTGTTTAGTTCCCAAGCATGCTTGGTACCCATTTTATCGACCCACTTAAGGGATGAAAGGATGGGTCAACCTCGCCCAATCCGGGATTCGAGTGAGGAACCTCGCCTGGTCATTTTCACGGGAGCGAAAAAGAAGGGGTGAAGGACAACGTTAAAACTCAGTGTACCCTTCCACTATCGTTTGACTTTAAGTAAAATCTTCTGGACTCAACTATAATTTATATCTTCCACTTCCACGCCTATTGATGACGTTTACATGGGCCAAACCAGCCGAGTGGTCCTTAAAAAGTTAAAGAAGGAGTGCATGCCACATGCCAGAAGCATGATTCGAACCTAAAAAGTTGGTTTATCAAAAATCAGTAACGAGATAAACATTTTATTATTTATTAGACTCCAGCTTAATTTGTTAGCCTAAACGATCCCTGAAATTAATTTTATTCATTTAACTGTTCAGTTTATTTTCTCAGTCGATCAATTAACAAAAATGAAACGAAGATGTCATACTTCTGTGGAGGAATTTCGATTGATTCTTGGGATTCCAAATAAAAGAAAAAAAAAAGACCAGGAAAGGAGTTTTAGAAATTCGAAATATCGAAACGATTTCCTGACCTAGAGACAAAAAAACACATATATATTAGGGTGTACTCTAAAATTCTTTAGTCCAACTCTAGTAGCACATAAAATCGTATGATACTAATTCTATACGAGATTTTGAGTTGACATCGAAAGTTAATCGTACAACATCGTATTTAATTAGGATATTAGTTCTTTTCAAAAAAAAAAACGCTGGTCTAATTTGTGAATGAGATCAGGTGGAAAGAGTTGTTAGAGTGAATGATGTTGCCTCTGTGTTTATTGAACGGGTGGAATGGTGAAAATTAAATAGATAACGTATTTTTACTGCTGTTTGTATCAGTATTAATATTCTTAAAGAATGTTGGATATTTGGAAGATTTACTTAGCCACATGAGCTTCAGTTGATACAATGATCTAAAAGCTTACATTATTAATGACATATCTTTGGAGGGAATATATTTATATCTGATTGATATACAGAATAAATTTTTTATAAAAGCCTTAAGTCTACAAATATAAGGAAAAGTATTTAGAGGCATAGAAGGATAGCAACTTGGATTTTTTTTCGCTCGTTTTATTTAGATTTTCAGAAAATAATCAAAAGTCGAGACGTGCATTTTTTCGAGTGTACTTCACGCAAACCTACTTAAACACTTTATTTTCTACACATAGTAGTCTTTTAAAAAACTCTATTAGGCTTTTCATCTTTTATCTAATAAAGCGGGAAGATATATTAGATTAAGTACGAAAATGTGAATGATCCAATTTCTTTAAGTGAATCATGTTCAAATATAAATATATTCAACAATTGCATATTGAAAAAAAAATCTTACTTCTTTAGTCGCAAGTGCATACATTTGTTATTTTATTTTTAACCAGACTAAATTCCTATTTATTCATGCTAATAGCAACTACAACTTATGATTTTCGTTTATTATAAATCCCAATTTAAGCATTCAGGCGTACAGAGAACTTAATTAAATTCAATGGGGAAACACTCTGATAAAATATGTACCACAGTAACGTTTCAACTAATAAATTCTCATAAGTAACTATTTCTACGAAGCATTTCATGAAGAAGCAAAAATACTTGAAATATCAACGATAATGATATCCAATCAAGAGTTTTCGAGGTAAAGCAGACACGGGGGATTGAGGTAAGAATGATGTTTGTTCGAAATATAGCAGTTAGAAGAGAAAACTTCTGGTTCAAATCTAAGAGATTTTCAAGTAATCTATATTAAGTTTCGAAAAAACTTAATTTGTATCAAGAAATCTGATTATATAATATTTTGATTATCATGCCAAAATGTTTCACGAGATTTTTCAATTCGAATTTCAATTATAAAAGGTGAGGCCAAGATAAGATGATCCCCTGATTAAAGGTTATAATTAGAATCCCAGAGTTATAGAAAAGTAAGAGTTATAATAGAAATCCCAATTTTTTTTTCTCTGTGTGCAAATCACATAAAACTTCTCACTATAATAATATTTTTCATGACATGTTTTAAATAATTTACAACATGAAAATAATTTCTAGAAAATACTTTTAATATTTAATTTACATTTCATTTGACTTTTTATAATGAGGAAGTTTCATGAATTTCAAATTCATTAGCAGACAATAGCCCTTTTAAAAACACGTCGAATGATACTTTTCACACTAGTAACAAAGTTCTTAAATTAGTCAGTAATTGTGTTTTAAGTAAGGGATGCGTCACATTCGGTAAAAACACTCACAATCCTCTTGCAGTGCGTAATGACGTCAGGCTTGGCTTTTTTGTCCATTGGCGTGCAGTTTCTAACCAACTTCTATGCGATATAGCTGTTGAAAATACAAAATGTGTTTTGAATGATCCCATATAGGAATAGGATTATTAAGAATAAGTGGTTTTCTAAGTTCCAGTTATTCTCATCAGACTTGGTAGATCTCCTACGAAGATTTCGATTGATCCAACAATTGATAGGTCTGAAGTGTCAACAGCGCGCTCTTGTACGACTTTAAATTCAACAACGAAGCAAGAAACAAGCTGTTCTAATTTATTATCAAAAGCTGGTTTAAGTGAGCAGTCTGTTCTTTTAAATTGAACGTTTTGAAAAACGTTGTATGTTTATTTTAATTATGGACATGCTAACCGTAGCGCCATTTTTAGAAAAAAACGCCAAATGGTGTGTTGTTACGTCAGACGCCGTTTTCGGTCACGTGAGTTTCATGGAATTTTAATAGGCATATTTCGAGGAAAACTAATAATTGTTGATGCTTTTTAAGCTGATATTTGGAATCTGTAGCTTCTAATGTTCCAGAAAATGGTATAAGTACGTCATTTTAGGTAGGATGCAAGTTAAAAATATAACTAAGATAAATTTAAGAAACAACTGCGTGGCTATTTTTTTCTAATATTTACGACATCTTTTCTGTTTAGCCTTTATTAATAATTCCATGAAAACATCATAGGGTATGTATTATTCGGATTTATGATTTTGTAGTTTGTAGATTGATTTGAAATTTGCTTTTAACTGTGGATCCTCATAGAAGTTGGAAATAGACAGCCGATAAACGTAAAACCTACAACCTAAATTTATCTCGAAATAAAAAATTTCCAGCTATTTCCTTGAAAATACTTTGTAAATCTATAAAGATATACATAAGAGAATATAAATACTTTTGTCGCAAATTTCTAACACGTCGCTAATATAACAATTTAATAAATTTAACGCTAAGGGGCAGAAATTATTCACTTATGGGGAGAATCGTCCATATAGAGTTTGATTTCAAATAATACTTTTACAAACTATACGTAAAAATTTCTAAATTAAAAAGAATGAAGTGAAAATCATAACATAAGGAGAGACGATATGTTCTTTTTTTCCATTGAAATGCTTTATCACAAGACCCTTATTTCAAAATTAGAAAAGGTTTCGTATTCCCTACTTAAAGAAACTTAATAGCGTTATCAATTATTCATGAAACGTGAACTAAGAATCCCTGGAAGCGTTTTATTTCAAATATCCATTCCTAACTCCTTCGCATTTCCATACAGACTCCTGGAACACGCAGGAAATAGGATACGCTTGGAGTACATCTTTCGGCCATTGGTGGAATTGTAATCTGTCATATCCTGTAAGGTTATGCGATTGGTGAAAGTTAGACGATATAATCTGACGTCAATTCAGATTCTTTGAAGATAAGACTAGTAGTAACTGAAGTAGGTTTTTTTTTATCTTTCGTGCTGAATTATTGATGAAAGTCACAGGTTTTCGTCTCAGATGGCTGATTAAGTCGCTTTTGGATGTTGAAGGAGGAAGCGAGCGAATTTTATAATCGTAGGTTGGCATCTATCTGGTCCTTACTAAAGTCTTCTTTTTACTATACTCAAATGGAAAATTATGTATTATGGTTTGAAAAAGAATTTATAAAATATGTTTAATTTCATTTGAACAAGTTTTTCTTTGATCTTAAAAAGTGTAATTTGTAAAAAAAAATACTAGAAATCGTGTTATAATTTTTTAAAAGATTATGTGCAAGAAAAAAAATTCTCTCTTAATCCTCCCTTCATATTCAGGACCTGATGTTTGCGAGGCACCTGGACAAGAAATTAACATGCCCTCCATTCCTAAGACAAAAATTTGTTTAAACATAAATTTTTCCTTCGGAAATTTTTTGCAAATTTATTGAATAAATAAATCCATCAAAAGTTAGATTATCATTAGGTTATGGCACTAGTTTTAATTAGCGTATCTAATTAGCGATTTAAAAAGTTTGTCCTTATAACGTATATGTTACTAAGCAATGAAATAATATATTAGGTTTCAAATTTAACATGTATTTTTTTTAAAAGGTTTCCGACCACTGAACTTTGATTTAATCACATAATATTACATACCTGCTTTATGAGAGTGAAGAAAGACAACGTAATTATTAGCGCAAATGGTTTATTTGGTGAAATTGTACATGTTTCGGTAAGTCGAGGCTCACCTTCTTTAGCATTGTGCACAAACAAACTGACCGTGAACGCGATGACTAGAAGCTGTGTAATGTGCTATCCGGAAAAGGGGGGGAGGGTAGAGGGAGAGAGCAGGGGAATGTGGGTAATTAATTCAACATGTCAGAGTTTTCTCATATTTGGAAGGGCCTTATAGCAACCGAGTAACTTTTCTCTCTCTTTTCTTGCCACCCACATTCCCCCGCCCTCTTGCTTGGCTCAAGGCTTGCTTACACCACATATCATCCGTAGTATTTTTGAGGATGCATCTTACTTATATTGACTCTACGCAGTCAATACAATGCTCGTAATTTAGAACCATGTTAAAGTGATGAGGTCGACACCGACCATACTTGAATATTGGCATTTTGTCAAGTATAATTTCAAAGGAATAAATTGTGTTAAATAAGTATAATATGCGTATGACGTGATTAGAGTAAACGACTCCTGATCGTGAAGAGCGGCTTTAAAAAATTGCAACTGCATTTTATTTTACAGTTTTCGTCATAAATCTCTTGATGATAACGCGACTGTGGTTTTAAATTACGATACCCGTCATCAATAGCCCTAGTGTAAGAATAATCAAAACTAACCCTAACTCTTGATTATATAACGTAGAAGAAGATACGAATAATCACTCTCGTGAAATATCTAAAGGCATGCGTTTTTAAAAATCTACAGTTGAAGCGAAACAACCGATCGGTATTGAATGCGCTTGGAAAGAAAGATCCAAGATGATTGGTTGGTTGGTAGACATATATATATTCAGGTTTGTGTGCTTGGTCAGAGACCCGCTTATAAACCTTCGTCAAGTAAGACAGACACAACAGACAACACACACACATAAGTGGATCCATCTAATTTTTAGAGACAGAGGCCAACTAGAGGATCCCCAGAATTGGCTTGTCACCCCCAGAGGTATTGATTTGGTATGGGAACTTGGAGGACTTTCGGACCCAACAGATTTAACGAGCACGTACCCTGCATATACTCGACAAACACAAACATCCATGCATTACCGGGATTCGAACCCGAACACAGAGACTCCAAAGGCTAGCTCCCTAACCGTTGCGCCGCCGGGTCGGCCCCAAGATGATGTTATCCAATGTGGACTGACCTTCAAAACTGATATGTGAGTTAGTGACGTAAGAGTGAGTGACGATTCCGTAGGAAAAGTCAAATAACATCATTTTCAAAGATTTTTTTATAAGGTTTAGAGATTGTATGTTAATTTACATTTAAATGCCCACAATTTGAGCCTAATAAAAAAATTCTCGCATTTATCTATAATCAGTAAATGAGATTGAGTGAGTGACGACAGTAAAAGACTCCCATGATATTTTTAATACTAAAAGTACTGTAAAAACGTTATCACTCATGGATCAAAACAACTGATGGCTGATTTAGAAACCTCAATCCTTTAAAAATAACATGCCACTCTAAATTCGATTTCTTAGTCGCCTAGTAAGTTTTTAATTGAACTTTAGTGTTATAGGAGTGACTCTATAACCCAGGGACATTACATACTCATAAAATTACATAAAACTATTGATGGTAGAAAAACATGAGATACATTTTCGGAAACTACAGAAACTAATTAACCATAAATAGTTCCGCCAAAAAGAATTATATATTTAAAACGGCCTTTTTTAGGACGTTAAAAGTTGTAAAAGCATGCAGAGACAGTGTGAGGGAGTGACAAATCGGGTATAATTTAAATGAAATTTTATGTAAGTAAATTATAATTATTTGACATTTTTTAAGTGGGACTAGTTAGGTTGTGAGCCAGTTTACACTAATAAATCACAAACATGCATATATAATTTAAAAATAAAGAGCAACGTATCCGGGACATCGATTTGTCCTTTTTACAGAGAATGACCCTTATTCACTCTAATGTTTATTGCGCAAATTCGAAGGCATTTTCGGAATACCTGCTTTAGTCTGCCTTTCCGAAGCATCGTAGCCAATAACCGGGGCCCCCAGTGGCCGAGAGTAATAATTATCGACGAGCCTCTCACCGAGTAGGTTCTTGGTTTTGTCCTTGTTATTGCCAAACTATAGACGTATTCGTTTTGGAGGAACAATCCCTCTAAAAATCACTGGGGTGCCCGAGTATATTCTGTGATATACTTGCTCGGTAAATCTGCGGATTCGAAAGTCCCGACGCACGGCGTTAACGTACTATGTCTCTCGCAGTTCCGTTGAGTCCCCGCTCAGGTGTCGACCTCGTTACTTAACCAGGGTTCTAAATTACGAGGCGAAATTGGCTTTGCTAACGTTCCTAAATTAAGAGTCTAGAAAAAGCCAATAACCGGGGAGAGCTTTGAATGGCCTAATGAAGGACCTTTGGCAGCAAAAAAAAATACATCCCAGAACAAGCATCCGGTCACCATGATTGCCATAGCCGGATCCTACTGTGATGCAACTAGAAATGTTCTAGTGAAACAAATAATCAAAATATCCTTAAAATAGATTGAAATATAACTAAGTCAGTCAATGATTAAAACTTGAACACTGAACATATTCTTCAGTTGAAAAGTATGTTTATGTAATAGTTATATGTAGATGAGAGCGCAAGATTATTTCTCCCAGGCACATATAGCAATAGCAGCCATGCGATGGTCCTGAGTAAAAGAGGGGTGCCTACAAGGGTTGGGTTAAATTATCATCGCACTAGAGCTACACGAGGATTATTGGTGACATAGTAATTTATAGCCTTGACGTAAAAATTTAGAGACACGGTCAAGTGATGAGCCGACACCCGAGTAGGCACCCAACATTTTTTTTAAAGGGAGACATCGTACACGACGTCGGGACTTTAAAGCCTTTTAACGTGCACCCGCTCAATATTGGGTAGTATTCATTGGATTGTTTAGATACACAGAAAGTTTTATAGGTCAGCAGTTTTTTTTGGCAATGCTCGGGCTCGAACCTGGAACCTTTGGAACAGGATTGTAATGGATTACACGATTGAAAACTAGCTTTGATATATATGTATTTTTTTTTTATAATTGGCTTTTAATAAATAATTCAAATTTAAATTAAGGGTTCAGCAATTAAAAAACATCATTGAAACTTAAGAATGTCAATGTATCTATTTTGTGTTTAAGATGTTGTACAGGTACACTGTAAAAACTACACTATTATAGGTGAAAAAGTCAGATATAAAAAAAAAATATAGAAATTATTTGTTTAAGCTTTTAGGTAATTTTTTTTTTTAATTTTTAGTTCTGTATGTGGCATGCAAGATGATTAAGATAAAAAAAGTTTACAAAAAAAATAGATATTTTAAAATTTAACTTTATCACAATTTTATTTTCATGGAACTAAATAATTACACAGTATTAATGTTACTAATAATATGGTATGCCGGTTTAACAAGAATTGTCAATAGAACAAATTTATTGTCAACAGTTTAAAATAAACAGTTCAACAACAGTGAAACAATTCAAAACTAATTGGCAGTTTAATTTATTAAAAATAACTAATGAAACAGCAATTGTTATATTAACATAATTTACATATAGGTCCCACCATAACAAGATTGCATATCTAAGAAAATTGAATAGAGGAAAAAATCCGTTTTGTAACATGCAAGCAACCAGTTTTAAACATAGCAAACTTGAACAATATTTGAAACAAGTTAATTTTCAAAAGTAACAATTTTATCTAATTGTTAATTAAAAAACAAACATAATGGCAGAATCACATTAGATTTACATCAGATATGTAAACTTGATTAAGACATGAATTGAATTTGTGCAACAACAAAAAAAAATTATAAATATCTCAAATGTAAATTTAAATTAAACACTTTGTAATAAAAATTTTAAAAGTAAAAATTTCCTGATAAAATTTGTGACATCAAAATCGTGACACAATTTGTGAAATTTGACATATTGATAGTATATGGGCCACAAAATAGAATAATTCAAATAATTTTTAGCTACTTTTAAAAAATAACTCAAACTATTATTAACCCTATGAGGGATACTCACGTATAAAACCTGTCTCCTGACAGTCAGGTTTCCCCGCAACACACACTTTTTTTTTTTAATATGAAAATTTTATAACTTTATTAAATTTAAAATGTGAATTACTGAGAAGTCATTTGTTTTATTTGCTACAGAAATGCAATTTTAAATACAATAAAGGAAATTTAATTTCCATTGAAAATTTAAATCAATCCTAATCTCACAAAGTGAAAAAAAAGTTTACACTTTAGCCAATTTGCTTATCCCTCAGAGGGTTAAACAACAATGATCAAAACACCTATTTGCATTTAAATAAAAAAACTGATTTGGATAATTCTTACCTCTTAAAAAAATTATGCAGCGTGAACTGGAAATGAAGATATATCTCTACATAATATAAAATCCCTTAAAAATTGTATTAAATAAATTATTATAACTTTTGACATGAAATTTATAATATATTTAGAAATACCCTGTACATGTATACAATATTTAGTTTGATATTGAAAATAAAATGTCTAGATTCAGTATTATTATATTGTCTAGATTAGTATATTTAAGTATTCTTTAACATTATCCATACATTTCTGAAACAAATATTTCCAAAACTAAAACAAAGAGGCGTAAACACCATGTTTTAATTTGAAAAACTCAACATTTAAAGACATCACAAAATTCCAATATTTTTTTGTCTAATACAATTGAAGAGCTTAGTGGAATAGCGCGTCATGACATTTTTGAAAAAATTGAGATTTTTGTGTCAATGAACGTGTTATTCCATCCTTTGAAGATAACAAGTTTCCCATTTTTCATAAACTTAAATTTAGCACATTATTTATCGTTTACAAGTACGGATTTTAACGGATTTAAGTGCAAACGAAATTCTTTAAAGCTTATTTTCTCCTTTTTGTCCCTTAGCACGTTCTTCCACTAAGGTCTTCAATTGAAATAATTGGCATATTTCTTTTTACTAAACATTACAATGGCCAATTATATTGGTTGGATCACACACTTATATGCACCTTACACATTGTTGAGAACATTTCCATAAACAAATTCAACTTTATATATGTACAGATATGTAAAATAAGCAAAGCACATGTTATGGTTCTGAGAAGAAAAAAATAATTTCAAGAATAATTGGTGAAACTAGAAACAATCAACTCTTGATGTTCTTAATGCCCAGAGCGTCTCTTAAGAGCTTGGCAACACTAGCCACATCATTTTCTTCGGTATCTAAATAAAAATGAAAATGCAGAAAATAAATGGATTGTAAAATATTTATTACACTATAACTTCAATTTAAATCAATTTTTAAAAATTATGCATAAAAATCCTAATGAAGTGCTATAATTAAAAATATAAAGGATAAGCTGAAGGTACTAAGTATAAAAACTATTTGATTGTCAATTTTGAATAAGCAATAGCTTCATTCATTGACTACAAAATGTAATAAATGCACAAAAGTTCTGTTGACAGTAAATAAAATGCATTAAATACCAGTTTCTTCCAAAACTGACTGCTCATTGAAAGAAAGCCCTGACGATATTTTTACCCTAAACACAGTTGCCAACTAATAGGAGGAACTTTGGGTTGTGGTTGAATTACTTGTACTAGGGCAACACATGTGTGCATTAACCAAGGGATGTATCATTAGCCTACTTTTCTTTTTTTAATTCGAAAGACTTTCATACTTTTTGTCTGCCTGTCTGTACGCCTGGACAGGCAGACAAAAAGTATGAAAGTCTTTCGACCTGTCTGTACGCCTGGACAGACATAAATCTACTATCTGCCGGCGAATTTCCCATTGAATTAGCATTGAAATTCAATTTTGAGACATTTAAATCACTGTTGCCAAATCAACAATGTCATGAGAAACTTTATTTAAAAATATTCGAAGCAAAATAATTTTTCCGTGAATCATTTTCGAATTATGTCAAAATGTAGCACAACGTGATTCTTTGGTTGTTCATTAATTGTTTACCAAGAAAGCGGCAAGGCATATTTTTTGCATACAATTCTGCATAGTTTTAATTTACATTTATTTTTTTAATGCAGTTTGGAGTAGTTTCATTCTTTTTGTTATTAATAAATATTTAATTATTCTTCGAACTACAAATAAATCAAGCAGACGATAAATAATATTAGGTTATTTGTGAAAGAATATTAAGGAAAATCATTGATTTTGACTTTTAGAAGTTTAAATAATAGCTGGATGCTGTGTTTAGCGATTTTTTTTTTGAATGTGTGTAAATCTAGTGTAGAAACGATTGTTGATGATATTTACTGTTATGAACCTAGGTTTCCCGATTAGAATTTCAGTAAGTATTTAAGTAACAGGAAAGTAGGCTATTTTAGTCAATAAGAACTTCTTGTTTTGAGTTTGGTTTCGTTGAATTAACATCTCGATAGAATTATCCAAGGGATTTTCATTTTGGCAATGGGCCTTATAATTTTAAATCAGTTTTTTTTAATTATCCAAATACAGTAAAATCTCTTTATAACGAATATCATTACAACGAAATATCCAGTATAACGAAATTAATCCCTGGTCCCTTTTGAAATCTCATAAGAATAATGCTTTAAAATATCCAGTTTAACGAAATTACTAACACCTCTAGTTTCATTATAACGAAGGATTTTTCTGTGGGTAACTCCGTATTTTTCTGTTTCTGCTGTTTTGTAAAGACACCAAACAAGTTTTAAATGGGTGTGTCTAGCATTTTATTGTCACTCGGGAGGAAAAGGGGGAGGGGGGGCTTCTATTCTTCTGCTTATCTGCCTTCTTCCCTAACCCCCTAAGAATGGCAGACATTTCTATTCAATGCCTCAAACTCAAACATCTGTAGTGACCAGTACAATGCCCTTTAGCATTCTCTAATTTTAGCCGGTCAGTATGGCACTTTGAGATTGTGTTTCTGGGATTGATTTTGAAACCTTGTGCACATGGGCATGGCTTCATTGTTGTCACTAAGGCAGTCTTTTAAGAATGAGTAACGACCGTTGGCTTTGTTGTCACAGAAAGTTATTCCTTGAAGACTAATGGTTTTTCGACACTCAACCTTCTTAACCAAATGGGAAAGGGTAGACACGTCCATTCTGCATTTTTCTTCACTTCTTTTCTCTCTAGTGTTGAGCGGGTTGTCTTTTACTCTGTCTCATTCTAGAGATGGCCTCCACCAAGAGAAAACAGTTTTCTTTAGAGGAAAAAATGATAATAACGGATGTTGAAAAAGGATTAAAAAAATCGGATGCTGCCAAAAAATACAAAATCTCTCCGTCAACTTTGTCAACCTTTTTGAAGGACCGCAATAAAATCGAAGCCCAATTGCAGTCTTCAATGATCGGGCCAAGTAGAAAAAGAATACGGACTGCACAGTTCCAAGACGTTGACACAGCCGTCTTCAAGTGGTTTCAAGATGCGCGTTCCCAGAATGTTCCTATAAATGGACCGCTTCTAAGAGAGAAAGCTCTTCAATTCGCAACCATGCTTGGCGTTGAAGATTTTCAAGGCAGTGTCGGTTGGTTAAATCGATTTTGAGAAAGATACGGAGTGGTGTCGACATCTCCGGGACAATGGAGGTCTGGAGAAGTAGCTGCCCTTATAAAAGAATACAACCCAGATGATGTCTATAATGCAGATGAAGCTGGAATCTTTTATCAACTTGAACCTCACCGAACATTAGCATTTAAAAAAGACAAATGTGTGGGTGGAAAATCTTCCAAGCAACGAATAACAGCTCTTTTTTGCTGCAATCAATCAGGAACTGACAAAAGAAAGATTTTGATAATCGGAAAATCAGCGAAACCTCGTTGTTTTAAAAACTGTCATTCTTTACCGTGCGACTATACATTTAACAAGAAAGCATGGATGACACAAAACATCTTTAATGACTGGTTGAAAAAATTTAACAAAGAAATGGAGAAACAGAAGAGAAAAGTGCTTCTACTAATCGACAATTGTACGGCTTACAACGACCCACCAAGTTTAAATTGTGTTCGCGTAGAATATTTTCCTCCCAATTGCACGTCCGTTCTACAGCCACTGGATCAAGGAATCATTAAAACGGTGAACACAGTTACCGAACACTTGTTTTGAAGCACATACTTTTGGGAATTGAAAGCAATAACAGAAGGAAGGCCAACGTAAAAGAAGCCATCGAGTGGATTTCCGGATCATGGAACGATACAAGTCCAAAAATTATCTCAAATTGTTGGAAACATGCCCAATTAAATCCAATCGATGATTTGAAAGCCTCAAAAGCTGTGGAGACAATCTCAGATGATGCAGATTTAAAAGCCTTATGGGAAACTGTAAAGAAATCAACATATACACCTCAGGATATAGAGTTGGAGGACTTCCTTTCAGTGGACGACGATATCACGACAACGTATGAAATGACTGAAAAGGAAATTATTCAGTCTATTAAAGATTCCCAGATACAAGTTGAGGCAAGTGATGGAAGCGACGAAGACACAGATGAATATGATGCAGCATCTGAGCTAGCAACTGTCAGCGCTTCTGAAGCCATTGCTAGTTTAGAAAAGCTTAGAACTTTTGTTGTTTCTCAAGCAAATGTCAAGGACACAATTTTTTCATCGATTCATACTTTGGAAAATTTTGTTACCTCTTCAGCTACCAAATCACTTGTACAAAAGAAAATTACCGATTTCATGCTTAGATGAGTTAGAATAAATGTCCCCCGTCCCCCCCCCCAGGTTTGTTCTTTTTAACTTTTTTATTGTTCTTCAACTTTTATAAACTATTAATACTTAGTTATATTTATTTAGAACTTATTTATTTGAAATATAAATATCGTACTTTGTATATTAATGAAATTTTTGCATATTTTTATTGACTTTTGTAGCATTTTAAATTTCAGATTTTTTTTGTGCAATTCCGTTTTAACGAACATTCCACTATAACGAAGAACTATTTCGGTCCCTTGGATTTCGTTGTAACGGAATTTTACTGCATACTAAATTATTATTTATATTAAAAACCAATCACAAAAACTCAAATATTTGTAGCATGTTTAGAAATAGTAGTTAAAAAATGTAATGAGAAATGTTTTTTTAATCAAACCAAACTAAAAAGAATGCATCCTATACATGTGTTTCCCTTGTACATAAGTAAACCAACAATGACCAAAAGTGCGTCTAATTAGTTAGCTACGTTTTTGGAGGGAATCGGGTTAAAATTTCTCCACTGCTTTCCTTCAATGACTAGTCATTTTTGGAATACTCTGTATGAAACAGTAAAAAAAAGGTTACAAAAGTGTAACAAGTACTCACCATTTTCTATTAAATCATGATTGAAAGAGAGAAAAAGAATATATAAGGATTGGGTAAACAGTAATGAGTATACAATTGAGTACATTGAATATTGACTATATAATTTTCAAAAATATATTTTTCAAAATAATCTCAACCTCTATAATAAAGAGGTACATTAACCAAGAATTATTATGTTAATGTTTATAAGGTCATGTATTTAACAGCTTGAAGAGTGTTGCAGTTAAAACCAAACACTTCAGTCCTAAAAATCATTTCGTATAAAATATAAGCTGCTCCGATTTTAATCGCAAAGCCGTTTAATTTTTTCATCTATCAACTGTATTTATTTTCTAAACAATCAACGAAAAGGAAATAAAGACTGTATGGTTGATTTTAGGTTAAACGTATTTATGATCCCAAATGAAAAACTACAGAATGAATTTTTCAATTTAAAAAAGAGCTGTACACTAGCCAGAAGTACTCTAGCAGTTAAAGGTGCAAGCCAGGAACAATGTAAAATTGAAAATAAAAATAAATTCTTATGAACTCTTTTGTTGTTAAACTATGAAAAGAAAACTTACCATCTTCTTCATGTATATCACGCTCGAGCTTTAGCTTCTCTGTAGCCCGTTGCAAGATGCCTTCCTCAATAGTGTTTTCACTAATTAATCTAATGACATTCACATCTCTGAAAAATTAAAACAGAGCAACAATTAAAATAAATTGAAATACATAATAAAATCTTAATATTCAGCATTTGATTGCTATATTTTCAAATTCTGGTTTTTATTTTTTGAATAACAACATTTATGGATACCATTTATAAATATGGAGCTATGCAGATTTACATGTTACAAGATTTACTATTTAGTAATAAGTAATCTATTTAAAAAAATAACTATTATACAACATCTATTTCTCCTAAAACATAAATGCTAAACAAGTCTGAATCATACTTAAGAACACAAGTTTTTTTTATCATTGTTATAACTTAAGCAATTTTTTTTTACATGTGCCAAAATAGAGGGGAGGGACTAATGAATTCTCAGAACTTGAAAAAAAAGAATACTAATGCCAGACATGAACTGAATATTTTAGAAAATTGAAAATGAAATAATTCATGATCAATTAAACTAAAATAAAATGCATAGTATAATGTAAAAGCAGCAATGCTTAAAATAACAAATAAAATCTACTGGATCTCCTTCATTTATAATCGCATCAACTACAGTTTACAAATATTCGAAAAAACAGCTGGTTATTCAATATCACAAAGCTTATAAAATTCTTTCAGTTACTAATATATCAATTAAAAACAATGCAAATAAGTTTTTTAAGTATTTACCTAATTTGGCCCACTCTGTGACACCTATCTTCTGCTTGCTTGTCATTGTATGGATTAAAATCAATATCATGCAGAATGACTGTGTCTGCCGCAGTTAAGTTAATGCCCAAACCTCCAGCTCTTGTGGACAGTAGGAACACAAATATCTCTGGATCCGAGTTGAACTCGTCAATGAGCTGTTGCCTGTGGTAAACAAAAAAAATTATTAAGAAAACAATGTTACAAAACAAAAGGGCAAAAAGTGTGGATGGAAGTACATGAATTATCAACAAAGATCGGTTTGGTAATGAAATATAAAAGAGCCTAACATATTGATTTATTTTAAGATAATTACTTATGTGATATCTCAGGGTTCAGGGATCTCAGGGATTCTATCTATGATAGTGAAATTCATAAGTTTCTAAGGAGTTTTTCAAGAGTGCAGCAATGTCAATTTAAGAGGTAACCAGGAAAAAAATTGAATAGGTTTGTTATCATATTAGCCTCATGACTTCACTGCACTTCAAATGATGAAACCAAAAGAAAAATCTTTGTTTAAAGAGTTGTGTGGTGCATTCTGGGACATTAATATCACAATGTCAGAACTCAGTTTTTCTACTGTGCATGCACAGTAGACTTATTCTGAATAAAGTATGGGAGGAAAACAGCAGAGAAAGAAAAAAAACCTATTTGTGTCGTCAATTTTTTCAGGAGGGGGGGAAATATCAGGAATTGAGACAAATTTCAGGACTTATAAGGGCCCCTTGGGAAAAAATTAAATTCAGGAATCAGGAAGCGTACGAATCCTGCATCATGAAGACGAATAATGTCTTTGTTAGACATGTTTGAGTTTTAAAGGCAAGTTGGTTTACAACTTGGAATTTCAGGTATTTTAAGGGGATTTTTAAAACTAGGTGCATCATGTTAATTGCAGCTGAAATGAATAAGCAGTTATTAGCAGCACAACTTTTCAAAAATTTTAATTAAATTATTTTTTTATAAAAAAAAAAGAACAATAAAATAAAATTGCGATATGGATTAAGCGCAAAAACTTAAAAAGCCTTAAACAGCTTTAAATGTAAGAAAAGTTTTACCTTTCTTGCACTGGAACTTGGCCATCTAATCTGAGAAACTTGTACTTTTTAACATTCATGTAGTACTCAATTATGTCGAGAACCATGGTAAACTGACTAAAAAGCAGCACTCGATGACCCTAAAATATAATTAGACCATTTTCAGTCAATGGTAGGGTACAAATAATCAAATTCATATTTCTGACAAAAAATAGTTATTTATGCAACAAGTGTGAAAAGTAACACTTTTTAAAACTAGTGGATTTTATTTCACGAGCGAGGTACGAGCGAGTGAAATAATGACACGTGTTTTAAAAAGTTTACTTTTCACACGTGTTTCATACACTATTTTTTATAATTACGTGAAAAAAATCAAATCTCACTGGTTCAAAAATAATTCACGTGCTAATTTTTTTACGTAAAGAAGATCGGCATCGATAAATCTCTGGAACTACAAAAGGCAAACTTATTTTTTAGTTTAAAGTCAAACATTTGAACATGGATACTGATTCAAAAATAAAAAATAATAAAATTCACGCGCATAATATTTATAAATAAAGCAGATCAATAAATTTCTGGATTTTATGAAGATTATGAAATAGAAATTTTACTTGAAATGTTGGCATCTTATGAAAAGAGTGAAAAAAAGTACTTTTTTTCACTGCTTTTGGGTGAAAAAAGTAATTTTGTATCACTGTTTCTAAAAAGCATAACTTTTCGCACGCGTCTGATATTAAAATTATAGTGTAAAAATCGGATTTTTTTCACGCAATTATAAAAAGTATTTTGTTACACTGCAAAACTATTTCAAGTTTTTATTGCAACAAAGAAGAAAAAGTTACTTATTTAAAGAGTTTTTCAGCAAATATGCGTTGATTGTGATTATCGATAATAATAAAAGAAAGAGTCTGTTTGTATGTGTCTGTTTTCGGATCGTAAAAGACCTACTTATACTGCCCTCAGAAATTCGAAATTTTTAAGATAGATTCCCTTTAATACCAACGTGTGTACCTGAGGCTTAGATTGTTCATATTTGTTCCATTTTTAGAGAAAATTCGAATTTTCTGAAAAACATACACCACTTTCGCTCAAATCCGATCATTTTTTTCTCTTTCCTGATGCCATCGGCTGAAAAAAAAAACTTTTAACGAAAACATTTAAAATTCAAAATGTTTATTTTATTCTTTTGCCATTACTTTCAGAAACTAAATTCATTATTTGAAAAATAATTGACATGTTTCAAGTGACGTAATTCCGGCAGTCTTCATTCCCGGATTTTATTGTAGGTTTATTTGATGATTTTTTCATTGATTTTTCTGTTGACTGCATGTATGCATATTTAAGCAATAAATGTATAGTTAAGCTATTACTGAACCATGATGGTTAATAAAGGCCATCACACTAGAGCTATTAGTGTTTTTTGTCCTTATTTTTTCGCCAAATACATTGCCAAGTTCGCCAAATTATTAACTAAAATTCGCCAAATAGGCCATTTCTTTTATAAATAATTTATAAGCTGGCCGGTTGTTTGAAGGTCAATGTGTTAGAGCTGTATAATGGGTGTGGGTAGCTATATCTATTTTCTCGCCAAATTATCTCCCAAAACGCGCCAAATGAGCTAAAAGGTTCTATGTATTAATGAGGGAATTGTGATGACATTTATGAGTGCATTTTATAGCGTATTTTTCATTTTGGAATTTTAAGGCAATGAAACGGGATTTTATAATTTATAACGAGCGGAAACAATAAGTTTATGATCCTATAACAGGTTATATGGTACACATATTTGGAATCTATTTGATATTTTTTTATTCCGTGCGAAGAACGGGTATAAATTTGCTAGTACATAATAAAATAAACATAAACTTGAATTTTCAAAATTATACGAGTGAAAGAATAGTTATTCCCAGCTGAATGGGTATAAACAGGTTGTGGAAATTAAACATAATTTTTACTAATGTGTAATGCCGGTTTTAAAGCCATGATTCATGCCAAAATTATTGGGAGCATGAAAAATTAATCGCCAATTAATGGCTGCTATGGCTATATATATATTATAAGTACATTATTTCACATTGAAAACAAATAGCAGAAGTTATTAAAATAAGCAGTTTAATAACAAAATGCCCAACTTAATCATACCTCTTCAATCAATTTTGGTAACAGTGACTCAAGAACTTTAAACTTTCCTGAATTTAGAATGTCTTCATCCGAAAGCACATATTTGTTTAAGGTCTAGAAAAGAAATTAAAATACAATATTAAATATCCATAAAATGTATATTGGAACCAGCAGATAACCAAAACAATTACATGACAAATAGAATACACAAAGGCACAATTGTATTCCTTCCTTAAATCACAATTTTAAAACTGATACAATGAATGTGCCACTTGTCATTAAATAATCATTTGTCAACATTTTCTCATAAAAACTTTAGATTTGATCAAATGTTAAAATGTCTAATGCCCTAAAGTTTTTATTAAAGCATACATTGTGCACAAAATAAAAAAAAATTAGCAGGATATTCTGCTAAGAAATTTATTCGATATGATAAAAGTTTGTTTCAGAAAGTCTTGCAAATCATTTCCAAGTATAGTAAAATCTCAAATTTATAAATTAGCATTTTTTGAGTTTACTGGACTAACAGAACATATAATACAAAACAATTCATTTCAATATGCATCTCGTATATTTTATTAATAGTGACTTTACGAATTATAAAGGGTATAATCTTATGAACTATCTTAATCTACAAATCAAAAGCCCCATCTTAATCTAGATATCAAAAGCACCAAATTTCAAAAATCTTGTAAAAGCTAATATGGTAAGGTATCAGTCATTTTTTAAATCTTAAATGAGCAGCGTCACAAGCCGAAACTGACTATCAAATGTTTGTTAATTTTAGCTGTCAAGCTTGGAGCAATCCATAGAAGACAAGGCATGGACTTACAAACAATTTCAAACCTGGCATTGAAATTTACTGCAAGAACTTGAAATCAATATATATATTTAACGAACACTCACTTTGTACTTCTTGCACAACTGGTGCAGCTCAAAATCAGACATCACTTGCATATCTTCGAACACAAGAGTAGCATCTGATTGAGTATGAGTAGGCTCCTATAAAAATTGAAGTTGTTTTATCATTTACATAAGAGAAAATAATTTAAAAAGTACATACTTTACCAAATTCATTACCAATATGCTTTGAAATTTCTTCATTTGTTTGATTGATAAATTAAGCAACAATATTTTTATACAGTTAATATTTGGCTAAGATAAACATTTTATAATAAAGAATAAAAAAATATTTATTATCGCACAAAACAATGAAAGTCAAAATCCTTAATATGTACACACTATTTCTTTACAATTATTTAAAGCTTTTAATATAAAAGTTTCATATACGTATAACAAAGACCTACCTTTAATATAGCTTTGGACATTTTCTTTAATGTATCTTCATCATAAAATCTCCTCAATAACAATGGATGGTTAGCTCCCCGACGCAACTGCATCATCATACCAGCACCACTGGAGGATACATTTTCTTCTTTGTTATTTTGTACCTAAACAATGATATGTTCTTAATTAACAATAAAAAAAATCCTGATAAACAATTTTTAAATTCTACTTAATTAATGGAAAGTAGATGTAAAGAGTTGATTTTTATTTTAAAAGTTAATATACTTTTCATGTTTATAGGAAATATAATGCATTCTTTGAAATTTAATTTATTGAATTTCCAATGTAGCTAACCATGGCTGCAGAATTTTGTTTTCTGATTAATGTTTTTAATACTTTGAAGTTTAAATCAAGTTCTCTCAGCAAATGAGATAAAATTGTATTGTTCTTGAAAAGAAGTTTGACTTCTCCTTTTTCTAAACCAGGTCTTTAATTTTAAAAAAATCAGCAACCCCAAAGTTACTTCCGCTAAAAAAACGTGTGATGTTAGGGCTTTAACTGAGAAAAGTAAATAAAAAAAAGCTTTAAAATTATCAGGCATACTATCTATTTCAATATTGCAAATTGCTTAAATTTGCTCATTAAGTCAGCACAATAATTCTAGCTACTTGCTAATAAAAATCTAAAACATACTTCAACTGAAAATTTCTCTACAAGTTCTGCATATTTCTTTGCTTGGTCTTCAACCATGGGACAAAGTTTAGTCTCATCATGCTTCGGAGGGAGATCTTGTAACACCTGAAATCCAAAATCAAGTCAATCAAAGATATAATTGAGGAAACACCGAGTTGAAAAAGAGTGAAGTGTTTTTGATGATAGTATTAAACATAAAACACTATAATTGTTAGTAGAAAGCTCATTTTTAGCCTACTTTTCTTTTTTTAATTCGAAAGAATTAAAAAAATGAAAAAGTAGGTATTGACATGCGGTCGATGTCCGTCTGTCCGTCCGTACCCCCCTTCCAAAATCGGTTCTAATCATCGGATCTTAAAAATTCTTTTTTTGTTAGAAAGCTATAACCTCAGATACCCAACTTTAATACTTTTTGTCCGTCTGTCTGTACGTCCGGACGGACATAAATCTACTATCTTTCGGCGAATTTCCCATTGAATTAGCATTGAAATTCAATTTTGAGTCATTTAAATCACTGTAGGTATTGAAATGCGGTTGATGTCCAACTGTCTGTCCATCTGTCTGTTCGTATGTTTGTCCGCCTGTCTGTCCGTTTGTCTGTCTGTCTGTACCCCCCTTCCAAAATCGGTTCTAATCATCGGATCTTAAAAATTCTTTTTTTGTTAGAAAGCTATGACCTCAGATACCCAACTTTCATACTTTTTTTCCGTCTGTCTGTACGTCCGGACGGACATAAATCTACTATCTGTCGGCGAATTTCCCATTGAATTAGCATTGAAATTCAATTTTGAGTCATTTAAATCACTGTAGGTATTGAAATGCGGTCGATGTCCGTCTGTCTGCCTGTTCGTATGTCTGCCTGTCTGTCCGTCTGTCCGTACCCCCCTTCCAAAATCGGTTCTATCCATCGGATCTTAAAAATTCTTTTTTTGTTAGAAAGCTATGACCTCAGATACCCAACTTTCATACTTTTTGTCCGTCTGTCTGTACGTATGGACGGACATAAATCTACTATCTTTCGGCGAATTTCCCATTGAATTAGCATTGAAATTCAATTTTGAGTCATTTAAATCACAGTTGCCAAATCAACAATGGCATGAGAAACTTTATTTATTTAAACATATTTGAAGCAAAATAATCTTTTCATGAATCAGTTTGGAATGACGTCATAAAATGTAGCACAATTTGATTCTTTGATTGTTCATTAATTATCTACCAAGAAAGCGGCAAGGCATACTTTTGCATACAATTATGCTTAGTTTTAATTTACATTTCTTATTTTTTAATGCAGTTTGGAGTAGTTTCATTACTTTTGTTATTAATAAATATTTAATTATTCTTCGAACTACAAATAAATCGCGAGCAGACGATAAATAATATTTAATTAATTTGCGAAAGTATATTAAGGAAAATAGTTAATTTTGGCTTTTAGAAGTTTAATTTATAGCTGGATGCTGTGTTTCGATTTTTTTTTTCTAATGTGTATAAATCTAGTGTAGAAACGGCTGTTGGTGATATTTACTTTAGGAACCTAGTTTTTTTTTCCCGATTAGAACTTCAGTAAGTATTTGAGTAACAGGAAAGTAGGCTATTTTAGTTCTTTATGAACTTCTTGTTATAATTTTAACTGCTTGAAAGATTCGCTAAATGCAAAAAAAAAACAAATTTATTGTACAAAAATTTAACTTAAGGAAAATTAAAAACATACTTCAATCATAATCACCTTTGCAGGTAACAAAAAAACCTTCACAGAAATTGTTTGAAAAGAAAATGTAAGTTTCTTTTTAATTTTAAAATAGTGTATTCTATAATAATGCATTAAATAATTAAAAATAGAATACCTGAATACAGGTTAAAATTAAAGTAACAGCCTTTTATGTTGCCATAGAAAAAAACGTTCTATTCAACTTTTCACAATAAGAAACTTAAAACAAAGGAATCAATCTTACATCTTTTTTAAGCCTTCTCAGAACAAATGGTTTCATTATTCTTTTAGCATGGTCTATTCTTTGTTTTTCATAAGAATTTTTATTGGTATCACTTTTCTAAAACAAAAGAGAAAATAAAGCACACCATTTTAAGTATTATGTGAAGAATAAAAGAGTTAAAACAAATCAATCAACTTACAGAAACAGTGGAAAACATGTGTTTAATACTCTCTGTTTTACCAGAAAACATGTTCGGCATAGCAAATATTAGCAAAGACATCAATTCCACTAAATTATTCTGAAGAGGTGTTCCAGTTAAGAGTAAGCGCCTAGGAGCCTAATAGACAAATAACACGACAATATAAATAAAAATATGTATGAACAAAATTATAATATAGAGGAAAGTTTGGAATTGAAGAAATAAGAAAATATACCCTAATTTTCATTAGATGCTGATACCTCTGGGAAGCCATATTTTTCAACATGTGTGCTTCATCGAATATAACATATTGAAACTCTAAACGCTTGAAAAAACCTCTGTCTTCAGAGCTACTGGTGACCATATTATACCTAGAAATAAAATGTTAAGTAAAATAGAATTAAGTGAGAGCTAGTCAAAAGAAGAATCAGATGAAGCAGAATGAGTAAATCTTTAAAGCTCACACATCCCAATATTTTTAAGAAACTTTTCAATTAATAAAGAAGCAATTTTCTGTCTAATACTGCATGAAATGAAGAAATTGCAAGGATTTTATTAGAATGCCTAGGACTTCCCCTCCCCCAAGGGAAAGAGCGTGGGCAAGTGTAAAAAACAGCTGCAATCTCATTAGCAGCTTACCTTAAAAAAAATTCTCCGTCCCTGACCAAATAGCTTCATTAACAGTTTAGCTAAGGTGTCGTTGAGCGATGACAGCTAGGCCCAAACCAGAGAAAACCTTGGCACCACTCCTATATACATGTTTTTTTCTTTTATTTAGACCTTCTAGATTTCATACTTGAGACACTTGAAAGTTAAGGGCATTTAAGGTTTTTATGAATCATTCATTATGAGATGAATTTTTAATGACTTTAAAGCAAAATGCAAATCCTGATTACCTAATTTTCTTAAAAACTTTACTAAAAGGAAATAAAGATAATGCAAACATATGCTTTAAACTCAACAAAGCCAAGATGTTTTACATAAAATAATACATGTATTTAGCAATTCCTTACGTTGTGATCATCACATCAAACTCTTCTATTTCTTCATTAAGTATTTGCATCCTAAGCTCTCGTCTAGAATCCTGGCTGCCATGGTAACAAATCATTGATACATCTGGCCACCAAGACTGGAATTCTTGCTTCCAGTTATCTAAAACAGTACAAAGATTTGCATTTACAACAGTAACTAAACTTTCAATAAAATGTACTTATTATACAAATAGGATTATTTTTTATTTATTCTTTAAAAATGTCACCATAAAAATCACATTTAAATGAAGCCCCTTTTCAATTGAATTTAATTCAAGACAAACAGAAAAATCTAAAATCCAGGGATTGGAGTAACACGTTACTTGTAACAGTTACCAGTAACAACAAGTAACGGAGTTAAATTCTTTAGAAAGTAACTAACTGTAGCTTAGTTACTTTTAGCGGTAACGAAAATGTTTGTTACTTTTCATGCCGCTCTTCACTGATATTTTCGACACAGTTATGCTTACATTTAATTATTTAAAATATAACTTTTAACAATGCTGAATTTTTTTAATTAACTTTTTCTGATTGTCCCTATTTCTTTAGGCTTTGTTCTCTTTGAAATTTCTAAGTGTAATATGATTAGTTACTTTTCGTATTAAGTAACTGTAACAGGGTCACTTTTTAAAAGTAACTTTCCAATCAATGCTAATAATTAACCTTAACATACCCATAACAGATGACGGTACAACAATAAGGTGTGGTCCAGACATGTTGCTCATTTGCTTTAGGTAAGCCAGAAATGCTATGGCTTGAACTGTTTTGCCCAATCCCATTTCATCAGCCAAAATCCCATTAACTTCTTGGTTATCCATGAGCAGCATCCAGTTCAGTCCCAACATTTGATAGGGTGTCAAGTGCATTCTGAAATAATGATTAATTATATTAGAGTTGCTTGACAATGTTTTTTTAAGTATAGTAAGTGACTATGCATAATTTACACACCCAAATACATAAACAAAACTGAATAATATTTTTTAAAATTATAGATGCGTATGAAGATAAATTTGGTAAATAAAGAAAAACTAACAGAATGTTTAAGAAAGCATACAACATTTATTTTCAATAATACTAGAAAATTAGTATGCATTGAATGTCTTACTTGTCATTTAGCAAATCTGGCTGCTTATTTACATAACCAGAAGAGCTTTCTTTGTTCTCTTTTAAATTTTCGACCAAGTCTTCCATATCTAAGGAGATCCGCTGACATTTGGTCATGAGCTTACTTATGGCATTTCTCATATCCAAAACCTTCTTAGCACCATTCAACAAGTCAGTTGATAGGTATTTATCACTACCTAATTTAGCTACCTAAAATAAATAAAGCAAATTATAGAAATTGAACTAATCGTTTAAAATTACTGAAAAATGAAGAGTATAGAAAAAAAAACTTCATCGACAGGGAATCTGTCTGTATAGAAGTCTGCTTGGGGAGTAGTGGCTATCTGAAACAAGTTTTTCCCTTGGTTCTTCTGTGGTTCAAGCGTCAGACCATTTGCCTGGCGTTAATTTTGATCAGAGATATTAACCCCATGCGCCGCATAATAAGACCCAAGGCAAAACAGGGATGCAGACAGACTACTATGCAATGAAGGGGTTCTCCCCCTGTACTCTTCAATTATAAGTTTTTAGAAATGAAGAATTGTCAGTTAAAGGCAAAATGTAAATATATATTAATAAATGAATATACATTTAATTTTAATGAATGGCACACTTTTAAAAAATATATAAAGGCAAAATTAAGCATACTATAACTGAAATCTTTCAGTTGAATGTTTAAACAAAGTATAACCAATTGTAGTATCTTACCAAATCCCCCCAATTCTGAAAAGGCCTGACATTCAGAATGCTGTCCACCTTCTTCTTACTGCACCCAGGAATGGACAGGAGCTCCTCATGGCTCGATTCCTGGAAGTACTTGAGCACAGCACTGTGGGCCGCAGTCAGGTTCTCTTCTTCAAAATCACTGTCTTCGCTGTCATAAATGAGACCCTCATTACCATAGTCTTCATCATCTTCATCTTGTACATCGCCCCTCTTGCGCTTAGCTTTGGTATTCTTTGGCTTCTGGCCACTGCTCGAAGAACCAGCCTCAGAGTCCTTGGCACCACCCTTGAGAGTTACGCTCACCTCTTTGGGAATGATGCTGAGGGACTTGGTTGCTGCTGCACTGGTACTAGGATTATCGCTTGCCTTGGCGGTAACCCCATTGCTGGACTGGATACGCACAACTTGTGATGATGACTTATTAGAGCCAGAAGTGACGATTCGTGTGTAAGATGGAATGTTGTTGGTGGTTTCCGGCTGTGTCGAGCTTGCATCAGTTTTACTGGTGTTGTTAATTGATTCGGTTGATGAAGCATTGGATAAGCTGCCAACTTGAGTTATCATAAGTCCCTTTGGTAAGTTAGGTATAGTTTGAGAAACAGGGGCACTACCATTTGGTACAACAGTAACCGTTGAAGAAGTTGGTACTGCTTTGACAGAGACAGACTGTGACACTGAGAAAGTTTTATCTTTATCATTCACTTTTGATACAGTCACTTTTAAACCTGATGTAAAGCTTGGTACTGAGTTAGATGGTTTAGTCACAGAAACTGAAGGTTTGGTCGCAGATAAAGGTTTAGGCACTACTGCTGGTTTGACAACAGTTGATGATGGATTAACTACAGTGACAGTTGATGATACATTTGCTGGAATTACAACAACCGATGATGATTTAGATACATTTGTTGGTTTACTAGCAGTGGTTGAAACAAATGAAAGGCTTGATGCCTTGTGATTAGGTGTTGCTAAACGATCTTCTTCTGAGTCACTAGACGTTATTCTCATTCTTGGTTTCTTAGCAGCTGGAGCTGCAGAGTGATTGTCGGGAGGAATTTTATTTTTATTGTTATTAACAGTCATTGGCTTAATGACCTCCTCATCATCACTGCTATCCAAAACTATTTCTTCAGCTGTGCTAGAAGTTGTGCTTGTTCTGGGAGCTGATATTTGCTGAGGAGTTGAAGACAGTTCCTGAGTCTGAGAGGTTGCACTGTCGACGGATGAAGTGCTAAAGGCCCGCTTTTTGGAGCACCGAAGAGGCAAGTTTTGGGCATTGACAATTGCCTTTGAGAAGTTCCAGTTGCACTTCACTAAAATATCCTGTGCTTCCTAAAAACAAATTTAAAAGGACTAAGTTACGATTTAATTAAATAGGATTTTTAAAAAGTTTATTAATTATTATTTGTGAGATAACTAACCAGTAATTAAATTTTACATTTTTTAATAAAGACACGATTAATTTAACAGTATCAATTTTTATTAATTATACCTCAAAGCATATTAAGCAACTAGAGTATAGAATTAAGATTTTTTTTTCTAATTTCAAGTAGACAATTTCTTAACAATATTGCTATAGTACACCAACAGAAAAGTTGTATAATGATATCAAAAATTTATTTTATGCTAAATGTATTCTTAACAACAAATGTTATATACTTAAATCAAAATGTTATGAAAAAATAAAAAAGATCAATTAATTTCTTTGAACTTATATGATACACCATTAAAATATACAAGATACCCACAGTCAGTTTTTAAAGAATGTAAAAATGCAAAAGTTCAACAATCTAACAAAGAGTTCTTACCTTATAAACAAATTAAACTAAAAGAAATGCAAATTTAAGATTAGGCAGAATAGGTTATTCATACACCATTAATACAAAAGGTTGAAAATTGATTTTTCTAACTTCTAATTCCTCCTGGAAAAAAAGGGGATTCTGCTTTTACTGCAAAACAAGTCAAGTGTCCATGACTTTTAGGCCTTTTTTTCTGCGGAGTCGGACTGGATTACACTATCACACTAGAAAGCTTCAAAGCTTCACATAGCAGAGGGCATTTTGGTGGCCTGCTGTAGTCCTCACAGTAGTTGTTTCACCTCTCAAGCAGCTGTTTCTTTGTTAGAGTTCTCGTTCTTTAAGTTAAGCTTGTACACCTGCTTTATGAGTTTGATGAGTTCAGAGACATAAGTGCGGTTGATCTTGAGGACTTTTTCGCAGGACGAGTCAAAGCTGTGTTCTTCGTGCGTTACACAGCTCTTCCACTTTTGGGCGATGGCAGTGTCTGTGGAAAAAGATTTGTAAATTAAAATTTTTATACAAAAAATAAGAGCCAAATGTAAGGAAAGAAAAGTTTTAATTATGAATCAATGTTTAATTCTATCCCTTCCAAAAGGTGACCAGACATCCATACAAGCAGACAACTGGGCAGACGCCTGAACCATGTCAAATTAGAAGATAACCTTTAACACAAGTGAATATTTCGGGTGCTTTCCCTATTGTGACTACCTACTCTTGGCAGCCTACCGAAATAATAGGACTAACGTTATGATTTGAACACTAACACAAACTGACGTCATTGATAAAATCACTATTATAAGAAAAACAATAGCAAGAACCTCAACACTTTGTTACAACTAAACTTAACTCCATGTTCGCTGTACATATGTAATTTACTCTGTATTCTTGTTCACTCTCTATTCTAAACTAACTTATTAAAGATGTGTTAAGTTCAACCTCCTTCTTTTGAGTTGCAGCATGAATAGTTAACCCACTGAGGTGGAGGGGACTGAGTTGTCTAGTAGGGACTTGACAACTCAGTCCTCTCCACCTCAGAGCTCACATACCTTGAATTATTCGCAAGGCCCAAAACAAACAAAATTGGCTTCAACCTCCTACTCACTACTGGTACAAAGCAAAAAGGCCAGGACTCTCTTTCTCTTCCTGGTGACAGACCAACACCTGCTTGTCCAGACTAGCCAGCGGCCACCTGAAAAGTCTTAAGTTTTCTGCTAATCAAAAGATCTTCCCCCCTTGCCCTAGGTGCCAGCAAAACCAGGCATCACCTGATCATATCCTAAACTGCCTAGGACTGGAATGGGACGACATACACTACGTGTCCCCAAAAAAAGTCGCTGGTCAGTTTTCTGCGTTCCTTTTCTAAAAAGGTGTTCATTGGCTGAGTGTTACAGATATTTGCATAAATCTTTGTTCGACGTAAGCTCAAATCATGGACCTCACAATGCAATATTGTTTAGTTCGAAATCAACATGGATAAAAGCGGAAGACGTGTTCGGGGAAGTGATGTGACAGAGTTTAAAAAGGGGCAGATTATTGGCCTGTATCAAAGTGGCAAGAAATATAAAGACATAGTTAAAGTTACTGGCGTAGGATTGTGAACTATTCAACGCATTATTAAGAGTTGGAAAGATGGCGGTAAGGTTACCAGTTCACGAAAAATGTGCGGTCGGAAGTCCATCCTGAACGAACGTGATCGGCGTTCTCTGAAGCGATTAGTGAAGAAAAAATCTCAAGAAATCAACCGTTCAACTTACAACACTCTTCAATGAGGGAAACAAACCTATTTCCAGGCGCACATTGCGAAGAGAACTTAAACAAGCACGACTGAGAAGCTGTGTTGCAGTAAGGAAGCCTCTTGTAACTGACATTAATCGAAGGAAAAGGCTGCAATTCGCCAGGGACCACAAGAATTGGACTGTTAATGATTGGAAAAAGGTCATGTGGTCGGATGAATCCCGATTTACGCTATTTCAAAATGACGGTCGAGTAAGAGTTCGAAGAGAGCCCCAAGAAGCAATGGACCCTGCATGCATCGTTCCCACTGTGCATTCTTCTGGAGGCAGTGTAATGATCTGGGGAAGTTTCTGTTCAGCTGGACTAGGTTCGGCAGTCTTGTGCTAGAATAAAATGAAGGCTGCAGATTATCTAACCGTCTTGGATGACCACCTTGTGCCAGCAATGGACTATTTTTTCCCTGACTCCACTGGTGTGTTTGAAGATGATAATGCCACAATACATCGTGCTAATTCTGTGAAATCTTGGTTTAGTGAGCACGATACATCATTTCAACACTTGATTTGGCCACCACAAAGTCCAGACCTCAACCCAATAGAAAATCTGTGGGACGTTCTTGAAAGGGATTTAAGAGCACATACTCCTTTACCAACATCCATTAAGGATTTAGGGGACCTCTTGATGAAATTATGGCCTAAAATAAAAATAGATACTCTTAAGAAACTTGTTGCATCAATGCCAAGGCGAATGAAAACTGTAATTAGAGCCAAAGGTAATCCAATAAAATATTAAAGCGTGCGACTTTTTTTGGACACGTAGTGTACATTCTTCTCCCCTTAAAGGGTTCCCACTCTTTCACTTTAAAAAAATTCAAGGACTTTTCAAGGACCTTTATATCTTTTATTCTTTTTCAAGGACCATTATTTTTTTTCAAGGACTTAATAATTTATTACTACTAGCAACACAGGACAAAAAGTTTTAAAAAAAAGTCGTTGGCAATTCCATAAGGAATATCTAGGTACCGGGTTTGCCAACAAAAAAATTCTTGACTGCCTCTTTGGGATTGAAATCCCCAACTTTTGGTCTTTCAATACACGTTCTTATTAACATATGGTTCATTCGGAATGGTATGGCGGATATTCTGTTCATATTTAAGGCATCAGCAAATTGTTAAACTAAATATTAAAGAAAACATGATCAAGTATATGTAATTACTAGACAAATTAACAAAAAAAAATTTAATTCTTTCGAAATTAGTTTTTACTCTATTGACTCTTTCAAAAAGTCAAATCTCACAATATTTGATAATTCTTAAATTTCTTTAAACAACTATAGACTAATAACAACAAAAAAATCTATTTGCGCATGGACATAAAATTGTTGGCAAAAAATTTGTCTTTTTATTTTTAGGTTCTTTAATCTGATCTTAAAGGATTTTCTCAAATTTTAATTTTTTAAGAACATTTTAAATCATTACTTTATTTGAAAACAGAAATATGCTTATCCTTGTGTCCTAAAAATTGCAAACTAAATTTATCTAAAAAAAACAACTACTAAATTTGATATTAAAGACAAGAATCAATAATTGATTCTCTCAATAATTACAATATAAAAGAAGTCGTAATCTCTAGCAAAATTGTCATTGGGAACCTATTTTGAGGCGAGGGCTTTTTTCTTTTTTTAAATATATTTTATTTCTATATTTATATTAAACATTATTTATATTTTAATTATTTATATATTATATTATATATACACATTATGCAATATTGCAACGACCAGCTAGCCATATAAGGACATCCCCATTCAATCAGAAATTCCGATTTTTTTTTTAACTTATCAAATTGGTTGAAGAGTAGGAAATATTGTTTTTGCATGTACAAAGTGCGAATAGAATTGAAATTGTAGTAAAGGAAAAATATTAATTTAAAAAAATCGTGCATTCATGGGGAGGTTTTTTAAAAGTTTCTTTATAAAAAAAACAACACTTGGGCATCCAAACTTCCTTCATTTCTAGAAAGAATAAGTCTACTATTCTGCGCAAAGGAAAATCGTTTACATATATAATATAAAAATATGTCCTTACCTTATTTTCAACGATCAACAAATGTTTAATTCCGGTAGAAACATTACAAATATCATGAATACTTATATTAGAAAAATGAACTATATAAATAAATTAGAAAATAATTTGTAATTTTTTATCTTTTCATTAAAACACTGTGTAAAAAGTTTTTTTTTAAGTTTGTAATATAAGTATTAAAGTATCCCGCAAACCACAAAACTTGAGATCGTGTGTAACATCCATTGGGGACTTGTAAGTTGTAGTACTAAACATCTTCAGACAAACAGGAGCAAAGAGAAACCCGTTTACAGCCCGTGTGTAGTGTACTTTTTATTGCCTAAAAAAATTCGACAATGACCATGACTCTGCAATCTACATGCTGGCTGTCTGTCTAGACGTCCTCTTTGTAGTGTACCCCTCCTCTAAGGCTGTAAAAGCATTATACGATCCCAATCGTCGGCTTTCAAAGAGGGTAGCGAAAATTCTTCCACATCTTCCTTTTACCCTAGTCTGAAAATAGGGGCAAAAAAAAAAGAGATGTGGACTTAATTGGGCCCCCCGCAGAGAGCCTGGAGCAAAGAGTGGGTGATGCGTGTGCAAGTGCAATGCTGTCTTGAAGAATGACACAGCTTTTTTGAGGGTGTCAGGTCGTTGTCCAGGGTCTAATGTTGCTAGTCTAAATTGCTATTCACTGCTATTTTTATTTACTATTTCGGATGCCTAAGCAAAAGCTATGCTTCAAGATCATCATTTTTAATTATTCATAAATGGATTTTTTTTAAACTGTTAGTTCTCAATTGTTTAACATTTTTAATTCCTACTCCAATTTAATACGTATAAATTTAAATATAAGAAACTTTACTACTACATGATTAGGTTCAATAAAATTTAATGGATATTAGTAATTGAAAAATTATTAGCAATCGAATAAGTAAATTAACACTATTTGTTGACGAGAATATAAGAAAGATACGTTATAGATACTAATTGAGTGCTTGAGTTGAGTTTAATGTTATATCACCTTGAATATAGTTGCATTTTTGAGTCGCAGATCTCCAAATTGGTACTTTTGATATACTTTAAATACATATCCTCGATTAATCTGTTATGATTAATTATTACCAATTATTACAGATAATTTTTACATTAGTGATGTTTGATTATATACATTTAATTTGAAAAATTTTGTATTAAAATACATATATTTTGTGATGTGCTGAGTAGACTCAGGAAGCGTGAAATCCAGGCTTTGAAGAGTATATATATTGTTCAAAATAAGTCAATAATAGTTTGATGTTCAACGTATCAGTCTCTAATTCACCGTTATAATCAGAAATTAAAACGAAATAATTGAAATAAGTTGTATTTCAGTCGGTTTCCCATAGCAAGGAGAACCACTGACAATAATCAGGACCTCGGCTCCCTGAAGCAAAGCACCAAAGTTCAGATTATCAACATCTTGAACCCTCAAATTACGATTTTACTAAAAAAAACTGGATTGAAATGAGGAGCAAACGTTCAAATATCAACGTTCCCAATATCCCCAACTTGGACTTAAGCCACTTTTACTTATATGTTTTGCGAAGCTACCGAAGTCCGGTGTGTTGATGTTTGAGTGTAAAAGTGGCTTAAGTCAATGTTGGAGATATTGGGTTTTGAATGTTTACTTTTTGTAAAAAAGTAATAGCATTTAAAAAAAGTTTTGAATATTTTCAAACAGTTAATTTTTGGGAAAAACGTTTTATCTATTATAAGTTTGAGTCTCATGGGGATAAATCCGCCACTGCCCAGGTTCATTATAGCGGGGTTCAACTGTAATAATTTATCAATTTGTAAAATTTGCTGGAAAACCTGAATGTCAGGTGACGGGTTTATACGTCTGTTCCGACAGAAGTTATAATATTAAATGGATATCCCTCATGTTGTTTTATAAACTAAATTTAAGTATGTTTAAGTATATCATAAATGCATAATGGGTCAATTCATTCAAACCACTCAGACCTGTTGCTCAACATTTTTGATTTTCCTAATTTTTTTACCGTATATTTCCTAATACTAGGCGAGTTCAAAGCCAAAGTAAAAAATTTATGGATCTCATAATTTTTTTGACGGCTATTTTAATTTTGCTTCAAAGCCGATTTTCAGCTGAAAACTACCTTCACTTAAATGCATATAACTCTGTTGATTTTATAGATATCAAGACAAAATAAAAAAGAAAATGATCAGAATGATGCTATAATAGTTTGCCAGCGTATAATATTACCAAATTAGTGAGGAAGCGGGAGATAAAAAAAAAGCACAACTGAAAAATGAAAATTTGCTTAAAACAGGAGTTTTAGCACTGGAAATTTGGTAAAAGGAAGGAAGAAACTCACCTTAAATATTTTTTTCTTGTATAGACAAGTTATAGAACTACTTGCTGTAGAAGTTTAATGCTCAAGGAAATTTTCTTTATTTTTATACAATTTTTCAAAACTGCTCAAAATCGTATTTTTGCCATTTTTAAGGTATAATATCTCGAAAGGGACCGAGTGAAAAGATTTGAAATTAATACAGGTAGTATCTCTTTATGACATAAACAAGTGACAAAAATTGTGTATTGTTTTTTTTTTAAATGATTCCAGAGATACAGTGCATCAAAGTTGGTCAAAAACTGCATAACAGACCCCTCAAAATGTAACAGTTGTCAATGGTATACTTCAATGAATTGAATATGAATATTTAACTGAAATATTAAACAAAATGTTCTAATCATTTAATAAATTTAATTTAGGCAAGTCGAATTTACCAAAAAAAAATTTTCCTTAGTTAACCAAGTATAAAATAGAATTTAACTCTAAGATATCTTTAGCACTATCCAATGGTATTAAAAAACATTTAAAAATAGTTTGCCAGTTCTCAGTTCTTTGTTTTCTGTGCCTATTAAAATCCTAGAAAGGGGGGGGGGGGGTTAAGAACTGTGCTAACCTTGAAGGATGATTTCTTTGACTTTCTTGTTCTCTTCGTTGGTGACAGTGATTTCTAGCTCAGTGTTATGGCTCTTGCTTTTCTTAAGAGCAGAGTGGAATTTGGCAATGATGCAGGTAAGGAGAAATTGAGAAGTTGCGATAGAGTCGTACTTCCTGTAACTCAGAGGCCCGTATTGCAAGTTTGAGGTAGATGCAACTGGTGAAGACCTGTTCAAGAGATTAAACAATTTACAAGAGATTCATGGATAAAGTAGACTCGAGGTCTATAGATAGGCAAATTGTTTTGCTCTTACTAGTTAAGTTAAACTAAAATTATTCCTATTATCTCCTCCTTGTCTCTTTGTAATTTGAGAATGACTACATTTCCAAGGAGTAGTGCAAACATTGGGAACCACTACAGTGGACACTGCTAAAAATATAGCAGCCTCCATAATTTTAAGAACCACAACTATATTAAAACATGTAAATGATACTCCTTCTCCTGACATGATGAATGATAATTGCTAGTAAGAACTTAATACATGTTAAATAGTTCTTGCAACAAGGTTCAAGGGATTTTTAACAGGAATCAGGTTCTACTATATAGAACAAAATAATTTACAAGTCAAGGAAAAGAATACCCAACTAAGTTTGATATTTGGATTAACATTAATCATGCATAAAAATATTGACATACAAATAAGATTATTTCTTAAAGAAAGATAATGAATGAAAAAGGAATTCTATTTCTAGAAAATTCTTCTAATTAGACCTGATTGGTAAAAACATTCCGAGGTTCAACACACAGAGACTAATATTTTATTTAAGTCAAGGGTACACTTTATAAAACACATTTTCCTTGGTAAGAAATGACATGTTAATCAAGATATTTTTATAATTTAGTTCATAAAAATCTTTCCCCATTATTACTAATTATTGATAGTGCTAGTGAACAAACAAAAGTTAATGCATATACTTACTGATTAATTGTAGTTGGAATAAGTAGAGAGCTCTTTGATGGTGTGCCATTACTGATCTTGTTGGTACTTGTAGAATCTGGTGATTGAGATGCAGGAGATTCTAAAAAAGTTAAGTTTTGCAATTTAAATATCAATGCAGGGCCCCCACTAAAGACTTTTTTAATTTAAGGTATTTTTAAGTGTTAAGTAGTTAGTGTTTCCCTGAAATATATAAATCAAAGCATAAAACAATCAGTTTATATAAATTAAGCAATAATATAAAAATACTAGCAAATTTATACCCGTTCTTCGCACGGAATAAAAAAATATCAAATAAATTCCAAAAATGTGTACCATATACCCTGTTATAGTATCATAAACTTATTATTGTTTCAGGTCGTTATAAGTTATAAAATCCCGTTTCATTGGCTTAAAATTCCAAAATGAAAAATACGCTATAAAATGCACTCATAAATATAATCACAATTCCCTCATAAATACATAAAACCTTTTAGCTCATTTGGCGCGTTTTGGGAAATAATTTGGCGAGAAAATAGATATAGCTACAAACACACCCATTATACAGCTCTAACACAATGACCTTCGAACAACCGACCAGCTTATTAATTATTTATAAAAGAAATTGCCTATTTGGCGAATTTTAGTTAATAATTTCGCGAGTTTGGCAACGTATTTGGCGGAAAAATAAAGACATAAAACACTAATAGTTCTAGTGCGATGGCCTTTATTAACCATCATAGTTCCAGTAATAGCTTAACTATACATTTATTGCTTAAATATGCATACATGCAGTCAACAGAAAAATCAATGAAAAAATCATCAAATAAACCCACAATAAAATCCGGGAATGAAGACTGGCGAAATTACGTCACTTGAAACATGTCAATTATTTTTCAAATAATGAATTTAGTTTCTGAAAGTAATGGCAAAAGAATAAAATAAACATTTTGAATTTTAAATGTTTTCATTAAAAGTTTTATTTAATTTTTTCAGCCGATGGCATCAGGAAAGAGAAAAAATGATCGGATTTGAGCGAAAGTGGTGTATTTTTTTCAGAAAATTCGAATTTTCTCTACAAATTGAACAAATATGACAAAACTAAGCCTCAGGTGCACACGTTAATATTAAAGGGAATCTATCTTAAAAATTTCGAATTTCTGAGGGCAGTATAAGTAGGTCTTTTACAATCCGATGACAAGCAGAAACACAGACTCTTTCTTTTATTATTATAGATGAAGATGAAAATACTAGAACATAGAGAAGAAAACTTTTATTTTTAAACAGAATATATTGGCTGCCAAGGGACCTGTCCAGCCTACAAATAAAATTATAGAATCGAAATTATCAAGGAAAATAAAAACCCATGTTACAAATTACACCCAAATAAAACTGGGGTAAATTTTAATTTCACGGTACTGCTTGGCGCGGTTCCAAAAACAACAACAACTTGGCGAAACTCGCGTGTTTCCCCATTGCCAGATTCCTTTACGCCGATGCAGTAACCCTAGTTACTTTTGACAAAAAAAAACCAGACTCGGGGTTTTGGTTTGCTTTGGGCAACACAAAACAAACTTTACACTACACAATGGGCTAGTAGTGGCAATCCAGTTTAGTTTCGTTTGAATTTTCGTCGCACTAGAGTTACACGAGTGGCAATCCAGTTTAGTTTCGTTTGAATTATCGTCGCACTAGAGCTACACGAATGGCAATCCGGTTTAGTTTAGTTTGAATCATTGTCGCACTAGAGCTACACGAGTCAGTGGCAATCCAGTACGCACGCGTTTGGGGCCCCGGGCAATTTTGTTTTCTCTAAAAAACATCAGTATCCAACATGGGCAGTATTGTAGGGCTCATTGAAAGCCTAAATACTTGTTTGGGGCCCCGGGCAGTTTTGTTTTGCAAAGCAAAACCCAAAAAATTTAGTTTTATTTGTGAACAAAACCAAAAAAGTTAGTTTTGTTAGTCGTACAAAACTGAATGACAGCTAGCTGTCCAGCCCTCTTCAAAACGATAAAAAAAATCAGATTTTAACTACGCACCATCCATAATAATCGGATGTTGAAAAGCCAAACGAAACCTCACGAAATGACGATAGAACACAAATTAATTTTAGAATAAAAATAATTCCGAAGCTCACAACATCCACGCAACCTAAATTTCACGCAAGTATTACCAGCGCCGGCAATTGGACGAAAATTAATTTTGAACAAAATAAATCCCACGCGCATAACATCCGCACAAGTATAACCAGCGCCACCTAGCCACAACAAAGACGCCACAACGCATTTCACCAGAAAATGCCGTATCACCAAAAAAAATTGTTTATCGCTCCCTATAAAAGCGCCAAATCCCTTGGCGACAGAAGTACCGTCAAATTAAAATTAACCAAAACTGGAACAATACAAAAAAAACTAGATATAATTAAAATAAATATATGTATTAATACCTGAATTACTGCTTTATCTATTCTATATTATTTAAAAGCACACAATTTCCATAGATTTGTAGTAGTCCATAGATTTGAAGTAGATTTATAGTAAATTTATTTTCAATTTGTAAAGGTGCAACAACATTATTTGTTCGATGTGACTTGGATGCATTTTACTAAATTTAAACAAACACGTGATGTTTCAAAATAAACTTTTCAATAAAACATTATTTAAATTCCTTTGCAGTCTTACCTGTACTTGAAAGGGAATTCTGTGAAGTAGTTGGGGATGTCTGGCTGGGTGGCTGATATTTCTTGGGCTGCCTCGCAAATCTGAAATTCCTGAGGCTGGATATCACACTTGGGGAAGAATTGTTATCAGAGTCGCAGCTGCCAGGCATTTTGATGCATCGAACAATCTTTCATCAGTCCCTTTCTGCACTACAATAAAATTGATTTTGAAACGATTAGTTTTTAAGAATCTGCTTAAAAATAGTACACATGTTGCACAGTATAACTCTTAAGTTAGTCCTAGTCTCCAGTACGCCGACTTTTCAAGCATAGCAATCTTGAATATCATGTTTTTCAAACGTTATGTACCTATACTTATTTTAATTTTCTTTTGGTAGCTCTAAATCAGGTCACAATATACATAAAATTTTTTTAAACGATAGTTTAACTGCATTTTGTCGCCAGGTAGTAGGATTTTACGTTACAAAAATTGTAGCTACATTAAACAAAAAATCTCTAATGAGCATTGTTTTAGGTCTTAAGTGGCAACAGAAATACAGAATGAAAATAAACTTCTTGAGTCTCAATTAGCGAAATAAATAGAAACTCCAATCGAAGGAAGTTAAGGCATGAAAGCTGAAAGAAAGTATGTCATCTGAAACAAGTCAATTACTGAAAGATAGATTTTAAAACAAAATATGTTTTTTCTTTTAAGGCTAACCATTGAATAAAAGTTACTTTATATATGGATTCTTTAACTGTCATGTCCTTGATAAACCTGTAAACGTCTTTTGAGAAGGTAACTACCAACTCTAAATACTTAAAGAAGCTAAATTCCATGTGTTTTGTGGATTATTATTATTACAAACCCTTCATAAATTTCAAAAATATTTTTTTTAAATAAATATGGAATAATATTAATCAACCAACAATTCATACAAACAAACGTTAATATTGATGCTTCTGATTTCAAATGCTACAATTTGGATTATGTAAACACAAGGCAATTATGTAGAAATGCGTGTTTAATTATATTTCAATAATAAAACATTTGATCAAATCAGATATTCTTTATCACCTTATAATGTATGTGTGAGATAAAGATTTTTAAATATAAATATATATATATATATATATATATATATATATATAATATATATTATATATATATATATATATATTATTATATTATATTATATATATATTATATATATATATGAGACATATAGTATAGTAACCTGTCACTATAAATTGACTCAGTAAATTTTTTATTTAAAATGTGATCAAAATCAAAGGCACAAAGCACGAAAATGTAAATTACATTAATAGGATATTATAGACTAAATACTCGCATCAGAGATTCTGTTTAAATGTTTAGAATGTTACAGAATCGAAATATCAGTTACGTACAAACTTCGAGGGAACGGGGAAATGCAAGACAATTAAAATGGATACGTTGATTGGAAAATTAAAACTCACTTCTTAAAGACAAGGAATATATACTTAAATAATCATCATGCTGGTATTTTGATTTAATATTATAATAGAAAATGAAATAGGTTTAAAAATATTATTTGAGTGTACGAAAGCCGTCAATAAAATTTCAACAAAAATGAGCCCAAAGAGCGGACATCCTTGTTGCCAAAAATATGTTTTTAAAACAATCATATAAATTCGTTTTATATAAAGAGTTTGTTTGGTTAAAAAATGATCATTAATCATGTTTTTAGACTTTTGAAGAAATAAAAACCTTAACAGGCATTTTTGGTATATATATTATAGAAATTAATAGTTTAACTGCACAATCAGGAGCAAAAAACAAACAGACAAGACCTGAGCTAGAAATGTAATCAGTGGAAGTGGCCGAGATTTTTATTAAGACGACAAATAACAAGCTTATTTCCTATACACTTTAAAATTATTATATCTTTTTATTAACCCAAGTTTGTGGTTGATTTTTCAAGTAAATCTGTACTTTTAACAGGACAAAAAGGAAAAGAACAACACCGGTAGGTCATCATGGTAAAAATCTGGTGCTTAAAGGAATCTTGTGCTTGTGTTCAAGAAGTAATAAAATGTTAATTAGTTAAAATCTCGAGAGATAAAATGATTTTAATAATAAAATAATATATTTAATTTTTTTTAAAAAAACTTTATTATTTAAAACGTGAATATTTTAAGGTTGGTTTGTTGTTAAAATTTCTACACCCAGATGGAGTCACCATAGACATCAAGTTAGAACTTGATTTTTTTTTTAAATTTTCAGTTTGATTTGTGTAGAAGAACGATGAAGCGTTGTTAGCTTTCACACTATACTCCTGGCCAACCTATACTCGTGGCCAACCTAACTTGGGTAAAAAACAATGAGTAAAAAAGCAGAGGGGGAAGCGCGGCGCGACATTAAATCATCGCAACCGCGCCGATTCAAACTAAACAAGAAAAATTTTCAATCAGCCGTCTGGTTTGGCGCCGATATCGCTTCAGTTGGCCTATTGTAAATCGTTATTACACATATTTTCTTTGTGCGCAATAAAGAACTTGTTTTTAAGTAAGGTAGCAAATACAAAAAATATAATTGTTACTAATAAAAAAAATACTTAAATTGTTTAAATTCTTAATTCTAAAAATTTTTAATCTTTTCCTGTTTCTTCAAGTCAAGTATTAATTTAATATTTTTGCTAAATAAATTTATAAATTATATAGTAAAATAAATCAGTTATGGTTATGAGATGTTTTGATTTCGTTAATAATATTACATTCAATTTCATTATTTTGCTTTGAATTAAAAAAAAAAATAGGGTGAGTGGGGTGGTGTAAATTTATTAAAATACACTTTTTTGATTTATAAGCTCTCAGAACAGTAGAATAATGGTTAAAATTTTGATGAGATTTTTATAAAAAAAAAAAATTATGTTTCAAAATTAATACTTAAATACAAAATATATATTTTTTATTGTAATTGTAAAAGGGTTAATAGTTTTAAGCTAAAAATAAGCATACATCTCTAATATATAACAAAATATATATGAGAAATTTTTATCTGCAAAAGTTTAAGCATCATTATGTCGTAAAACCGCAAAAACCTCCAATTGTATAAGAATCCTCCATTTGTATAAGAATAATAAACTTTCGAATAACTGTACACTATGAGTACAAATATTCAAATGACAACATTAACTACGTAAAGTATAATTTTAAGGTTTTTCTTGTGCCCAATATAAAAATTTGGTGGAACATTACTCCGTAAAACCGGTGGCAGCATGTACTGACACCAATATTGTGGAGTAAACGTTCCACCAAATTTATATTGTAACAGTGTTTTCATAATTTATTGTTTTAGCTAGAACTGTACACACTCTTTACATCCGAAGAGGAAAATCAAATGTGGTAATTATTTTTGCAAAAAAATTGCAATTTTTTTTTATTATAACTGTATTATGTTATTTTTAAAAGCGAAAAATAAGAATACATCACAAACATATAATAAACATGAGAGTTTAACTTCTTATTCAAAATTTTAAACCATCATTAGAGTGTAACACCGCAAAAAAACGCCAAATGTTTTTACGGTATTGTAAAGTGTGAATTCCAAACTTTTAATTGCAATTAAAACTGAAGCAAAACCTTGAGAAAAGAGATAAAAAAAAACTGCACAAAAAGTTTTTTTTTTTTTTTAAATAAGAAAATCGAATTGATAGTTGGAGATTTTTTTCTAGCCCTTTATAGAAAGAATGTAAAATATTTCTGAAAACCGAGAAAGAAACTGTAAAACTATATTAACAAAACTAAAAAAATTCGAATAATGTACATCACAAGTTGTCACTATTCGTACAGTGCTACTTAAAAAGTAACCAAAGGATATAAAAAAAAAATATCATCTAAAAATCATAGGGAGCCATTTTTATTAGAATTAAATCACCATTGCCATCGCAACAATTGCTCGAGAAACTTTAATTCTTTTAGACGATAAATTAAAATAAATTTATTTTTGCGAAATCGATCAGTTTGAAATGACGTCAAATATATTTCACTACGAGATTCTTTGTATGTTGATATGAAATGTTTTAATTATACTTAATAGCAAGGAATATTACATATATATTCTTTGAAATATAAATTAATTTTTGCAAACGATTAGTAATAATTATTGAATTTTCGAAATAAAATTTAAATGAAACTAGCCAAATTTATTTTTCAATATTTTCACTGTTGCCATTTCGTTAAACGTACGAGAATATGCAAAGTTTCACTTTTATTTTTAACGCATCAATTTTATAAATTTATTTTTCGAACTGTAAACTGGTAGTTACTAAAAGATATTTATTTAAAAAAATATACCATTATTCTTCGAACTCAAAAAAAAATTAGCAAACGATAAAGATTAATTATTAAATCTGCAAAAGAAGATTAAAGAAATTAGTTAATTTTGGAATTACAACTAGCAAAGGCGCTGTTTGGCGACTTTCTGTGGTGTATAAATAGTTTTTCCTGTTGAGCACAAATGTTGTGTGGAAGCGGTTTAAGTGACAGATTCTGTAACAAACCAACTTGTTATGTTCACGTTGGAACCCACCCAAACCAGAGACACTCATAGTATTAGTTTGATTTTTTTGTAAATTCAAAGCATCTGTAGTGCTTGCTGTTAGCAATGCTACCTGAGATCCACTGTCTGCAATACAACGCAAAGGAATTTTTCTCCTACAGAATTTTCGACATAAATAATACAAGTAGACAAAATAATGTCCTTATTATCACCACATTTTTGTAACGCTGACACCCCTACTTTCTGACGAGTCCACTTTTTAACACGTCAAGCATCTGCTTTGGGCCCGGATGGCCCAGTGGCTTGGATCGCAGACCATTACGTTAGCATCTTTTGCGCTGTAACGGGTGCGGGCTCGATTGGCGTCTTCTTTGCCCTTGGTGTACTTCCTCTCTCATTATGTCATTAAAAAAATTCTTTCTGTGTCTGTCTTTATCGACGAAGAAAGCGGGTCTCTGATCAAGCACACAAGCCGGAATATACATGCACCTATCCTACCCTTTCTTCGCCTCTGCAGGAGCCAGCTCAGGTAATCACCCACTTCACCACGATTTCTAAGTTACAAAATGTTTGTAGCTGTGTTAAAGATCTAAATAAAATCTAAAACTAAGCATGTCCAGTCGTGACGGCTCAAAACAAATCCTTGTTAGTTTGGTGTTGTGGTAATATTTTTTTATAACGTGATATAAAACAAAAAAAAAGAAATCGACAGTTATTTCATTCAATACTGTACTATGTTTTCGAAAACCTAATTTTGATATATTTTTGCAACGCAGAAATAGCTAGGTATGATCCATAGTCTAGATGTACAAATTACTGATTGATGTTGTACTTCCCTTTCAGCATTGGTAAAAGATTATATTCTCATCAAGACCGTTTCATATCTTTATGATAACTTGAAAATCATAATCAGGTTGTAAAAACCAATTGATGAATTTATTTCTGGGCATAAAAATATGCCTTACCTGCAATACTTTTCATGAATGCATGAAAAACAAGTAAAATTATTTTAATTAGGCAGTCTTCCAATAAACTGATAAAATATCTGAAAAATAATAAACCGAAAAAAAAAACACATACAAGTGAGATCTGACAAACAATGTTCTGAAAACAGTTACTTTAGACAAACAAGTACCTCCTCATTAATTGTAAAAAAAACCTTCCCAACTAGTTCTGTACAAAAAAGTTCTTACCAATGAATAATTCCAAAAAGCAAAATTTCATACCTACCAAAGAAAACCCTTATACAGGTGAATACAAGAAACAATTCTGCTAGAATCTCAACTCAAACGGCATCTTCCAGAACACACAGGTGAAAAACCTCATGCTTGTGAGATTTGCAATAAACAGTTTTCTCAAAATAGTACTCTCAAACATCACCTCCTCATACACACTGGTGAAAAATCTCATGCTTGCAAGCTTTGCAATAAACAGTTTTCTTGTAAAACTAACCTCAAACAGCACCTCCTCGCACACAGTGGAGAAAAACCCCATACATGCGAGTTTTGCAACAAACAGTTTTCTCTAAAGGGTCACCTCAAGCAGCACCTCCTTATACACACTGGTGAAAAACCTCATGCCTGTGATTTTTGCAATAAACAGTTTTCTCAAAAATGTGACCTCAAAATACACCTCCTTATAAACACTGGTGAAAAACCTCATGCCTGTGATTTTTGCAATAAACAGTTTTCTCAAAAAGTTAACCTAAAAAGACACCTCCTTTTACACACTGCTGAAAAACCTCATGCTTGTGAGATTTGCAATAAACAGTTTTCTTGTAAAACTAACCTCAAACAGCACCTCCTCACACACACTGGAGAAAAACCCCATACATGCGAGTTTTTCAATAAACAGTTTTCTCAAAAAGGTGACCTCAAAAGACACCTCCTTTTACACACTGCTGAAAAACCTCATGCTTGGGAGATTTGCAATAAACAGTTTTCTTGTAAAACTAACCTCAAACAGCACCTCCTCACACACACTGGAGAAAAACCCCATACATGCGAGTTTTGCAACAAACAGTTTTCTTTAAAGGGTCACCTCAAGCAGCACCTCCTTATACACACTGGTGAAAAACCTCATGCCTGTGATTTTTCCAATAAACAGTTTTCTCAAAAATGTGACCTCAAAAGACACCTCCTTATACACACTGGTGAAAAACCTCATGCCTGTGATTTTTGCAATAAACAGTTTTCTCAAAAATGTGACCTCAAAAGACACCTCCTTTTACACACTGGTGAAAAACCTCATGCTTGTGAGATTTGCAATAAACAGTTTTCTCGTAAAACTAACCTCGAACGGCACCTCTTCACACACACTGAAGAAAAACCACATGCATGCAAGGTTTGCAATAAACAGTATTCTCTAAAGTCTAACCTCAAGCGGCACCTCTTGGTACACACTGCAGAAAAACCTCATGCATGTGAGATTTGCAATAAATAGTTTTCTCTAAAAGGTGACCTCAAAAGACACCTCCTTTTACACACTGGTGAAAAACCTCATGCCTGTGAGATTTGCAATAAACAGTTTTCTCAAAATAGTGCTTTCAGAAAACATCTCCTTATACACACTGGAGAAAAACCTCATGTATGTGAATTCTGCAACAAACAGTTTTCTCAAAAGTGTAACCTCCAGAAACACCTCCTTTTACATACTGGTGAATAACCTCACACATGCAATTGGTGCAACAATTTTCTCCAAAAATAAATGTCAAAATGCACCTCCTATCGCACACTGGGGAAAAGCCTATTGTATGCAAGACAGGCAAACGATAAATCTTTAAAGGCACCCTTCCATCCCACAATGGATAAACTTCTTGTTTGTGAGTTCCATAACAGACAATTTTCTTTAAATGGTGATCTCAAAAAACATCGCCTTGTATACATACTGAAGAAAAACACATGCAAGTTCTAATGGAAGCAAGTCTCTCAAATGGCACCTACTATTGCAAGCAACTAAAAAACACCTAGGTGAGTTTTGTTAAAAATTTCTTCAAGAGTGACCCTTAAAATACATCTTCTAATACACCTCGAGGAAAAACCTCTTTTCAGTGCATGCAATATCTGTAACAAAATATTTTCTCTCAAAAGTTGCAGGGTCTGGGAAGCTTATAAACTGCCTGTGCAGCCAAAAAGACTGACAAACAATACCCTGTGTAGAGGGATTACACATTGAATATGCTCCCAAGTCCCAACGCTGCTAAAATGTCACCCTTTGAAGATGCATTATGTGTCCATTCAGGTGTCGGCTCGTCACTTCTCTGTGGTTCTAATTTACGACACAATAGCCCTCATGTAGCTGTTGTGCATTGTTATTTCAACTCTCTAAAGTTGCCTCAAATATATTATCATACACACTGGTGGAAAAACTTATACATGTAAATTCTACAAGAAGCATTTTAATAAAAAAAAAGGTGCCTCCAGGGTAGCCCTTCATATCTTCTACCTACTTGAGGGATACTTTTGATGTTCCACCTCTTAAATCCCAACGTGATCATTTCTGTGTTTTGTTTTTTGTAAAGTTTAAAAATAATTAAATAGATTATGATATATATATATATATATATATATATATATATATATATATATATATAATATATATATATATATATATATATATATATATATATATATATATATATATATATATATATATATATATATATATATATATATATATATATATATATATATATATAACGAATACAAAAACAAAAAAAGTAAAACAAAAAAAGATATGGAAAGAAACCAAAAATAGTGGGAAAGGCCATTTCATCAGGAGGTAAAGACCTTACGCCAATATTAAAGAACAATACACTTTTCTGTATTGGGATGGACAAGAGTCAAATAAAAAAATCCCAATTTTACCCCGAAGTGTACTGTGGAATTTCCAGAAAAGAATTAAAAACAAAATCAAAATTAAAAAACAAAATCAAAATTAAAAACATAAGGACAAACTTACATAAAGCAGATGAAGCGAATAGAAAACAACACGAAACTTTGAAGCCAACCGCTTCTCACAAAATCCGAACCGAACTAAAAACTTAGGTGAAAAAATTGACAGTTACAGTGTGGAAATTTAGTGCGGTGAAGGAAAAAATTAGACTATGAGTAAAAATGTAGTGACGTCCAAAGAAAATTATTGCAGATACTTCTTTATAAATGTTGGAGGGAAATTGTTGTTGATAAGTGTACGATGGAGGTCAAGTTTTTGGGAATTTTTAAAGTTATTGACGTTGCAGATGATATTAATGCGATGTAGGTGATTTATAATGCAATTTCTATAGACTTTAACAGAAAGATTAGAATTCCAAGGAATAAGTCGAATAACTTCAAAATGAAAGTCATTACGTTTATCATAAATGTTGGTATTGGCAGAGTTATCTGAGATCTGAATTTGTATGTCTAAGAATTGTAATGAAGAAATGGAGCTATTGGTTTTCTTAAGAAGAAGTTCTGATGGGTAAATTTTGTGCCAAAGGTGTGTAAACTCAGGATAATCAAAAACAATCAGGTCATCAACAAATCGGAAGGCAGTGAAGTTTAAAAGAGTGTAGTTTTTCTCAAACCAGTGTAAAAATAAATTTGCAAGCATAGTTGAAAAGGAACTACCTTGTGGTATTCCATTAACTTGTTGGTAGATTTGTTCACTATTGTAAATAAAATTATTAAAAATGCAAAAATTAATTAGTTTATTCCAATATTCCTGACTAATATTTAATATACTATTGTAATCATTATAATAAGCAGTGAGGACGTCTTTTAGGTGAAATAAAGGTAGGCTAGAAAATAAATCTTTGAAGTCAAAAGTGTCAACTGAGTGAATATTCTTGTTATGCAAGTGTTCTAAAACAGGTTTATTGTTGTTAATAATCCAAGTAAAGCCTTCACCAATAATAAAATTGTAAAGTTTGTTCAGCAAATTAAAAAAGATATCACCAGGTTTATTGATGTAAGTGTTGGAACCACAGGTTATAAAGCGAAAAGCTAAAGGGGTTTTGTGGAATTTTGGAGTGATGGTAACATAGGGAAATTTAATGGAGGAGTTATTAATTTTAAAATATTTATTGAAGTCAATAATCTTTTTACATACACTTTTGTAGTCCAAATTGGAGAGTTTGTATGTGTCGGATGATTTTAGTTCATTGTCAAGAAGAGACAAGTAGAAGTTTTTACAAATGAAAGCATAATTATTGGAGGCTTTGTCTACTGGAGTTATAATAAAATTATTTTGGATGTGTTTGACAGAAGCTTTTAAGTGTTTTTGGTTGTAGTGGGAGAAATTAAAATTATAAAAGTTGTTATCTATGAAGGTTTGAAAATGTTTAAAAAGTGTCCACTTCCACATAGTGAACTGTTCCAAAGGTGTGTTATACTGGTAAGAAATTTTAAGGATGAAATTGTCAATATTATTAAGAAAAGAAAGCTTATATTTATCAATATTTTTATGGAAGATTGGTCTGAATTTAGTGCCTTTTGAAAGGACATCCCTTAATTGTGGATCTTCAATTAAATTTAGGTCACCAGTGATGATGTGATTGTGATGATGATCAATAAAATCTTTATAATGGGGGTCTGTGCAGCAGCAGTTAATGGTATCACGGTGAGAGACTGTATTAGAACAAAAATCATTATAGTTGAAAATGGATCTGCCAAATGGAGTGGTGTATTTAAAGGCTTTGGAAATGTTTAGGTTCTTAATAGGGAAAAGGTTAGATATATTATTGATAGTATTGTGAAAATTGAAATGATCATAACTTGGATGTAAAAAATCGAATGTAAAGAATCTCTTATCCTTCTTATTAGGAGCAGTCATTTTCGAGGTTTTAAGCTTTAATAGGTCAAAGACTAAAATTTTAAAGTGTGTGTTTTTGAAAGTGAGATTGTTGAGAGAATCGAAAAAAGTGAAGCTATTTCTTTTATTGAGGGAAAAAATGAAAATTTTGATGTCCTTCCAATCAAAATCCAAAAGAAATTTAGATTCTAGATTAAAGATAACATCTTGAAAATTAAGAATATCCGGTGATCTTTTTTTCCTTCCACCTCTCTTCCCACGAGTGGTTTTAAAATTAGGAGTGTGAAATAATTTAGAAGTATTGCAATTGGTGTGGTTGATTTGCGTGTGGTTGAATGTATCATTAAGACCATATGGAATGATAGTTTTGTACATCAGCATAAAATGGTTTTCTTTTATAAGCCTTTCTTCTTTAGGGACAACTATGTCTAAAATGCTAATAATAGCTTTAGAGAAAGGATGGATATTGAAGTGGTCAAATTCTGCATTGAAGGAGGATGGATTTAAAGCATATTTTTTTATATCGTTCCTGTGATTATTTATTCGGAGATTAAGGGGGCCACTTGTTTGACCGATATAAGAAATATTACATATTGAACATTGTAGACGGTTCCTTGGAATTATTCTTATTCCTTGGAATTCTAATCTTTCTGTTAAAGTCTATAGAAATTGCATTATAAATCACCTACATCGCATTAATATCATCTGCAACGTCAATAACTTTAAAAATTCCCAAAAACTTGACCTCCATCGTACACTTATCAACAACAATTTCCCTCCAAAATTTATAAAGAAGTATCTGCAATAATTTTCTTGACGTCACTAAATTTTTACTCATAGTCTAATTTTTTCCTTCACCGCACTAAATTTCCACACTGTAACTGTCAATTTTTTCACCTAAGTTTTTAGTTCGGATTTTGTGAGAAGCGGTTGGCTTCAAAGTTTCGTGTTGTTTTCTATTCGCTTCATCTGCTTTATGTAAGTTTGTCCTTATGTTTTTAATTTTGATTTTGTTTTTTAATTTTGTTTTTTAATTTTGTTTTTTAATTTTGATTTTGTTTTTAATTCTCTTCTGGAAATTCCACAGTACACTTCGGGGTAAAATTGGGATTTTTTTATTTGACTCTTGTCCATCCCAATACAGAAAAGTGTATTGTTTTTTAATATTGGCGTAAGGTCTTTACCTCCTGATGAAATGGCCTTTCCCACTATTTTTGGTTTCTTTCCATATCTTTTTTTGTTTTACTTTTTTTGTTTTTGTATTCGTTATTTTGTTTTTTACTGATTATGGCAGCTTTAGCGCCAGTTGGTAAGATTCTCTCTTTTTGTATTATGTGTTTGGTATGTTATATATTTTTTCAATTGCTTTATGTGTACTATATATATATATATATATATATATATATATATATATATATATATATATATATATATATATATATATATATATATATATATATATATATATATATATATATATATATATATATATATATATATATATATATATATATATATATATATATATATATATATATATATATATATATATATATATATATATATATATATATATATTATATATTCATTCATTCATTCATTACATATATTCTGTTCATTTTGCTGTTCCATGTAGATTTTTAAGAAATCATCGTTTATTTGTTAATGTTCTTACAAAATCAAATGTCATTGCGAATTTTCATTTATATAAATTTTAGAAATTATACAATTGGTCCTCCAATCATCTGGATATTTTTAATATGTCGTTTAAAGTTTTTAAAGCCACATGTGTTCAAAATTTTAACTGATTATATGTCTTTTTATAGTATTTTTTCGTGTATTTGCAGTTTTATTTTGGTGTCTCATTTGTCTGTGAATTTTCTTTGCATAACTGTTATTGGAATATCTTATCTGTAGTGTGTGCATTTTCTAAATAAATAAATAACTTCCTTTGGCACAAGGCTTTGAACATGCGTGAGAGGGTGAATGTCTGACTTCTGCTCCGAGAGGGCGCCACCTTCTCAATTTAGGAAGGAAAGTCGCTGGAGGGAAGGGGTAAATTTCTCGTGAAAACCTGCACCATGGTACTGTGCTATGACCGACCACAGGACTTTCGGCCCACAGATTTAATGAGCACATTCTGTCTGTGCATGTAATCGGAATATTATTGCTGCAAAAAAATAAATTTAAAAGCATAAACAAAAATTTAGATTTTAAATAGGATATCAATAAGATCTCCAAAATCATTCTGAAAAATTGGAAACTTGTATGTTGGAGGCTTATTATAATTAAGTGTGCTTTAAAAATAACAGCTTTGTTCTTTTTATGTACAATATTCCTTTTTGGAAATACACAAGGTTCATAAGCATTTTTTTAATACGACATTTTGAATTTCTTTCAGTTTTTTAAAAATAAAAGTTCATCAAATCAGTGGAAGTAGACCCGAGCTAAGTGTTTAACACAATATGTACCATGCATCAACCTCAAATGCTGTCAATACAAAACCGTCAATACAAAAGTTATGTCAGTCTAATAGTTTAGTTGCTACAGCGCGCAGAAAATCAGGCAAATTCCGCCCGAATGTAGAAAGTCCAAAATTTTCACTTGCAGCTCGTAAAATAGTATAGTCGAAATAGAGTTAAGGGTGAAATTAATTAGAACACAAACTATTATTGTTGCAAATGGTAGGAAACATGCTTCTAATGAGCATACTAAAAATTGCAACCCGAAATATCAAGCAAAATACGTTTATAGGCCGCAATCTTGAAAAAACGTAAAAAAAATTTTAAATAACAAAAAACCATAATAAGTCGAGTTTGATATCAAATTAAAGGAATTTTTATGTTGACAAAGAATATACTATTGGTTTTTTAAAACTTAAATATTTACAAAGATGATTTTGGAAGGAAACGATGAAAAAACGGCAGAAAATTTTCACGCGACGGAACTACTCCTTGTAATTATTAAGATGTCCAACAAAAGTTTGCTGCTTTGTGACTCAAAGCCATGCTTCAATGAATAACAAACATGGAGTCCCTAATAATAAGCAATATTGAACAAACCCTCATGAAATGTACTAAAAGAATGGAGAAGGAATAACTGAAAGTCAAACATGGAACCTGGATCATTCGAAACGCATTGAAATAACTTATGCAATGAGTTTGCTGACCAGTGTTTCCCGTTGACCCAACTCATGCAAGAATGACGAAAGATTTTGTAGGTCTAAACAAGGTAATGCAATTATTTTATAGACCACAGTCCATTTACTGATTTTTCAAGTGCTTTGTGGAATTCTGTTAATGGAATAACAGATAGTGGAGACAAGGGACATGATTGAAAGAGATCAAACTAAGCTAACATATCTTTTAGAGGTGGAACTATATTGAAAACTGAACCATGCAGTTATGATGAAAATATTGAAAAAAGGACTAGTTATTGCTGGTGAAAAGTTAATGCGTTGACAAAAACTAAAGGTTTTTTTAGATTGCATAATCGTCGCATAAGAGCTAGACGAGGGCAGGTTTTAAAATCTTCCTCCCGTATTAGATATTTAAAAAGCTTTAATATCCTGATTTTTATAATATTTTGTGGCGAATTGCATGTAATAAGTATTGTAGAAGAATGGTTTAGAAGGTAGCATTAAAATATCGGTATCAACAACTACTACAGTTACTTGCCTTTAATGCGCTATTTTCTTCGTTGCAGTTCAGTCAGTTTTTAATAAAGTTCCATCTCTAAAAGGTATGTTTATTTTGAATATCTCTCCCGAACATGTCACGTTAGCCTTGTCTGCACTATCTGTTATTCAATTAACAGAATTCCACAAAGCACTTGAAATATCAGTAAATGGACTGCGGTCTATAAAGAATTGTATTACCTTGTTTAGACCTACAAAATATTTCGTCATTCTTGCATGAGTTAGGTCAACCGGAAACACTGGTTAGCAAACTCATTGCATAAGTTATTTCACTGCATTTCGAATGATCAAGGTTCCATGTTGACTTTCAGTCATTCCTTCTCCATTCTTTTAGTACATTTCATGTGGGTTTGTTCAATATTGCTTATTATTGGGGACTCCATGTTTGTTATTCATTGAAGCATGGCTTTGAGTCACAAAGCAGCAAACTTTTGTTGGACATCTCAATAATTACAAGGGGTGGTTCCGTCGCGTGCATCAGTGAAAAATTTCGGCCATTTTTTCATCGTTTCCTTCCAAAATCATCTTTGTAAATATATAAGTTTTAAAAAACCAATAGTATATTCTTTGTCAACATAACATTTCTTTTAATTTGATATCAAACTCGACTTATTATGGTTTCTTGTTATTTTTAAAAAAAATTGACGTTTTTTTCAAGATGGCGGCCAATAAACGTATTTTGCGGGACATTTCGGGTTGCAAATTTTAGTATGTTAATTAGAAGCATGTTTCCTACCAATTGTAACAAAAATAGTTTCTGGCTTAATTAATTTCACCCTTAACTCTATTTCGACTATACTATTTTTCGAGCTGCAAGTGAAAATTTCGGACTTTCCACATTCGGGCGGAATTTGCCTGATTTTCAGCGCGCTGTAGAAACTAAACTATTAGTCTGACATAAATAGTGTAATTGACTTTTATTTAGCTTGTTTAGAGTACTTTAACTTTTGTATTGACGTTTTTGTTGAGAAATCAATACATTTCCTGCAAGAAGGAAAAAACCAAAAAAAGGGGTAATATTTTGGGATTTTTTCGATTTTTTTTAATATTCCCATGCCGGAATTTGTTCACAAAGTTGATATTCGGATTCAACTTTTTTCTAATTTTACTGTTTGGGTCAGTAAATATGTTTCTGCCAAATAAAGAGTGGGGAATTACTTGAAATTACAAAAGCAGAATTTTAAACGGAAACAATTAAGAAACGTTTTTGTGTAGGCAATTGGATGTCTATATAAACGGAATTTCCTTTAAATAATAAAATGAAAATGCTGAAGTTATATGAAGCTGATTAAAAGATTATTCAACAGGATTAATATATTTTTTTATTTAATTATAATCTTACTAGGAAGTAAACCCGAGCTACAGTGCTCATCAAAATAACGATGTAAGGGTGAATACTCTGAAAACTAACCATTTGACGCAAAAAAATCTCGAAAGAGAGTATATTGATGAAAGTTTTTGAAACTTTGGACTTGAGTTACACTTACATACTACATTGGAAATATAGCATCGGTCCAGATCATATAATTAATATTAATTATTCTGATAGTAAGTCTTAATTTAATAATGTTTCATTTAGAAAAGTTTTAACCCCCAAAATTAACATAAAGATATTTTATTAATGTGTTACACTTTAATAAAATTTCAGCTATACTTTATTATATTAGTTCACGGCAAAATGTAGTGTTACTATAATGCGCTTCCCTTATATTTAATTAATATATTCTTATATAATTAAAACGCCACGTCCATGGATACAAAAATCATGTCCGTGGGCTAACAAACCACGGACGTCGTGATGTCCACAGACGTGACAAATTACATGTTTCATCCTTTTAAAACATGGTATGTTCATATTTGAAACATGAGTTTAAAAAATTAAGCTCTTTGTATCTAATGCTACACATAATTAAGTAAGAACAGACATTTGATTTGCTTACCTAAGTTATTTCTTAGCAACAGACGTGATGCACCCATCTTGACCTTTTACCAAATCTTAAGTATAATGAACAAAAAAAAATGACTTAAAGCTAAAAACAGACTCAATTTTTTTTATTTTCCTACAAAATATGGCTGCAAATGAAGCTAAAATGACAGAGACACTGCTTGTACTGCAACCTATTGAATTTAATACAAGTTTTTGTTCATGTCCACGGACGTAATTACAGTCATTGGGGACAAGCATTTAATACTCAGTAAAATAAATACGAATTAAAAAATAAACATAAAAATTGCATTAATATGTTCTCTAAATGTTCTTTTCTTCAATCCTCTAATTTAAAAAGTGAATTCATATTTTGTAAGTTAGATATAAACTGCCAAACTCCACGGACATGATGCTGGGACACACCACGGACACGACATATCACGCTCTGTGGACAAAAAAAACTATAATAAAATAGGAAATCTTGCATAATTCTTTCTGTCCTATACTCTATATAAACTGTATTATAATTTTTCCCTAAGTTACTTTGCTTTTAAAAGTCTATATTACTTTTAAAACTGATAGGGAAAAGAATGGTTCATTTTCTGTTCAGAGTATTCACCCATAACCGTTCACCAGAAATCTTTGAAATGCATTAATTTTATTTTCAGAAAAAGTTTATATTTTTGTTGCTGTTGAAGTACAACTTTAATAGGTACACTGTTAAGCAGGAAACTCTCAAAAATGAGCACCAGTACAGTATGTTTCCATTTTATTTCGATCCATTCGATTCGATTTCATTTTATTTTTACTCCGCATGTTACAGGTTTTCAGGAGAGACTCGTACAAAAATTTTGCCAAAAGAAGGTCTTGAAATGATCTCGTAAATAATTAAGTTTTCAAAATACCGAAATCCTAAATCACTATGCATTTATCATAGTTTGCGATATTTCTTTAATATAATATTCAGTAGCAAAGATATGTAAATTAATAGAATTATAAATTTCAATAACAAGTATAGTTATAATTTATTTAACTGATTTCGTAATTTTTTTTTATTTAACTTAATAATTTAAGAAATGGCCAGCCTACCTATGGATAATAATATGGATATTCTTTTAAAAACATACTATTGATAATCCTTTTAAATTTTCTCCAAGTTCCTATTTTAATTGGTCTTTATACAGGCTTAATATGACGAGGGCTGGGGATCCCAGGTGGTAATGCACTTGACTTGCATGCGAAAGAAATCAGGTTCGGGCAGCGGCATTGTTAAAATAATTGGCAACCTATTAACGATTTGTGCAGCCAAAAAGTCCGACGAATAGTACCCCATGTAGAGGGCGCGCACGTTAAATATGCTCCAAAGTCCTGGAGCTGAGTAAGATTTTGTACGATGTACCAAAAAATTGCGTTGGGTGCCTACTCAGGTGTCGTTTCTTCTCTTGACTGTGTTTTTAAATAATGACGCCCGTTGAAAATAACCCTCATGTAGCTCTAGTGCGACTATAACTCAACTCAGGCAAATGATGACATGATATTATACTTGTTCCAATCAAACAGAATAAACCAAGAAATATTACTTTATTAGAAAATTAAGTACCTATCTACCTGAGCTTAAGACCTTAATTGGCGTGCCCCCTAACTGACCTCCATGCACCCTCACCAGGCCTCACACTGAAGGTCGTTTTGACGGAGTAAATTACATGCCCAGCCAGAAATGGAGAGTATTACTACACCACCAGCCTCCTCTTTCTGTCCAGGTATGTAGGGCAAGGGCCGAACGAGATACTATATAGCTTCGAAAAAAAAAAGAAAGTGATTTATAATCTAAAAACAAAACTCGATCGAGCGGTTATCTTGAAAGAACCAAGTGTTTAACCCTTATATATCCCGAAATCGTTTATAAGAAATTCAATATTATTGGAAAATTTTAACTTAGTAATAATAAACTCTAAAGACATTTTAATTTATCGACGTATTATATGGTATTCTAACTGTTCATAAATTTTAAAAAATAATTTCTAGAAATATAAAAAAAAAAAAAATTGCAAAAGTTTAGACTACAGGGGGTTTGACCACGGTGTCCCTATGCAAAAGACCTCGCTCTTCGAAAAGATCCTCAAAATGAATGGAAAAACACAAATTTGATTTCTTTTTAAATTTAAACTGCCTCTATTTAACATACTGTGTTAAATATTGAGTAATTAATTTACTTTAATTGAAATTTATGTAATAAAATTATAATTTTTCATTATTAAAAAGTTTAAAAAAAAACTCAGTTATAATCATATAACACGAACTCAGCAATATTTAGGAAGAAGAAAAAGTGACACCAAATTTTATCTGGTCACCGAATATGAGATCTTTGAATATAAAACAAATTCTACACTTAATTTCTCAAAATTGAGTTGCACCAAAATTAGACATTTTTAACTAACGAGTATGTTTTGTCTACTTACTCTATTTGTCATGAGATATGATCAAACTTGACAATAACCTCATAAGATTTCTCCTAACCTCTAGCAAAATATTATAATCATATGTATTTTATCTAAACATATTTTTTTGAACAATAACATATTTAAAAGTATGTTTTGCAAAGAATTTAAAATAAAAAAAATAACGTTTAATATTTGCTGAGATTACACTAAGAAGTTTTGTCAAATTTTTATAATTAATGTCCATTGTAATATATTTTTAAAAACAAAGCCTTTTTAATGTACTGCTAAAAATTGTTTTGTTTTTCCAAAACCTCTTAAATCTATTTGATCCTTGTGCCACATCATTTTTTACGCAAATAAACTATTGATACATGGAATCAAAGGCTGTAGGGACCCGAATGGTCGAGTGGTTTGGAAAATTACGCTAGCAGTCTGCGCGCTGTAGCGGGTACGGGCTCGATTCCCGCCTTCGCCCTGGGTGTACTTTCCTTTCTCTGTGACAGTAAAAATTCTTTCTGTGTCTGTCTTACTTGACGAAGGCTTATATTAGCGGGTCTCTGATCAAGCACACAAGCCGGAATATATATGTACCTACCCCTACCACTCAAAGGCTTATCCTCTTCTCTCGAACCATTTCAGTTATTAAAGTTTAAAACAATTTCTGTAGCAAGTTCTGCATCCATTTAAATGGATGTCAGATTTCAGAAGGTAGCTCAAACTGATAAAATAGTGTTTAGTTCCTTTTTGATAAACACATCCCAATTCTCTGTAATGATGATGGAGGGCAAAGACCCCTAGACCCTGTGTCCGGATCCTACGCAACCGATGACATAACCAGGCAGGCCCCTCGCAGCAACGTAAGGCAAGAATATGCAATCCCCCTAGTTTCTGCCTTAAAATTACTTTTGGAAAATGTGTTTTTGAGTTTGGAAGGCGCTCTATCAGAGTCCAGAGTCTAATTGCTCTTATCTATCATTCGAAATGGGTCCGGGAATATGTTCTTTACAAAGAAGAATGCCGGAGTTTGGAAATTGGACATAACATTGGTTCTGAAAGGCCCCTAAGAATGTGTGTTTAAAAAGCTTCTTGGAAAAGATTCTTGGAATGTGTGTTTCAGAAGTTTTCTTGGTTGCGGTTTTCTGGAGCATCCTTCAATGCATGGAAAGAATATTTTTATTGATACACACATAAGAAGTCAGAGACACAGTTAAATATTGAAACAATATTTAACTATTTACAAATTATTCCGCTAGAATTAATTGATAATTAACAGCTAAAATCTATAACAATGAGCAATTATAAAAAATAAAGAAAACTAGTTAACGATAATTAAAAATTTACGATATGAGTTTACTACCTATAAAAATTTAAAAACAATCAATGCAACATGCGGTACTTCATAATCGAAACAACCGACAATTATTTTAGATAGGTATAATTAAACCAACTGTATATTTTAACTTAAAAAATATTGTGTTATGTTAATCTGAAATCTTGTATCCAAAATAATATTGAGAAATCGAATAAATATAAAGCCTATGGGGAGATATATCTAACAACAATATTATTAGGGGGCACGCCCCCTTCTCGCTATCGCTCGCCAACCCCCGGGAACTGCTTGCGCAGTTCCCTTTGGATCGCTTCGCGATCCAGGCTCGCTTCGCTCGCTCACCGTTCATTGAAATATTTTAGTCTAGCCTTAAGGGTTAACCTAAAGGAGCATGTCCGTCATTTTTTTTCGCCAAATGTGTAACCCCGCCAAATTTGTATTATGGCAGCCATTGACTACGAAAATCACCACAGATCGAATTTTAAGCGAATAATTATCAAATAGTTCAGTTTTTTCTATGTATTCTGTTTACATTATAGAATTTATTTTGCTACTTTCTTTATAACTTGATCCTGTCCATTTCTTTCATAGTTAAAAATTCTTAAATCGTATTAATATATTTAAAATATTATTAATCATTAATTATGAAAAGAACTCATTTCTTAAATTATTTTTTGTGCATATGTTTTGAACTTGCAGCAAACTGTTGAGTTCGGATTTTCATATTTTAAAATATCGCTTCGATCTTATGATCGCAAATGCCAAGATAATTTTTAATAAGAAAATCTTTCATGTTCTCTCAGCAGACATTTTCTGTTTCGAATAGCATTTTAAGTAATTATTTGTTGTCATTTCACAGACTTGGCAAACGCTCGGTTTGTATCATTTTGAGTTGGCGACATTTTTCGACTGGTGCCAAAGCCGGACATGGTCCTTTAGGTTAACCGTCTTTAGTATCCTTTAAAAATAACATAATTACAAATTAATGCTTATAATGGTTATCATTGCGAAAATATGTCGCTGCTTGAATATGATTCATTTGTAAATAAATTGGAAACCCGTAGCCGTCAACGCTTAGAAACCATGTTTAAAAACAATTTTTATTTCCCCCTTTAGCTTCCACACTACGTTTATAACGTAAAAAGTGGAAGGTTTTATAATCGTTCAGTCCGTCTGTCTGTCTGTCACCCACTTTCACAGAAAGAACCACAAGTCCCACAGACAAGTGGGATACGTCATTTTGAAGCAAAAAATCAGATTAGGCTACATTCCAAATTTCATTAAAAAATTTAAATTAGAAGTTTATTTAAAATTTAAATTACTAATTTTTTTTATCTACATTGAAATAACATGCAAATTCTATTTTTATTCATATTTTCACTGTTGTCATCCACAAGTCCCACAGACAAGTGGGATACGTCATTTTGAAGCAAAAAATCAGATTTGGCTACATGCCAAATTTCATTAAAAAATTTAAACTAGAAGCTTATTTAAAATTTGAATAACTAAATATTTAATCTACATTGAAATAACATGCAAATTCCATTTTTATTCAATATTGTCACTGTTGCCATTTCGTTAAACGTACGAGAAACTTTTGTTAAAATAAAAATAAATACACTTCTATATATATGTATGAAGAAAGATGCATAGAGAATTCTAACTTGGCATAAAAAAATATGCTAAGTTTCGCTTTTATTTTTAAAGCATCAATTGTACAAATTATATATTTTTTGAACTGTAAATTAATTTAACAAACTATAAATAAGTGAATTTTCGAAAGAAATGTAAATGGGAAATTGTGGCGACAAAAATATTTATTAAAAAAGATTACATAATTATTCTTCGAACTTTAAACAAATTTAGCAAACGATAAAGTCTAATTATTAAATCTGAGAAAGAAGATTAATGAAAATAGTTAATTTTGGCGTTTAAAACTTTGAATTACAAATAGCTAAAGGCCCTGTTTTTATTAGAATTAAATCACATTTGCCATTCGCAACATTCGCTCGAGAAACTTCAATTCTTTTAGACAATAAATTAAAATAAATTTATTTTTGCGACATCGATCAGTTTGAAATGACGTCAAATATATTTCACTACGGAATCCTTGTATGTTGATATGAAATGTTTTCATTCTATTTAAAAGCGAGGAATATGACATATTTATTCTTTAAAATATAAATTAATTTTTGCAAACGATAAGTAATAATTATTGAATTTTCGAAATAAAATAAATGAAACTAGCAAAATTTAGCTTGTAAATGTTAAATATAGAATTAATGTTGTGTTTGGCGCGTTTTTTCCTGTTAAACACAAATATGTGGAAGCGAGTTAAGTGACAGATTCTGTTACAAACCTACTTGTTTTTATTAACAATAGTGTTTGGTAGTTCAGTCGATAGAAATTATAATTTAAATTTTCCAACTTTAAACGTCCCTAATATTATGCATGTTTAAATTTAAACTTACTGATTCTATCCTAAAGTTGTTGTTTCAAACACTTTTTTGTTGTTTTCAGTCGGCCATTTTGAAATTAGTAGTATTTTTGTTCATTTCGATTGTTGCCATTCCAGAGATAGAAATATAAGGAAATTTGGGCGCCGTATAAGAGTATTATATATATAGACTAGGGCTCTGCTGCTCGCTGACGCTCGCCAACTCCAAACACGCGCTTGTGATTGGCAAGCGGAGTAGGCAAACCGGAGTCTGGTACTGTCTTCTGAGAGAGATCCACCAGTGTCGCTCCGACCAAGACTCCCTTTGGCAAGGTGGTAGCTATTGAGTGATCAGTCACTCCTATCCTGAAGTCGCTTTCAGATTGTAGGATACCCTTTACAACCAACTCAGCTCTGGATGGAATGGTTATATCTTCTGAAGCCACGATTTGGTGGCAATGTGGCTCTCCTTTATTTATTCCAAATAATGGCACCTCTTCTTTAGACGCATGGAGCTCACCTTTCTTCAAATTGAGGGTGAAGTCATACTTCCGTAAAAAGTCCAATCCAAGAATGCATGGGTCAGTGATGTCCGCTACAAAAACAGCATGTTGGTAGGATTTAAATCCAAAGGAAATGGAAACATTTAATTTGCCATAATAAGGAATTCTTTCGCCGGTCACAGTTTGTAAAGTAAGAGAGGAAGGAGTGTAGAGTAGTTTCCCTTGTAATTGCTTGGCCACATCTGAACGGACGATCGTCACGTTCGCACCAGTGTCGATGATCATTTGGCAAGGGTATCCACTCACCTCACCTTCCACGAAAATCCCGTGATCGCCTCCCTGCACTGCCGAAATATGATAGACATTCCATGGGGCTTCCTCTCCAAACGGCAACCTCCGCCCCGCGAGATGACCGCTTACTCGTTTAACTGCTGTGGGGAGCTGTTCCTCTCCCCATAAATTTCCGGGCATCGGTTTCGCAAATGGCCCTCTTCTTGACAATTCCAGCATCTCATCTTTCTCTGCCTCCCGGATGGCAATCGTAGTGCCCGTTCCAGCATTTTCTCGAGCCTGCCAAGGTAATCAGGGATATTCGACTCAGGTTCCGTAAGTTCCACCTGCCTGACCATTCGACGTTCCAACCGATTAGCCTCTTGCGCTGCCTGAATCCTCAGCGCATGCGTTATAACGGACCTCAAATCCTTGCACTCTGAAATTCTAAGAGCGCTCTTAATATCACAGTTTCTCAGAGCATCGATGAAATGTTGCACCGCTATTTGCTCCTTGGTGTCCACTGGGCAGTCTTTGAATGATAAGAGTACCAGTCGTTCAATATCCGACGCAAGCTCTTGAAGGGTCTCGTCTGGCTTCTGTTGGCGGGCTTTGAGCTGCATCATGTGGAAATCTTTGCGATGTTGTTCACCAAAGCGCAACTCCAAAGCCTTCAGTAGATCTTGGTATTTAGCATTCGATCCCTCCGGAACTGTTTCCAGAATATTCGCTGCCTCTCCTCGGAGGGCAGCTGTAAGATGTACAATCCTGCTGTCGTCATTCCACTGGTTGTATTTGGCGATAGTTTCAAACTGTTGTTTGAAAACTCCCCAGGAAGACTTCCCATCGTAGGTGCTAATTTTCAAGACTGGTTGGAATTTATTTCCCGATGTCGCCAATGGCGAAGAAACATCTTTGTCACTGCTGAGGGGAACTTGATTCTGTTTGTCGTGGAACGGAAGTTCAATTGAAGATTTACCACGCTCCTCTTCCAGCATTTTCAAGCGCGTTTCTAGGCGGTCTATTTCCCCCTTCACGTTTCTAACTTCATCTTTTACTTGCTGTTCCAATTCTTGTTTACAGTTATCGATCTCCGTGATGACCTCTTCCCTTAAAGTGTTATGGGCTTCCAACATCTGTGCTTTTAACTCATTTTTCAATATCTCTTGACCTTCTTGCAGCTTTTCTTGCCCACATTTAACTTCCTCCTGTCCGGCTGCGAACATGGCTCCCAACGCCTCTTGGGCGGCTGTCATGGTTTCTTGATTCGCAGCCAATTCAGACGCCAAATCAGCCTTCATGGTTTCTTGACCAGCTTTGATTTGCAACGCCATATTCGAAAACATCTTTCGCATTTCCGCCTCCATTGCTCTTGTAAATATTGGCATTCGCTTGTGAAGAAGATATCCCACTTCTGACACCAGTTGTTACGAGATTTCTGGGTTCTTCCGAAGCACAACAAAGTTCGCCAAGACAATTTACTTTATTCAGCTTACTTCAAAGCACGATACAGTTCACAAGAACAACACTTTTTATTCAGCAAATGACACTCTCTCACTAACAAGTTAACCGTTGCAACTTTTTAGAACACCGCCATTTTCAAAGACCAAAAACACATCCGAGCTACGCTCACGCTGCTCGGCTGTTGCCATTTCTGAAACTCAAAAAGATATCTAATAAGTTATTTACAATATTTACACAAAAGTCGTAACAATATTTGGTTTGTTTAGTTATATGCGCAATAAATTGAGTCTGATTTCTGTTGATATGTTAAGGCGCAAGTATTTTTAATACATGCCTTCCAATAACAAAAAATTATAAAATACAATATTTTTAAATATTTTACTACTAGCGTACATATCAAATATTTTTTATGTATTTTTTATATTATTTTTTCAACCGCCGAAATTAAAATGGAGCTTTTCATTTTTATGATTCAACTAGCAAATTTATACCCGTTCTTCGCACGGAACAAAAAAATATCAAATAGATTCCAAATATGTGTACCATATAACCTGTTATAGGATCATAAACTTATTCTTGTTCCCGCTCGTTATAAATTATAAAATCCCGTTTCATTGCCTTAAAATTCCAAAATGAAAAATACGCTATAAAATGCACTCATAAATGTCATCACAATTCCCTCATAAATACGTAAAACCTTTTAGCTCATTTGGAGCGTTTTGGGAAATAATTTGGCGAGAAAATAGATTGCTTAAATATGCATACATGCAGTCAACAGAAAAATCAATGAAAAAATCATCAAATAAACCCCCAATAAAATCAGGGAATAAAGACTGGCGAAATTACGTCACTTGAAACATGTCAATTATTATTCAAATAATGAATTTAGTTTCTGAAAGTAATGGCAAAAGAATAAAAAATAAACATTTTGAATTTTAAATGTTTTCGTTAAAAGTTTTATTTAATTTTTTCAGCCGATGGCATCAATAAAGAGAAAAAATGATCGGATTTGAGCGAAAGTTGTGTATTTTTTTCAGAAAATTCGAATTTTCTTTAAAAATGGAACAAATATGAAAAATCTAAGCCTCAGGTGCACACGTTGGTATTAAAGGGGATCTATCTTAAAAATTTCGAATTTCTGAGGGCAGTATAAGTAGGTCTTTTACGATCCGATGCAAAGAGTTCTATAGTAGGGTAGAGGAACGACTCGTACTGAGCTGCCATCGGCAGCCATGGCTCACTACGGAGCCCGAATAGAGTGGCAAAAGTGCTAGTTAATTTATAATTTTAATACTGAGAAAGGAAGTACACCTAGGGCAAAGGCGGAAATCGAACCAACACCAGTTACAGCGCGCGGACTGCTAGCATTATGGCCTGCGATCCAAACCACTCGGCCATCGGGCCCCACATGCCACCCTATATTGTCTCCGTGTTGGTCCATGGTGCTGTTGCCAGGTTCAGTCTCTACCCTACTATAGAACTCTTTGATCCGATGACAAACAGACACACAGACTCTTTCTTTTATAATTATAGACTAGCAAATTTATACCCGTTCTTCGCACGGAATAAAAAATATCAAATAGATTCCAAATATGTGTACCATATATCCTGTTATAGGATCATAAACTTATTATTGTTTCCACTCGTTATAAATTATAAAATCTCGTTTCATTGCCTTAAAATTCCAAAATGAAAAATACGCTATAAAATGCACTCATAAATGTCATCACAATTCCCTGATAAATACATAAAACCTTTTAGCTCATTTGGCGCGTTTTGGTTAATAATTTGGCGAGAAAATAGATATCACCCATTATACAGCTCTAACACAATGACCTTCGAACAACCGACCAGCTTATAAATTATTTATAAAAGAAATCGCCTATTTGGCGAATTTTAGTTAATAATTTGGCGAGTTTGGCAACGTATTTGGCGAAAAAATAAAGACATAAAACACTAATAGCTCTAGTGTGATGGCCTTTATTAACCATCATGGTTCAGTAATAGTTTAACTATACATTTATTGCTTAAATATGCATACATGCAGTCAACAGAAAAATCAATGAAAAAATCATCAAATAAACCTACAATAAAATCCGGGAATGAAGACTGCCGGAATTACGTCACTTGAAACATGTCATTTTTTTTTTCAAATAATGAATTTAGTTTCTGAAAGTAATGGCAAAAGAATAAAATAAACATTTTGAATTTTAAATGTTTTCGTTAAAAGTTTTATTTAATTTTTTCAGCCGATGGCATCAGGAAAGAGAAAAAATGATTGGATTTGAGCGAAAGTGGAAGAGTTTTTTCAGAAAATTCGAATTTCTTCAAAAATAGAACAAATATGAACAATCTAAGCCTCAGGTGCACACGTTAGTATTAAAGGGAATCTATCTTGAAAATTTCGAATTTCTGAGGGCATTATAAGTAGGTCTTTTACGATCCGAAAACAAACAGACAGACACACAGACTCTTTCTTTTATTATTATAGATAATAGACGCGTGCCTTTGCGAAACTACGTTTTAACCAATCATATTAGATCACGTAGTATCATTTATTGATGGGGATATAACTCAAATTCTATTTTCTGTCATTTCAAGTTTGGTTCCGTTGAAATTTGTCCATTTTAAATTTTCTCGTTAGTAAAATTCCTGAAGCTTTTGTATCTTTTAAATTAATCTTTATTATTTTCATTCAAGTTCTTCACCAGCAACAAGAGCAAGAAAAATGGGCGGTGGAAGCTCTAAAGACAACGGCAAAAAGGACGACAAGGGTAAAGATAAAGACAAGGATAAATCGACAGGAGCTGCTAAGCCTCCTTCAAAGTAGATAATGGTTCTTCATCTTAAAAAAGGTCTATTCCAACTAGCACAGAACAAGCTAAATCAATAGATACAGAATCATACAGAACTGGATAAAATTACAAAAAAAATGTCACAAATCCTACAGAACTGGATAAGTCTACAAAAAGCGATAAATAATAAAAAAGACGGTGCCTATAGAGACTATGTATCGTTGTTTATTTCTACTGAAATTGATTCTTTTTCTAATTATTGGATGTAAACATTTCGAATGTTTGCTTAAGGGCCCCAGAGAAAAAAATGACACTACACGATTAAGTGTGATTGTCCATTTTGTTCGTATGAATAAATGATAGCTACATAATTGTCGTTATTTACTTTTTAATATTTGTCCATTACTTTCAGTTACTTTTTATCATTTAGATTAAATATAAATTATGTATATTATTTGTAAGGGTTGTGTTTAACTGTTTATTTTGTACTGATTTGCAATGTGCAAAGTTGTCAATATACCTAAAGTAAGCTTTCAATTTCTTATATAGCATTTTAAGTACATTAAATTCTTATTTTATCTATAAAAGTTTTAAGCAACAATTTTTCAGCAGAACATTTGTGACGAATCAGATAGTTATGCTGGTTTTTTTTTAAATATTTTAATCACCAAACATTTGTATATTATTTAAAAAAATGTTCGATTATTTTTAAATTGCAAGTTTACTAGCGGCTACACATCTGCTCGCTAACGCTCGCCAACCACAAACTTCCTGGTGAGCTCCGTTCACACTTTCAGTTAATTAAAATTCTGAAGTTACTAAATCACAGTCACAAGTACGCGTCTTCAACTGTTCGTTTGTGTTGTGTACAATACTGATAAAGGTGGGCGACTTTATCCCACAGAAACATATAAATTTGCACTAATAATCTATTTTCGCAAAAAATCTACGTTGTTTACTTCATGAATTTTCTCATCATTTGTAAAGTTGAAGAATTTTCTGAAATGTTGTAAACATATTGTGGAGGCTTTGAAAATTTATGAGTTTGGTACGGTCCTTCCGTTGACGATTTTGAAAAATTTCAAATTATCAAATCTATCATACTGGTCTCACGGCAATGCAATCGTGGCGGCATCGCGAAAATCAGTTAACGAACTTAATTGTGTGTTAACAAATTTGAATATAAAAACTTCTGAAGGTTAAACCATCTAAAAAATAGCACTTGTATTTTATTCAGAATCACAATGTCGTCAAAATTGCTAAAAATGCAATTGTAAACAGATTTATGCTGCCATTATCTGTTTAATAAAAGTATGGCTAAATTTCGGAGCTTGTCACATAGTTGTGATAGTTGTAAAAATAACTTTATTAATATAGGGACTATATATTTTATAAGGACTCTTATATAACTTTATTAAGGTTACTTTATTTGGAATTTTGGCACAGTCATGTGTTATTACTTAAAAATAACACCTACATTTTGGCAAATGGTTGTGTAAAAGTTGAGTTTTGTACTTAGCAAAAACACGGTTTCAAGGTTAAATATTACGATAATATTAATAATTAAACAAATGCTGTTTACTGTTATTACATTGAATTTTTCTTGTCGTTTCAGTAATAATAATTGATTATCACTCTATCACATTTAAAACAGCTTTCAGTAACATTTGTAGTGAATTTTTTGTGGAGGTAAGAGTTCGTTATTAAATTTTGATATCAGAAAACAGGGTATTTTTAAAGTTGTTCATCTTTTATTAATATACAAATATTTAGGGGGAAAGAGAAGAGATAGAAAAGATATAAAACTGTTATTTACTTTTAAAATGTGTCTTCAAATAAAGAAAGAAGTATTACATTAGATCTGTTTGTCTGTCATTATACATAAAATCTTAAAAATTAAAGACGGTAAGAAATGTCATAAAACTATATGAACCTTTTCATTCAGATAAAAAAAAACTGCTATAGAATGTGTAAAAAAAAATTTAATAGATAAAAACTTTCATTAATCCTTATGAAAAATGTCTCTATGACTGTCAATTTGTTGAACGCTGACTAAAGGTTATCATCTAAATTCAGGATTACAAGATTATACAAATGAAACAAAGTAGTATTCAGAATAAGGGACATTTATCACAGAGGACTTTTTTGGGGGAAAGAGGAGAATCAATTCTTTGTATTTTTGCCGTTCGAAAAATTTTATAAGTGGTTTTAGATATAACAGTAAATCTCGTAAGTTTATATGAACGACCATGTTAGTTAACAATCAAGAAAATACATTAAAAAAATTTGAAGATTTAAGTGTTTGCGACGCATCATTAATTAAAGTATATATTAGAAAACAACATATGAAAATACATTATCCTACATATTTTAATCTATTAATATTTATTGCATAAATAGTTTAGAGACAAGACGACATTTACATACTTATCCCTCAGAGGGATAAGCAAACTGGCTGAAGTCTAAACTCGTTTTTTCCGCACGAGAATTAAATTAAAAAATTTAACAGAAAATTTAATTTCTTAATTTTTTTAAAAATTATATTTCTGTTACAGATGGTTATATATGGTTTCTCCATGCTTCAAATTTTAAAATGTATTAAAATTATTAAACTTATTTATTTTTAAAAATTATGTGTGCTGCTGGAAAACCTGGCAGCCAGGTGACGGGTTTATGCGTCTGTATCCCTCAGAATTTTTAACGGAACATTTTACAATTAACGGAAATTGAAGGTTATTGAATTATGTCAACATGTGTGCACATTTCCTTTTGTTTGCGAATGATGTTATTTTTTGTTACTAAAACAATTCTTACTGTATACATTCTATTTATGTCACTCCTTCAAATTTTACTCTCTGTTTTGGGGCCTTTCCTATAGAGAGGTGCAAAAGTTTATTTTCAAGGAAGAGAGAGAAATAAAGATATATGGCATAAATAGGATAGTTGGAGAAAGGTGGCAGATATAAAAGTTAGAATGGGGAGATTCTCTGCAGTTTAAAATGAATTAATTTTTGATCATTCTAATCTTTTAATGCGACTTATTATTCATTTCTGTGTTTTGCGTGATTTTTTTTTACTTTCTCTATCTCTCTCAATTCAGTAACCAAATTATTTGTGTAGTATATTGTGTATAGGATTTTTTTTTCAATATTCTGATCGCATTTGGTAGAAAATATTTTTTTTAATTCTATGATTTGAAAGCAAAATAGAAGTTTAATCTTATAACTTTTCAGTGGGAGTCAGTGAAACCTACTTTTCTCACAAAAAACACACCTTCTAGTTTTTTCCATTGAAAAGTAGAAACGTAAGTTGTAAAAAACATTTCACCTGACTTTTTTACTGGGAAAATCCCATCAGGGTATCTTTCCTTTAAAAAAAAAATATAAAAAAAACTTCTAAGTTATATATTAATTAAAAAGTATAAGTTTAATAAAAATAAATTTTAAAAAGCATTTTAAAATATTAAGTTTTTTTAATCTTTGTGACTGACGACTGAATTTCGGCACTAAAGATAACATTTTCGAAATAAAAACACTACACCAATATATAACCTTTTTCGAATCGGTTTCATCTCTATTTTCCAGAACATCGGAAACAAAAACAACTTTATTTTCAAACAAACTCTCTTCCTTACTCCACCACAATGACATATTAATTGACCTTAGACTTTCCCAATCTCTTAAACAGAACTTACATCAGAGAGAAGTAACAGTAAAAAATACTAGTTAAATCAGAGACGGCACCCCTGTCAACTCCCCTGCCCTCTGGCGCCAGAAGATAAAAACTCAGTGACGACCATAAGGAAAAGAATAATGCCCATCTCAGTATTTCGTCACTTTTTTTTACAGGCAAGGTGCAGCCAATTTTTTTCTAACCTAATTCTTGCTCGGGTGGCGATTATCCGGTGTGGCATCCTTTTAAAAAATAAGATATTTTAGGGTATTTTTAGGGAACATTTAGTTTCAGATTAGGCAAGTAGTGATTTCCTGAAACTTAGACCCAACAGATGAGTGCCAAAGCAAATCGTTCTTACTCCTCCTTCATCGAAATAGCCTATAAAAGATAACTAGATCCTGGAATAGTGTTTGACCGGACAGGAGTCACGATTCACGAACTAAAATGGTGAAGGGATGCCTCTTGGGTTGTTCGAAGGCCGCTGGATTGTTCTAAAAATCTTCCATTAATGATCATCAGTGTGTCTTACTTTCACTACTCAAATTCAAAATTCCTAATGCACGTCAGCAGTTGCCTGTAGTACTAAGACTACGTTTTCTTTAAACTGTAAGTTGTAGAAGTAAACCAACCAAATTAAGTAGTTCGCACGCAGCAGAAAGTTCTCTTAAGTAGACCACTGATTTGGCTCTTCACTTTACTTCGGTCGCGGAGATCTAAACTTTCGACGGCACATCTCAGAAAAGCCAAGTGACGACAAAACCTTCAAAAGAATCTGCTGTTGTTTCTTGAATGTCCTAAATTTGTGATTGGAGAAGGGTCTTCACCCCCCTGACACACTTTTGATCCCTGTGGTGAGGGAAAGTGTGGAAATTCCTCACTGTTCCCATGCGTCCAGCCCAGTGTGGAGTTTCAAATACGTACCTTAGTAGAAAAACAACATAAGTCCTAAATTACAACATTAGACCATAGATTATTTTGTTCTAATAAGGTACAGAAATATTTCTAAAATGTTCACTTGTAGTGTTGAAAAAAGCATTTCCGACTTGTTGTATGTTAGAGTTATAATCCGGGAAGGAGTAAAGGTTAAATGTGTTATTTTTTCTTGTCACTAAACACTTGACAGATTTTGTAGTTAAGGTAGACATTTTCTGATACAGAGTTGGAAAGTTATGAATATAATCTCTTCAAAAACTTCAAGCTGACAAAAAATCTTTACGGTTCGAATTTGCTAAATTTTAAAAGATTAACTAGAGAGAGACTTTTGACGGTTTGGGGAAGTTCCGGTAGAATAAAATTCCAGGTAGATTCAGAGAAGTAAAATAAGTTGAATAAAGTGTTAACTTTGAAATACTTATTTTTGTCAAGTTATATATGTGTTTGTTTAATTAAGATTAAATAGATCCAAAAAAAACTTAAGGTTAAACAAAACACTTTAACGTTAAATGTCACTCTTTGTCAGATTTTAAACTTTCCGTTTTTTCTATCCTTTATCTAAAATAACCATCTGCCCGTACCCCTTTACAACTTCTATTTTAAACATTCGATTTAAAAAAATACACTTTTTTTTATTTGAAAGGTCTAAAGGATGACATCAGATCTACCTTTTACATTGTTTGTCCGTCTGTCTTTCTGCCCTTCCTCCATCTGTCTATCCTTTTGCCACTCCGTACCTTTTTAACTTTCGTTTTAACCAACCAGTTTTAAACTCGGGTAAAACGAAAAACTGCAAAAGGATGCACAAACAGATGGACGGGCAGGCAGGCAGACTATATTTGTAAACCATATAAAAGGATGTGTCATCCGTACAAAAATCATATCGTAGCATCACAGAAATATATTTTATACTTTGTGTCTGTCGGTCCATATTATAGTGATTTCTGGGAGTATCTATAAAATAACAGGAAAGTTGGCAATTTTGGTTACTAACTTTTAGAATAGAAATAACTTTTTGTACACCATGACAACACTTCAAACTTTTTTTTTTTGAAATAGTATTAGTAATATCATACTAAGTAAGCCACATCTAAGTAAGAAAATATAAGAAAAATTATAATATCTAAGTAAAAATTATAATATCAGAAATGAAGTGGAACAGATTTTAAAATACTTCTTAACTCGTTTTAAAATCAAACAAAATCCATTATAAATTTGCTTATCGTAAGACATGCATTTTTTATTACATTAAGATATCATCAGACTTCAGTCAAACCCCAAAAAATCATGATGCGGTTATTAATATAAAACGTGCCTCGATATACGAACGTAAAATTACTACCTTCAAGACAAGTAGAGCAGATAACGGGTTAAATTTATACATTTTACGAGAAAAATAATTAAAAAAAAAAGTAATATGTTGGGTTAAATTTATGGTTAATGCTCTATTCCTCAAAGAAGATGGTCAATGTCCTATATTACAACATTGTACAACGTATATAGGGTTTTCTGCTAATAACACAACAAGAAATACAGAGCCAAGAACCAATATCTTCACTTCGTATAAAAAGTGATTAATCAAATGTATTTAGCATAGTGATATTGAGATAAAAAAAAGTTAAAGTTTAATAGCTATTTTATGGAGATTTTGAACAGCTAAAAAATTCTGTAACTTATTAGCAAGATCTAGATTCTTGCTGAAAGTTGCTTGTATGTAGTTACTAAAATCGCCAAAAATGAAGTACGGTAACATCCGTTTAGATATAAATAGTTATATTTAACACACTAAATGCATCTTATCACAACTTAGTAGAATGAAACTAAATTACTGAAAAATTCAACAGTCTTTAACATAAAACAAAACAAGTAGGTTTGTAACAGAATCTGTCACTTAACTCGCTTCCACATATTTGTGTTTAACAGGAAAAAACGCGCCAAACACAACATTAATTCTATATTTAACATTTACAAGCTAAATTTGGCTAGTTTCATTTATTTTATTTCGAAAATTCAATAATTATTACTTATCGTTTGCAAAAATTAATTTATATTTTAAAGAATAAATATGTCATATTCCTCGCTTTTAAATAGAATGAAAACATTTCATATCACCATACAAGGATTCCGTAGTGAAATATATTTGACGTCATTTCAAACTGATCGATGTTGCAAAAATTAATTTATTTTAATTTATTGTCTAAAAGAATTTAAGTTTCTCGAGCGATTGTTGCGAATGGCAAATGTGATTTAATTCTACTAAAAACAGGGCCTTTAGCTATTTGTAATTCAAACTTTTAAACGCCAAAATTAACTATTTTCATTAATCTGCTTTCTCAGATTTAATAATTAGACTTTATCGTTTGCTAAATTTGTTTGAAGTTCGAAGAATAATGATGTAATCTTTTTTAATAAATATTTTTGTCGCCACAATTTCCCATTTACATTTCTTTCGAAAATTCACTTATTTATAATTTGTTAAATTAATTTACAGTTCAAAAAATTTGTACAATTGATGCTTTAAAAATAAAAGCGAAACTTAGCATATTTTTTTATGTTAAGTTAGAATTCTCTATGCATCTTTCTACATACATATATATAGAACCATTAAAAGAACTCTATTGTGATAATACAACAATCCAAACCGAATTATATCACATAAATAAATATTTTTTCAAAAGTGTATTTTTATTTTAACAAAAGTTTCTCGTACGTTTAACGAAATGGCAACAGTGAAAATATTGAATAAAAATGGAATTTGCATGTTATTTCAATGTAGATTAAATTTTTAGTTATTTAAATTTTAAATAAGCTTCTAGTTTAAATTTTTTAATGAAATTTGGCATGTAGCCTAATCTGATTTTTTGCTTCAAAATGACGTATCCCACTTGTCTGTGGGACTTGTGGATGACAACAGTGAAAATATGGATAAAAATAGAATTTGCATGTTATTTCAATGTAGATAAAAAAAATTTAGTTATTTAAATTTTAAATAAACTTCTAATTTAAATTTTTTAATGAAATTTGGAATGTAGCCTAATCTGATTTTTTGCTTTAAAATGACGTATCCCACTTGTCTGTGGGACTTGTGGTTCTTTCTGTGAAAGTGGGTGACAGACGGACAGACGGACGGACGGACAGACAGACGGACTGAACGATTATAAAACCTTCCACTTTTTACGTTATAAACGTAGTGTGGAAGCTAAAAGTAGGTTTGTAACAGAATCCGTCACTTAACCCGCTTCCACAGAAAAGTTGTGTTAAACAGGTAAAAAGGCGCCAAACACTGCATTAATTCTATATTAAACATTTACATGCTAAATTTGGCTAGTTTTATTTACTTTCTCTAGAAAATTCAATAATTACTACTTATCGTTTGAAAAAATTAATTTGTATTTCAAAGAATAAATATGTACTATTCCTCGCTTTTAAATAGAATGAAAATATTTCATATCAACATACAAAGAATTTCGTAGTGAAATATATTTGACGTCATTTCAAACTGATCGATGTCGCAAAATAAATTTATTTTAATTTATTGTCTAAAAGAATTAAAGTTTCTCGAGCGATTGTTGCGAATGGCAATGGTGATTTAATTCTAATAACAAACAGGGCCATTATCTATTTGTAATTCAAACTTTTAAACGCCAAAATTAACTATTTTCATTAATCTTCTTTCTCAGATTTAATAATTAAATTTAATTAAATTACAGTTCGAAAAATATATAATTAGTACAAATGATGCTTTAAAAATAAAAGCGAAACTTTGCACATTTTTTATGCCAAGTTAGAATTCTCTTTGCATCTTTCTTCATACATATATAATGAACCATCAAAAGAACTCTATTGTGATATTACAACAATCCAAACTGAATTATATCACATAAATAAATATTCTTTCAAATGTTTGTATTTTTTTAAATAAAATTTCTCGTACGTTTAACGAAATGGCAACAGTGAAAATATTGAATAAAAATGGAATTTGCATGTTATTTCAATGTAGATTAAATTTTAAGTTATTTAAATTTTAAATAAACTTCTAATTTAAATTTTTTAATGAAATTTGGAATGTAGCCTAATATGATTTTTTGCTTCAAAATGACTTATTCCACTTGTCTGTGGGACTTGTGGTTCTTTCTGTGAAAGTGGGTGACGGACGGACGGACGGACGGACAGACAGACGGACTGAACGATTATAAAACCTTCCACTTTTTACGTTATAAACGCAGTGTGGAAGCTAAAAAAACTAATACCTGAGTTAAGTTACGGTACACAATACTCCAACGGATTAAAAAATAGAATTTATATTTTTAAAAGAAGGCAAGATATTTTGTGGAATAAAAATACATTTTAGACAACGTTTAATTCGTTTCTGTTACAATAATGGTGAACTTAATACAAATTCAGCTTTTAGTGATAAAAAAAATTTTGAAAGCAATGACAGAAGTCTCATTTCACTATTCTTCAAACAAGTTTTCCACAATTCAACCAGGTATTCGTACTAAAAATGTTCTTCGTTATTTATGTCAAAATTCACATTTATTGTGTTAACAATAACAATACCCACTAATTTAATTATATAAATAGCATCTTCAAATGTTTTGTTTTCAGATAAAAATTTATATAATCCGAAAAGATGTAGAACAATGGATGTGCTGACGGGAAGCTTTGTTCTCGTGATGTATCACGGTACTTGCGTTAGTGCATCTTTGCATTTTCGCTTCCTTATTTATAAATGATTGAGAATATACTTAAAGATTTTCTCTAAAGCAATGAGGAAAATATTGATATAAGTTGCTAGAAGGCTTATTTCTGAACTTTGGTCAAATTTTAAGTAGATTCAGTTTAAATTTGTAATCGCAGAAAAACAACAATGTCCTTCCGATTGTATGCGTTCCCTTTCAATTTAAATGTATATACTAGACTCCTAATTTTTAAGCAAATGGTTTTTATGTTTAAGATGGCTGAAATAAAATTTGATCAATCAAATATGAAAAATCAAATTTTCTATAGTACATTTGTAGCAAATTAATCGTAATTATAAGTTGCATTTTTTATTATTTAATTGGTTTTTTACAAGGAATTAAAAAGGAATGTGGAATTTGCTCGAAGTGCTTTGAAGTGAATGTGATATTTTAAATCAACAATGTAATTTGTAAGGAATAGTATGTATAAAAGACGTTAATGATAATGGTGCCACAATATTTTTTACAGTTAGAGAAAATAACAATATTAAACTTTACAGACTGCGTACTAAAGTATCAAAACAAGTCATTGACGTAAATGTCTGCTGTACTTGAACAATATAATGTTTAGCTATTTCCTACGCTTTTAAGTGTATGCATTTTAAAACAGAATTGACTATTTTTTGTAGCTCTTTTAAGAATAAAAATCTCTAAGAATTTTTAAAAAATACTACAATAACCTTAAATAAGTATTATTCACCAAAGAATTCTAATTTTTTAAGTATATATTTTTTAAGTTGTAATATGCAACCTATGTATTCAACATGGCTCAATTAATCCATAAATTTTTTTTAATTTAATTCAAATTTGAAGTTTTGACTTTTAAGTACTCGTACAAATCATAAAAGTATTGCTTCATTTGTTCTTCATTTAATTTGTATTTATATTATATTTTGTAAACATTTGCATTTTCTTTCAAATTCTTAGTTGAATTGTTTTATTACTTTATCTGTTCGTTTGTAAACCAATATTTCACAAATACACACTCTAAATATATTTTAAACTGAAATTTATATATAGAGCCTCTATCTATATAAAAATCCTCTCAAACGTAATAAATATAAATTTCAAACGTCAATTTCGCATCTCAAATTCCCCGTACATTTTCGTACCCTACTAGAAAAACGGCTTTTGTCAAATGTTCTAACATTGACCAACAACCCCTTTTCATCTAGTTGTAAAATCAATCAGGCTAATTTATCTCTTTAAATTTGACCACCCTTCATGAACTCATAACCTTAGCAAAACATAGCCGCCAAACCATCCTGCCAAAAACTTCCTACTCCGCAAACTCACACACACACGGTGGCTGTTCCGAATTCTAAAGGTTCACCTTGGTGACCTGAAGATCGTAAGGTTAGTTTTATACGGTTCTAACTTATATTTGTGTGAAAAAAGCTTTTTGTCACTATTAAAAATGATCTCTATTAAAATTAATGCTGGCTTGTGGTACCCTAAAAAGGGGAACGTCAGGGACCCTAAAAATATCACAATCATTATAATGTTTTTTGGGTCCCTGTATTGTTTTTAAACAAACATATCTTATTAGAATAAAATAAATCAAATCCAGATCAATGGGAGAATTTCTTCATATGATATCTATGGGGGTAAATCAATTGATAGTAACAGTATACTTTATTTAATTATTTTTTATTCAAAGCCACATTTTGGGTAAGCAGTATCTTTTGATGCTTGAGTGAAAAAAGGGAGTGATACTGGCTTAAGGGAAGCAGTATCTTTTTTTTATGTCTGTCTGTTGAAATAATAGGGTCTAGTTGATAAACTGACTTTTTCCAACGTATAACTTAAATAAAGAGTACAGTGGCGTCATGGCCAAATTGAATTGACGATCGTCAAAAGTCGGCATTGAACGGACTTGACCCTTTATAGCTTAGTTATACTTTAGAGAATGTAATTTTTTCAACTAGACCCTTCATTTGAATCGAATAAAAACAATGTACAAATATGTCTCAAAATAACAAAAAAAATGCTGCCAACTTGAATTTACTATCGATTTACAAAAATAGACGCCTAAAATGTAAAACAGCACTTCAAATATATTTTTAAAGGTGTTTTATTTCGACAAATTCTTGAATCTTCAATGCTCAAACAGACAACGATTCGCCAGCCAACTATTTTTTTAAGGGGAGTCGGATGGGTGTTTGGGTCAAAAATGTCGTTTTTCTGTTTTTCTTTTTTTATTGTTATACACATCTTTAGCTTTAATTTAAGACCAAGATTATTGAATTATCTTTAGTGGTTTTCTTTTTATAAGCATTTTTGAGAAACTCTAAGCATTAGTTCTCACCTAAACCTTACATTTCTTTTGGGCTTCCTGAAATATAAGGTATTTCAACAGTTAGGAAGATTTTTCTCAGAAACTATAAAAGATATCAACATATTTTGTGTTATTATTTCTTCCCTATTAATAGATCTTTGATTTAAACTGGGGAATTTTAAATATCTCTGCTCAAAAAGAATTATATAACTTTAAATCTGTTTTTTTGTGTGTGTTTTTTACATATTTTTAAACAAATCATTGTAAGAGTATTTTTTATTCTTTGAAATATCCTCAGTTTAAATCAAAGAGCTATATGTAAGGAACCAAATATAAAAAATTCATTCATAATGATATCTCATACAGTTCCTGAGAAAACTGTTCCTAAAGTTATTAAAATTAACATGGGCGAGATAAAACCATCCGACTCCCCTTAACTAACTTCCCCTAAAATCATTCAGTCACAACTCTGTCAAAGCAGTTCGACAAGATCAGGATTAGCCTCCATTAAGAGCCTCTTTCATATTCTTCATTTGAAGAGTGTGTAATCATGCAAATGAGAGTCCACTGATTCAAGTATGAAAGTGAAGGTGTTCCTTCAAGACAAGAGGCCAAAAATAACGATTCGAATCTTTCTTCCTTGATGTCGAACCTGCAGAAGAACGTTTTCTGGGCTTGACCCTTTTTATTGTGATCGTATCGCGAGTATTATATACTTAAATTGAATTCTAAAAGAGGGTTCCGTTTATATATACGAGTACAATGCACATATGCTTCTATTTTATTTAGAATACTGCCTATTTTAAAATCCGTGTCTCGAATAATAACCAAAATTTTTACAATTTCCAAACATTTTGTAGTAAAATTGGGTAAAATTAAAATCTTATTGTTATATTTAATTAAATGTTCCTGAATAGAACAACGTATTCAGCAATTACTAACTTTAAAATTTTAAAAATTAAGTGTTCTAGTATAGTGCGGAACAATTTCGCTATGATGTAACGCTTTGTGTTCCAACATTATTTGATGTTTTATCGAGCAAGTGAATAAAATTTGTGTATTGAAATATCTTTCATTTTTTTAGTTATAATTAAGATTTGTTAATAAGCTAGCTATTTTTACACAAAGATAAAATTTTAAAAAGTCGAAAAGTGAAGGTATACCTCAATATGTATCCATAATTTCTCAATCAGAAACATAGTAATTTATTACGGGTTGTCCAAGAATTTTTCTGTGTACTTTATCAATAAATTATAAATGCATTTTCAAATACAAATACAAGTCAACTTTTTTTCATTTTAAAAATAAAAAATATATATATAAAAATTAAAAAGTTTCATATAATCGCATGCTTCCACATTTTGTATTAAAATATTATTTTGTATTTATTTTCATACTTTGTAAACGTAAATAAAACTGATGAACATAAAACAAATAATGCCCCAAAGTAGGTTACTTAACTATTTTATCTAAAAGCTGTTTATATATTACTGAACATTAAAATATACATTATAGATATTTGTTTTCGTGTGGAAAAATTTCATCATTAATGTAAATAATAATATTTGCATTTAATTTGTCAATATATAAATAATAATCATTAAACATTTAATACAAATATCAAATCCCAGATGAGGAAAATCTAACATCGGCTGATCTATTTCCACTTTCACTTCTTCCGCAATTTCTCTTCGAACTCTTTGGATTTTATTTGCGCCATTGGGTATTTTAAAAATTGCCCCATTTTATTCATTGCCAATGAACGATGCAAGACCACCACACAAAAAATTAAGTTGTTTCAACTTTAACCCTGTCACACCGCGACTTCACCTTGGGTTTAATAGTGGTGACGCCACATCTAAAAATATGACGAAGAAAGTTTTTGAAAATCACTTACTTCAGTGCCCGATTTCGTGATTGAAATTTCTCTTTGTAAGTCCTCCGAGCAATTTGTTACGGCAGATCACCGACAACAATAATAACCGTGTCAAAGGGCGCTCCTTGCCTGCCCAAAGAGAGCCACATCAGGCAATCTGTCTCAAGCACACAGCTTGAGGTTTTCTATCATTATTTTTATTTTTAAATCCACAAACCATTGTTTAACGATGACCTTAACTAACATCTGAGTCATATAGAAGGTAAGGCTACTTTGGCAGACATGGAGTGTTGTCTTTGCACTTGGGTCTCAATGATTAGCGTCAATAAACTTGGATTCATTAACTTTAATTTTCAAGGTGGATTTGGAAGGTCTTATGAGAGTGTCTGCAGAGAATTTCTCTGCCTTGGGCAGGTAAACTGCAGTAACTAGACTTATGACCTATTGTTGTAGGCACTCAAATACCTCTACCCTATAAGAAAGTACACTGAAGGACTGGTTAGTTCAGAGCACAAATTGTCCACTTCATTGTTGTGGTTACTTCAGTTTACCGCTCACGGTAGTTCTGTTGGTTCAAAAAGTGTCTAACTGACCTTTGTGTCCGTAAAATTGACCTTTGGAAATAACCGATGATCGTAGAGATAATATATCATTAGTTAAAAAAAGGATTTCATTTAACGTTACTGTTATTATTATTTTGTTTTGTATGTGTGTGTTGAAGTGAACACGAGAGAGAAAGAGCGTTTATAACGAGTAGAGAATGTCGATGAGGGGGGAAAAAACCTTCAGGGAACAATTTTGCTAGTCATCACTTCCTTTATATGTCATATATGTTCGTAACGTTAAAATAGCTTATTTTATCTTTAATTGCGAATAATTTATACACTTGTTAGTCAAATTTGTATATACTTAAAACTCAACTCTTAACTATCTATATTAATATTATTATGTTTATTAGTTGCAACCCTTTCTCTTTATGTCTTCAGTAATTGTTTAATGGCGAAATTTTTTTAAAAAAACTAAATTTAGGACATTCTCTGATTTTTCCTTTTTATCAGTAAAAAGATTTAAAAAATGCGAAAATCAAAATTTTTAATTTTAGATACTCGTATAAATTGTAAAAATATCGCGTCATTTGTCCTTCATTTAATTTGTAGTCATATTAAATTTTGTAAACTTTTCCATTTTCTCTCATCATTTTAACAATATATAAAAGAGACACTCACTTTTTACTTTACACATTACACACCTCACACTTTATTTAAACACTTTGTACATCACAACTCTTTATACATTAAGACTTTATATAAGTTAAAACATTAAGATTTTATACAAGTGAAACAAAGATGCCCTAAAGACATCTTTTTTTTTACTTAGCAATCGAAAAAGAAGACTAGGATAAAATATATCCAGGTAACGAAACACATTAAAACGTGAAACAAAAACTACAAAAAACGTTGAAAGCATATTTTTTACCAGCCAAAATTTTTAAACTTTTAACCTATCTCCCGCAATCAGCTGATGTAAAACACTGATTTTTTTTATTACTATAAAAAAAAACTATAATCTAAATAGAAAAATTGCGCACACCTTAACTTAAAAGTGTTACGTTTACGCTTTAAAACATTGTTATAATCTTTTTCAATTTTGATATGAATACATTGTCTAGGTTAAAACGAAACACCCAGTTTCCCAAAACAGCATTCGGGTCCACAATCGTACACAGACATCAAAATGAGATAGCCGCCATTTCCTTAGCCAAACTGGATTAACTTATTGTTCTATGAGAGAACAATTTTCCCGCCTTTTCCTGGCAAAGCGCACCCCCGCATATGAAATAGAAATGAATTGTTTTAACCAAAATAGAGTTAGAAGATCTTCTTATATTGGATTAAAAGAAGGAGAATAAGAAGAAGCGACTTGAATTCGAACTTTCCCTTTCCGAAAAATGATAGGTAAAAGGAATTTGAAAGAAAATATCATTACTTTATTAATACCAGTTCTTTATCAATAAGCAGTAAGAGTCTGCGCTTATATATACTATGCTCTATAATTGAATTGTTTTAATTTTTTAATTTAAGTTTCATTCTTTTAATATCCCGAAACTTTTTAATTAGAGCTTTATCTGTAAAAAATATGGTGGGTGTTTTTAATGTCTGTAATGTTGTTTATTTTATTAATATGATTGAAAATTAAAGGAAAACCTCAAAAAATTATAAAAAAAAACATACATCTTTGCGTAACTGAAAGCTTTTCATTACACCTCAATACACACTCTAAATCGGATGAAAATATAAATTAAGTTATCCAAATTACTTTAAAGCTGAGTGAAACGGATTAGTTTTGTGCTCAATAAGCTATACGTTGATTTGAAGGGGAAAAAGGTATTTGAAAATTCGTATTCATTGGGTAGCTTAAAGTAATTGAAAAAAACCTGGCCCTCTCTTGGGTTAAAAATACAATCTTTTTTTGTTATTATACTATTAATACCATGCAATACTAAGCCGAAAAACAATTAAGAAGCAAAACAATTGTAATGTTGATCTACCCTATAAAAACTTTAATTGGTTATGATTAAACTTCCTTATTTTTGCTTAATTTAACCGTACAAAATGAGGGTTTAAAATGTTTGTCAAGACCCTATCCTCGTGCAATCCAAATAATTTTTGACAACTCATTAAAATTAAATAATTTATTGTGTTCAATATTTAAAATTTTATCTGCTTTCTTTTATCAATTTTAATTCATGCCTCGTAACTATCTTAAAACTGAATGAGGTTATTCGATTTTGTTTAAACTTGTTTCTCGCTTTAAATTTTCTTCCCCATAACAATTTCTTGCCTATAATTTTTACTATAAACCTAATTGGAGTACAAAATTAAGGAATTTTTTTAATTTATTAAAAAAGGATATTAAGTATTTTTATTAATAAAATTTCCTAGCAATTTTTGTGTTGATACCTTTATAAATGTTGACCTATTTAAAACACAAATGCAAATGCGAATTGCAAAATTAATTATTGATATGAAATAAAAATAGATGTATACTATCGTATACTTAGGTATATTCACAAGATTAAAGTCACGCAGTTTTTTACTAACAACAGCATAAACTCCTAGTCCATAAATGTGGTAAGACGATAATCGTGAAAAGTGTCCGTTGAGCCTCAGTTATAATACTGTAATATTTAACGATTCAACTGTAATATTTAACAATTCCCAACTTTCTTTACCAAATCAGATTATATGTAACTAAACAAAAGCTCTAATGCATTTTAACTGTGTTGATTCTATTCGAAGGTGACACGATATTATATCAATAGAAATATAATATCAGAAAAAAGAGTATTCAGTGAAACAGATAAGAAAATAGAGTAAATAATACTAACAAAATGTTTTTAAAAAAATTATGGTAAATGTAAAGGACAATATAAGTTTTCAATACCTCGCATCATGGCGAAATCAGGTCCCTAAACAAAATTAAAGCTTCTTTCAAAAATATTACAAGAGATTAAACTTGAAACGTTTTATAAGAAACAATTTATCAAAAACGAAGAAAGCTTGATCTAATTTTTTAGAATCCATATCCAAGGGATCTTTTATCTCCCTAAATTCAATTCGATTCATTCCGAATAAGTGAATAACGAAGAGCTTGTTTCCAAATGGTGTTAAGTCAAAGTTTTTTTTAAAAAAATCGTTTAGAGGAAAAACATGACAGCTCATGTCCAACATGTATTTTCAACAAGTAGAAGTTACAGAGTGAAAACCGGGAAAATTTCTTCTTTTTTTTCAATTCGACAATAAACTTTACATAACAAAATCGTTTTTTTAAAGACGTGGCAAGTAATCTAGTGACCGTTTGTAAATGGCGTTAAGTCGATTACTTTCCACGTCCAAAAAAATGCGATTTTGTTATGTACAAATTATTGTCTAAAAAAAGAAATTTTCCCAGTTTTCAGTCAGTTTGCGACTTTTACTTATTATTGAAATGACATTGTTAAACATGTGCTGCTAATGGTTTGTATCTAGAAAATATGTTTTTTAAACTTTGACTTAAACGCCATTTAGAAACAAGCTCTTCAATTCAACCACTCCGAATCAAGCTAACAAAAGAACGCGAATGGTGAGAAGTTGTTCTTTTCTAGGGACGTGTTCTCAGCACCTGCCTCAAGATGAGCACAGAAAGTGACAGTGGCCTCGATGCGAAGGGGGCAAAGTATAAAAGTGGGTCGGAACCTTTCCGTCCGGTCACAACTTTCTGAAAAGGGAAAGTGAATCAGCCGCCGATGAGGATCATGTTTGGATGGTGAGGACGCTTTTTTAAGTACACTTTTAATCTTCCCCGGAGTGGCATCGTGGATTAAGTGTGAGAGAAGTCGTCTGCCGTTTTGTTTCGGAAACAGAGGTAGGGAAATTGTTCTTTTCTTATGTTTTTTAAAAGTGACGAAATAGGAAAAATAACTTTCACAACTGAGAACTTTATTTAGTTGCACATTATTAAGCGAAACTATAGTTGAATGAAAGTATTTTTTACATAAATTTATATAGCCTCAAACCATAAACAGGGGTAGAGAAATTATTAATTTTATTTTTCAAAAGTGACACAATACAAATATAACTTTCATACTGAGAATTTTATTTAGTTACACATTAATAAGCCAAACATATAGTTGAATGAAAGTATTTTTATACAAGTTTATATAACTTCAAATCATTAACAATGAGTGAACTTAAATGAATGTATTCTGTCTTTATATAGAATGAAAAAAATTAAATTTTATCAATAAAACTGCTATCAACAACAAAAAGTATACTAAAAATATAACTTAATATCTTTTTATTCCCTTTTACCTCTGAAGTAATTTGAGGACATTTGTTTAGCCTTAGGAATTCACTTTTTCTTTAATGCCCTTCCTTTTTATTTATTTTTTGTGTCATTTTTCAAAACTAAGCCACACTTTGATAAAAATATTTCCTTAAATATTTTAGTAATGTTAGAAATATTTTTTCTTCGCATTTAATTTGAAAATAAGTTCTGAATTCATGGAAGCAATTTTCTTTATAAATTTATCGACACAATTTGCAAATACTTCTGTTTAAATAATTTATGGTTTCTTTTTAATATTTCCTTCTTTTCAAATTATGCTTAACACGGAAAATTTAATATAGATAAAAAAATACGAATTAGTTTCCTAAATTTTCAGTAAATATGAAATTAGTTAGGAGTATTAACTTATACTTTTATGACAAAACAGCATAATTATTTGGCTATTTTTTTCATCGCAAGAATAATATTAAATAAACCAATTTTTCAAGTAATTTGATAGTTTTTTTGCATTTAAACACAATATATGCAAACAATATTGTTTTCCAAGATATTATTTTATCCAAAATGGAAATATTTTTAATGCATAAATATTTCAGCAATGTATTTATTGAAGAAAAATAAAATTCTTTTTAAACTAAATAATTAGTATATTTCAATAGAAATTTTTTTTTCATTCGAGTTTTTTACATTTTCTTTTTTCTCCTTTCATTTTAACTGACTTAAGTTACATTTGGAAACAAATTAAATTTAATTCATATAACAAACTTATAATTGGTTTGATGAAACGGTTTTATATTCATTTTTGAAATCATTATCTTTATATACCAGGCGGTACAAGGGTATGCACAGCTATATATCGACTGGTCTTAATTCGATGATTTGCACTGCGTTGCCCAGTAATGAAACTCTACAAAATCAGAAAAACATTCTACTTCAACATAACTTGATACATATAGCAAGCCTACTTTCATTTTTCATGGTAGGCAAAAGACGCCAATAACAGATCCAATCTACACTACATATTATATCATAACTGATAACTAATAGAAATTCGTTACTTCACAAGGACGGAAAGATATTTTAAATAATGTTGTGTTACACTTTAAGTCTACTAGATCGACTTAAAAACCATAACTTTCGAACGACAAAACTCCTTACGTAGCGTAGTAACTTCCTCGTTCCATTTTGCGTATTTTAACACAAGAGGCCTATAACCTTTAATATATCTACGTTTTGAGAAGAATTTCAGACAGACAAACAGATACACAGTCACATATTAATAGTCAAGATATTAACAATAATTTTAACTAAAGACCTTTAAATATTTTTATTCAATTAATATGTTTTAGTTATAACCTCTTGCGACCTGGTGTCCCCATTTGGGGACATTTTTTAAGACCTCCCCACAAACAATTAACATGTTATTTAGTTCCGAGATTGACCTGGTCCGATAGAAGAAGATTCGAAAATCACTTTTCAGCCTTTGATTACAGGTATCAGTCATTTATTTCTATAAAAAATGAAGTTGAACGAGGGTCAATGCAATATTAGAGTTCTTAAAAAGTAACTTTAAACTAGCTCTTTCTTGAAACTTTTCAAAAAGTTCTTTTAGTCGTTAATTTTGAAGAGATTTTGAATTAAAAACAATGTTAAAATAAACTGTTAACTACAAATAAGTGATGCGGCCTTTTTTTCTGCATTTATAGCACAAAATATGTGTATTTTTATTGCTTAAGGCGTGTCTCAAGGTAACTATTAAACATAATTTTTTAACAATTACTTTGCAAAACATACTTTTTAGTATATATTTGTATGAAAAGTATGTTTAGATTAAGAATATACGTGTAGGATTTTGCTGGGGTCTTAAGAGATTAAGTATATTTTTTATCACTCCGATGCGCTGTATAAAAAAAACAGGAAGAAACTACATGAGTTGAAGAAATTTTAATTTTGTGATTTTTTACGGAATACATGATAATGAAGAGTACTTTATTGATTTAATAACAAGGGAAATTAATATTTTCGTTAAATTAAAATATAAGTTTGAAAGTTGGTCTCCTAAAATATTAAAAACTAGTATTTATTTAATTTCACTTATGTAAATAAAATGTATTAATTATGCTATTTCTCCATAACCGCTGTACAGCTAAATGTAATTTCAATGAAAAGTTGGTTTGTTAAACGTGTTTTTAAAGTTTCAATCGGCATTTAAACCAAATTGCAAAATTTCTTTTTTATCATACAAAAATAGTTCAAATACATCAGGATAATAACCAGCATTTCAACAATGTCAAAGTACTTAATTTTTATTCGTATTATCTAAGCATCAGATTTCAAAGAAACAAAGTTTTAAGAATTATTCCAAAGTGCTGGTAAAATATTCTGATTTTTTTTAATTTCTCAAATTAAATTTGTTTCAAATGTATTAACTGAATGAATGAATACATGAACTTAATAATGACTAGTAATAATATACGAGTCCTACCCATTAACACAATATCTAAGGTCTTCTTTTACTATACTTAAAAAGAGAAAAGTCATTGAGCCCGAATACATTCTTGGAACTTTTTTTTTCCATCTTATGTTCTAACAGAATTAGCAACTGTGCTCAAATATCAAACAAATAAATTAAATAGTACCATCTCAGTTATTTGAAAATCATTTAATTGTCTATGATAAATAAATTGGCGTATTTGGGGAGTAAGCAATCTTTTGCTCCGAAAAATATTTCGAATACATGAGCACAATTCTAATATGAAATTAACTATACCTAATACATATCGATTTAACTTACAATATTTTATACGAAATCATAGACAAACTTCTGATGTCAAAATAAATAGTTAATTTATATTCCTTGAAATCAATGAATAGTTTCGCTCAATAAATTTGTATGAATTAAATTTCTTATTTAGTAGGAGATATTATCTAATCACCAGAGAAGTATAAATAAAACAACAGTATGATCTTTGCTCTCATTTATTTTTAAACGCTGGATTAATATTCAACTCATACAGTAGTATGACTTGAAGATAAAGTAGTTTTTGTGGGTCTATAATTAAAAAGTTGCGTTTTACGACATTTTAACAATAAGGAAAGATTATAGTGATAAGAAAAACTTAAATAGAAAGTAAAGTAAAAAAATCTTTGGGTTTTAGATTTATAAAATTAAGCAATCCTGCACATTTATTTATACAAGAGGAACTTATGCATTGTCTCTAATTTAAATTATTTTAATTTTAAAAAAATACTTTAAATCAAATAATACTCTAAATCAGTTTATTTAAGTTCAGGGCTGACTTAAGAATTCTAATGACTTAAGAAAGTTATTTTTTATGTGAAAATAAAGTTATTTTTTTGCTTTTACAATTTATTGTGTAAGCCAGTTTAAAATGTATATTTCTTATATCTTATATTGCAGAAAAATCAGGATGGATATTTCAAGGGTGACTATCTGCTTATTGATATTCGGTATGTTGTTTATGTAAAATGATATGAATATATTTAAAATATGTTGTGATTAATAAGTGGCTTTATTTTTTTAAATTTTGAATTAAAGTTTCTTTCTTTATATAAGATTACTGAATTGTGTTGTAGCAATTTCGGTGCAAAAATTAAATTAGGCTGGCTAAGCTTTGCGATTATTGCATCCTGATCAATAATTCAATGGCCTTCATGGAGTTTATTACATGGCGAGATATACATCTATTAATTAATTATTGATCATTTTTCAATTATCTATTGATAATTAAACTAAACCTAAAATTACTATCATTTTAACTGTTACATTTAAACTTACATTATTATTAAAATATAATTAAATTCTAATAAAAATCTAATTGAATATTTAAAAGTTTAAAAGGTTATTTAAAACTAGAAATATTTACTAACGTAATTTATTATTTGTTTAAGGCAATTCGAATTTAATTATAACTCAAAATATACAATTTGTAAAAAAAATAAACAAAATAGGAAATGTTACTTTCTGCTTCGGAACTAAAAGTATAATTTGATTTACATAAATAATGAAATACTGTGCCGGTTTTTTCAATTAAGTTTTGAAAAATATCCAGTCATCACCAAAACACCCGTAGTGATCTCTACTCATTTCAATTTTGTTCATAAACAAATAATATTTAAAAAATATATATAGCAATAAAGTTTCAATAATAAAGCTGATATGAGCTCAATGACCACGTTAACTATTCGCCTATTGGTTTGATGATGGTTAAAATTCCTTTAAATTTTATCCCATCCATTGTTATTTTGAAAAAAAATTAAAAAGTTACTTTGGATGACAAAAATTAACTTACTAAAACAAGAAAATATTTTTCTAATAATAGCTTTTTGTCTGTTGTTTTTCAACAGCACTGTTATTTGTGGACCCAAATTAACATTTTATGCATTTTATTAATTTTCATCTTATTTTCAGCCTGTTTGATTTACGTGATTGAATCAGCAGCATTCCAGGTATATATTTTCATTATCATTTTTACTTATGTAACGGAAATATTTTAATAATAGGAAGATAGAGCAAGGGGGAAGGGAGGGAAGATAGAGTAAGATGACGAACTCCAAAATAGAATTTCTCCTTATTAATTAGAATTACTGGAAAATTAATTATTGCATTTTAAGGCATGGATTGCTAATGACAAGGCTCTTTGCAAATCACGGGTATTTTGTGAGTAGTAGAAAGAAAAGAGTGTTATCTATCCCTTCTCTTGTAATATTTGAACTTTACGTTGTAGGCGGCGTAAGGGATGAGCCAATGGATTGACTTCTAAGTAATGGATTGACTTCTAAATGATTTAGACTTCTAAACAGAAGTAACGCTTTCCATTCTGAGCGCATTATTTCTTAAAATAATGCAGTTTTCCTCAGCTTCATATTGCATTCATTTAGTTAAAACACAACATTTTTCAACGAGATTAAAAGCACTTGCATTGAAAAACATAAATGTTTTTCAGCTTAAGTTTTTTGTTTGACATTTTATGTGTCTATATTTTATGTATTGGGTAAGATGGAGTCCAACTTGTTGATTGAATCTGATCATTAAAGCTGATTGACAAATGTTCTACCGACCCTCCTAATAGACATTGGGGTCAAAGTCTGAAAAAAATTTAACTGGCTAAAGAATCTGCTGCAACAAATGTAGAAGTTCGGTTTAAAAGAAAAATTTAAACTTCATGTTCTTACATTTAAATTCAAAGTCATACAAAACAACTTGAACTACTAAATTCTGAATTCTTTATTTTAATACGTGATACCATTATAAAAAAGTTGCATAATCCATGTTTAAAATAAATTTATACGAGTATTTTTAAAGTTCATAACTAATTCATACTCATTCATATTTCTAGTTAAAATCTTTTAATATAGTTGGTTCACCTTCGCTATTTTTCTAATATAAAACTTTTTTCAGGCAAAAAATCAAGAAGCAAATAGTAGCTTCAAAAGTTCGAGTGGAACATTCGGACGTAAAACTGCATCGAGACAAACTACATCGACTGGCAGTTTCACAAACATCTTAAGACAGACAGCTGCCCCTGCGTCAACTGCCAGTCCTCTGCCAGACAATGCGCCTGTCAACCAAGTACAGGAAGCATTCGGAAATAACAATTTCAGATCCAGTGATCAGTCTCTCGATCAAGATGATACTGTCTATGGACTGCTCCCGGCTGACGGTCTTCGCCAGACACCTGTGAACTTTGGTACCAGGATTCAGGGCGAAAATAAAGAACCTGATTGCCAAGTCACTGGAGATTGCCAATCATCACATGGAAGAGATTTCGGTGGATCTGGTTCCAACAACGAGCTGAAACATCAAGAGGAAACGGTACAAGAAGATGGCAACGACCAAAGTGACCAAAGTTTTGGTGGGCAAAGAGAAAATGTGGACAACACACAACAGCAGCATCAAGATGATCAGAGTTTTGATGAAGGTAGCCAGAGGCGTTCTGGGGCTTTCGACAATGGCATTTTTAACAGTGGCAGCCAGTTTGAAAGCAGAAGTGATTTTAGAGATTTCGTAGGGAATGGAGATGAAAATGGTCAACTAGTGCCCGTGGTGAACGATAACTTCAATGATCAAGGAAGCAATCAGCAAACATTCCAAGATAATGGTGATTCTCAATTCCAAAACCAAGAGAACCAAAATTCAGAAAACACAGCGCGTGAACAAGCTGAAGAAAGACAAAGCCCAGCGTTCTTTGATTACGTCGATCAGCAATCATACTTGAACGAGCCTTCAGTTGATCAAGTATCAGACGCGTTCGATGATGCGCCGGTGGAAGAAAGTAACATACCTTTTCGCAGGAACCCTGGAGGAGATGACAGAGGCTTATCTTTTAATCAAGGAGGTTTCCAACAGTCATTCATTCCACAACAACCAAGTTTTTCCAATAACAACAACAATGAGTTCCAGGACCAATCATTCAATCAAGGAGGTTTCCAACAGCCATTCACTCCTCAACAACCAAGTTTTGCAAATGACAACAACAATGAGTTCCAGGGCCAAGAGCAGGGGTCCTTTCACGAAGACCCTATCCAAGCACTTAAATACAACGTGCCCGGCAGTCCAGGAGCAGATTATCCTATACTTTATGAAGTTCCAGAAACATCGTTCGACTGTAACCAACAACAGTTTGCAGCCGGGATTTATGGAGATGTTGACGCTCAATGCCAGGTATGATAAAGTTTTATAAACTACGTACCTGAAAGATTATTACTGTGCATTATTTTGCTGTACTTTAAACTACTATTTCTATAAACTATTATATTTTATAACATAATTCACTTTTTAAATTTGGTTTATGAAATATTTAAAAGTTTTTGAAGTGGATAAATAAATTTAATTTGTTTTATTATTACTTTTACATAACCACTCTTTTATTCTTTTATAGAATAGGATTACTAAATACATTTAATTCATGCTTGTATTAAATTGATTTTCGTATTTATAAATTTTTTTCTTATTTGTTCACAGGTTTTCCACTTTTGTAAAGAGGGTGGTGGCCGAGACTCCTTCCTTTGCCCCAATGGCACAGTATTCAATCAGGAATACTTTGTATGCGATTGGTGGTATAACTACAACTGCGCTGACACGCCTGGCTTTTACAATCTCAACGCCCAGCTGTATTGGGACATCGACAGCATATCCCCGACTCAAATTCTGAGTGGATCAGGATTAGGAACACAAGAAGACGACACGATTGGCCAGGTTGACAATTCTGGAGGATTCGCCATACAGGGTGGTAATACTGAACAGCATCGTCAAGCACCACCGACAAACCAACAGCCGTTGCGTAATACGCAGCAGTCCTTTGACGCGAAGTCGTCATTCAAAGATGACACCAGACAGTTTTCAAGTGGTTTCGTAAGACGAAATGATGGCGTTTCTTTTCAGCAAGGCAGTTCAAGATCTACTTCTCAACAGCAAAGGAATTTTGTGCAGAGTACCAGTTTTTCTTTTCAAGGGAGCACAGCTCAGAACAATTTGAGGAATAATCCTTCACAAGTACGAGTTGATACAGTATCTTTTCCTAATAAACCCGTGAATATAAACTCAAATGTGGATGATGTCACCCAAATTGATATCGATTCCGACGATGATTTTCCTCAAGTCTTGGACGAAAGAGCCCCTGTTAATCCTAATTTTGAGCAACAGCAAATTTCTCGCTCCGATAAAAATCTTAACTCCGGATCAATAATTACTCAGGAAATTAATCAAGTGAGCAAAGTTTCCCAAGAGGACAGTTCTAATGTAGCTCAAGTTAGCATAACCAACGATCAGTTTGAGTCATCGCAGCATTCAACTTCTTCTATAACCGATAATAACTCTCCGTCAGGTTCAGATAGTGGAGCAAACATTATAGATCAGAATGGATTTGAGCAACAACAAAGGCAAGGCGATGACCAATTTCAGACAAACATAGGAAATGAAGACCAATTTCAAACAAACATTGGAAATGAGGACCAATTTCAATCAAACATTGGAAATGAGGACCAATTCCAAACAAACATTGGAAATGAGAACCAATTTCACACAAACATTGGAAATGAGGACCAATTTCATACAAACATTGGAAATGAGGTCCAATTTCAAACAAACATTGGAAATGAGGACCAATTTCAGTCGAATCAGGGAAATGACGATCATTTAGAACAAGTAAAAGTAGACGATCAATCATCAGAAGTTAAAGATGCTGACATTTTTCAAGAACAGCAGAAAGATGTATCGTCAATAATTAACTCTAACGCATTTCAAGACGTAAATGAAAACATTCCACATTCGGACGATTCATCTCAACAAAAACTTGATTTTCCTGTGGAGGAAGTAGAGGCAAAATCAGATGACTTCAGTGAAACAATTGGTGATGATTCTTCAGCCGTTTCCACAAATGGTGGATTCAATATCGCAAATGGAGGAACTGTAGAGCAACAGAAACTCGATACTTCATTTGATGATGATAAAAATATCGATAACAAAGAAACTACAATTTGGAAAGTTGCTGATAATTCTCAAGTTAATCAAGAAAAAATTCAAGAACAACACTCATCACAAGAATCATTCGTTCCGAGTGTTAGGGAAAATCCTGGAAATTTGAAAAGCTCTCCTGATCAGCAAGAATTAATTGATGTGCCTAACAGTAATCAAGAAAAACTAAAAGTCGAAGAAATATTGGATGGATTTCAAGACCGAAATATAGCTTTCAAAGATGCCGGTTTGGGTTTTCAATCAACTGGAAGGGACAGGACAACAAATGAAACTCCTAAGCCAATAACTGCAGAATTTGGTGTTCAAAAGCCTGAAGAAAAAATATCATTTGTTACTAATCAAAATAGTAATAATAACATACTAAAACAAAATGTCAACCAAAACTCGCAAACTGGACTTTCAAAGCAGAAGAAATTACAGGAAAATAAAATTTTTAGTATGATGAGAGGCGTTCCAAAAAATGCTCCTGCAAGCCTCAATGGACCTTACCTTAACCAACAAAGATTAAACTTCCGACCTTATGGACAAAACGGAGCTCCAACACTGAATTCGAATCGTGGAGTGCTTAACCGAAATTCCGAAAGTCTCCAACGAAACGAAAATGCACAGATTTCTCAACAAAACGTTAGAGAACAAGTTGTTTTTCCGAATGCGCAACAGCAGGGCAATACTAGAAATCAGCAATGGAAAGTATCTCAACAAAACTTGTATTCAGGAAATTTGCCAAACCAACAGTTAAGAAACGTTGATATGCGACCACAACAGTACTCAAATCAGAACAGTAGACCGTCCAACATGAATTGGAATGTTCCTACAAATGGACATCAATTAAGGACACAAGACTTCAGACAGAATTATCCTAACGGAAATAGAAATATCCAACAACAAAACATTCAACCGAACTTTAGCAATGGAAATCAAGCTTTGGGAAGGAACCTGCAACCTCAAATACCAAATGTACCTCAAAGTAATGTAAGAAGTACAGCAAATGCAAACCATGGACGATTTCAAAGTGTAAAAGGAAATATATCGCCAGTTCAATCACGGTTTAACCCTACTCGAACGACTGATGGTAATGTCAATGTTCAGCAAGTTTCTCACCAACATCAAAGCCAACAACCACAGGCTAATTTCAATACAGAGAGGCAAGTTCCTTCATCACAAAATCCAAACACAAGGCAGGTACCTTTTAATAACGTAGCTTCTGGAAGACAACAGACAAATTCTGGTGTCAAAGGACATTTTTCACAGGGTCAACAAGATTTGAGAAATGCCCGCTTTAATTCAGGAAACAACCAAAATTCGAACATTCTTCAAACTAATCAAAACAATGTACCAGCACCAAACAGACAAACACAAATACAAAGTATAGGACAACGCAATGTAGGTAACAGGCATAATTCTGATCAACAAATAGTTCATCAAACCAATGAGGAGATACAAGGTCAATTCCAAGGTGGACAAAACCAATTCAATTCAGTAAATGCTCCCAATGGCAACAGGCAACAATTTGTACAACATGATATTCAAGACCATTCACAAGATCAATTGCAAAATACTATTTCCCTTAACTCAGGAAATCTAAACAATGAAAATCAATTTGTTCAGCAAAATATAAATGGAAATCAGCAAGGCCAATTTCAAACCAATGTTCCATTCCACGATGCAAACGCAAACAATCAACAATTTAATCAGCAAAATGTGCAAAATCAACAATTTAATCAGCAAAATGTGCAAAATCAACAATTTAGTCAGCAAAATGTGCAAAATCAACAATTTAATCAGCAAACTGTGCAAAATCAATTTAATCAGCAGGAGTTGCAAAATCAACAATTTAACCAGCAAAATGTGCAACATCAACAGCAGGGTCAAATCAACAACTTGGTTTCATTTAATCCTCAAAATATACCAAACGGAAACAACCGTCCAATTATCCAACAAGAACATCAAGTGCGAAATCCATTCCAAAACTCCAATCAGTTTAATTTAGGAATTCCACCTAATGAAAACAACAATCAGTTTGTTCAACAGAACATCAGGCCTGTTCAGCAAGACGTATTCGTACAAGAAGAGTTTCAACAACAAGCTCGAAACGAGCAATCTCAAATTCAGAACATAGAACAAGGCAGCATAATTGATGATAGAGGTTTCCAACACACCGATGGACAATTTGCTAACCAACAACAAACATTTTTCCAAAATGACGGGTCTAATAATCAAGGTCAGAATGCGAGACATGGTCGAAATGATTGGAATGGACCCCAAGTACAAAAGATTGATGCCAACGACGGCATAATTCACAGCCAAAATTCGGCTTCCGAGTCTGCAGTAAAATCGAACGGTTGGAGACCCGTAGTTAAAAATTGAAATTACAGTGCCAAAATATGAGAGGTTGCATAACACAGAGATTCCTAAAGATGGGTGACTCAAAGCGCGTTTCCAAAACCCTATGAATTTTAATCAGTGTGGACTTGAAACTGCTTAAATACTATAAAATAATCGAAGTTTAAGAGTTAGTTCACGTAAAATTTATTTGAACCTAAGGTTTCTATACTGAATTGGGGATGCATCTGCGAGCCCAACCGCACATTTTAGGAATTCTGATTACAGTAACTATTGACGCTCAAGGACTTTCGTGATATTCGTTGTCCCCAGTTGTGACGTTGTACGTTGCAGCTACTTCAGTGTGCCTTTCATGTGATTTCATATTTGAAGAGAACGGGTGAAGAACCCCTTGATTGCCTAGGAATCTTCTTGTATTCTGGACAGATTGGCGGACATTTGCGACAAGAAACCGGTTTCTCTCTTGGTTCTTCTCTCGCTGTACAAACGTGGGACTCGTGTCTAGCTTGAATCAATGTTGCCGACAGAGAGAAGAAATAAGTGAGAAACCGGTTTCATTACACCAGTTTAAGGGATGATTCACTATCGTCGCCAAAGAGGAATGATGCAGACTGATTCCTATGCAATGAAGGGGTTTTCCCTCTGTACTTTTCATTTGCTATTGCATATGTTTTTAGTATGTACAATATGTGTGTTTATATAGTATTTGTAGCGTATCTACTTAATCATAGTTGCGTCGATTAGTTAAAATGAGTTTACAAAGCATATACTTTTTTTTTATATAATCTTATTCTGTACAAAGTTCGAAGTGTACTTGGTTATAATTTTTTTTGAAATATATGTGTTTTGTGAATAATTTGAATGAAAACTGAGGATTAAAGTTGCAGGATTAAGATTACATCCAAAAAATATTGACATAACTCTTGTTAGATTCATTTGAATGCCTTGATTTTGTATGAAAGCGTAAAAATATTTAACTAATATATCATTCGAAACTAACTTTAAACATTTTGGATGATTTTACTACTCATTCCAAAAAACTACAGAAACTTGAATTCTCGAAATTTTAAATTAAAATATTTTCCTATATTTTATATTTAATTTTGACAAGTGTTATTCATTTAGTGTGCAATCAAATTTTCATGATTTATCAAAATTTCGAAAAAAGAATAATATTTTTCTTTTTCTAAGGATTTCTTGAGATTTTCAAAGGTAAAGACCTACGGGGAAAAAATCATCGATTCCGGTCAAAATTATAGTGCAACTAAATGTTAATATTTTTAGCAGTTATACGAATTCAAAGTTTTGCCATAAAAAAAGCTTTAATAATAAGTTATTTTTGAACATCCCTATTACTTAAATATTCACCACACGTAAGGGTAATCTAAAGAGTATAAGAGTATAAAAAAAAGTAACCCATATAGATAACATACGAATATGTAATACGAAAAAATAACAGAGCGAATAACCTCTTTGAATTTAATTCATTAGAAGTTACAAATAATAAATAAACAAGTAACACAAAATGTATAATTTGCCTGCAGATATAAAGTTCTTATAAAAAAAAGTTTTAAATAGCTCATTTTTTTAATGTGTTTAATGTTGACATTTCTTAAAGTAGTTCGTTATCTGCATTGTTTTCAATGTTGAGCCTCTTTGTCGCGAATTATATTTCGTTGCCATAATGTATTTTTATATTGTTTCCTATTGTCTGAAATGAATGTAGTGTTTGTTAGAAATAAACTTGTTTTTAACTAACATGTTTTTGTTACTTTACTTGTTGGTGTGAATGCATTTCTTTTTCAAAAAAATTATACTTGTAAGAATATTTTTTTTTTAATCTTTAAACAGGTCATGCAAATCCAAAGTTATTTAATTACATTTATTTCAAAATAAATTTATTTGAATGCTGATATTTCAGAAATATTAAATATAGAAATTATAACTATTGCCATGAAGGTTGGTGTAATTTCAAGCCGAAAACGATAATTTTCCTCATCCCTAAACTATTACAATGTGAAATTAGTTGAAATTTTTTTTAAGTATTAAGTAGAAAAGTATTAATATCCATTTTATATATGCTACTTTATCCACTTAAGTATTATATCCACTTTAAATAATAATAGTTTTTTATTTTTAATAATTATAAAATGTAAAATAAAAACAAACATATTTAATCAGACATTTGAGATTGTAGGCCGCATGAAATTTACCATTCCAGTTGAAATTTCAAATTCCAACAAACTATTAACAAAAAATAGAAAAATAAAATTTATATTTTAATTTTCAATCAACTTCTCTTTATAAAACAAATAATTAAATCAAATTGCTAAGTAAATCTAAAATAAGCATTTATGTTCTAAATTGTATTCTATAAATAAGTAAGAATTAATAAAATAATACTTTTATATTTAAAAATAGCTTAATTTAGTAGCAACCCCTTTAAAGTTATAATAATTTAAACGCTATGTTACACAGGAAGTATACTTAAAAAAAAAAAAAAAAACAGCAATGCACCGTTGTATGTTTCTCGGTAATAAAACTAAGCTTGCGGTAGAGCAACATCTACAGGGGTAAAACTTTTGTTATATAGATTGTCCTGGTCTGACACTGATAATATAACACCTTTGATCATATATCTAATTAATTTTACTAATAAATCTATCATATTGATTTTTTAATCAATTTTTATGGTAAACCCTTAAAATAGAGTTAAATATTGCATTTGTATGAAAGTAAAACTAATTGTGTTTTGAAAATTATTGTAATGTGTATGTGTATTATAATTGATACAATAACTGAAGACTATATTATTTTTATAGCGCAAGCTATAAAAATATATGTTTAAATTAGAGTTACACATACTACTTAACATTGTTTTGTAAAGGAAATAAAAACATAAGCACCTTAGTCGGAATAACCTTTTATTCACAATTTGCGTGTTCGTAGTTCATATTAGAACAATAAAAAAAGCATTGTCCATCCGTTGCTTCAAAACATATTTTTCTCGTTAATATAGAAAAAATATCCATTAAATATTTTATGTAACATGGTTAATTGGATATCTGAGTATTTCAAATCAACTATTGCGTAAAGAGACAATTGAAGCGTGTCATTTCAAAACTCACATTCTCCAAAGCTTACCCTCTGAGGTATAAGCAAATTGACTGAAGTGTAAACTTATTTTCACTGTATGAGATTCAAAATAAAATATTTATTCGAAAATTTAATTCGCATTTCTTTTTAAATATATTGCTATATTATAAGGTTAACTCTTTCAGTCCCAATGACAGTTTGGCATCTTCATTTTACATTTTTTTTCTGATCGTCTATAGCCATTTATGATATCAAAAAGCACATCATTCGATTCTTCAAACTTTTTTCTATTGGAAAATATTTTTTATTAATCCCAATAGATGTCAGCCCTATTATTTTTTTGAATTATGATCAGAAACACGATGATGCCAAATGGCATCACTGGGACTGAAAGGGTTAAAAATGGCTCCTCCATGCTTTAATTTTTTAATCTATATATAATACTCTTATACGGCACCCAAATTTCCTTATATTTCTATCTCTGGAATGGCAACAATCGAAATGAACAAAAATCACTAATTTTAAAAATGGCCGACTGAAAACAACAAAAAAGTGTTTGAAACAACAACTTTAGCCCAGGATCATAGAGATCAAGCAGCCCAACCCGGGCGAGCAAATATCTCTATACCACTACTACTACTACAACAACAACTTTAGGATAGAATCAGTAAGTTTAAATTTAAACATGCATAATATTAGGGACGTTTAAAGTTTGAAAATTTAAATTTTAATTTCTATCGACTGAACTACCAAACACTATTGTTAATAAAAAAGGGAAAATTAAAATTGTTTTTAAACATAGTTTCTAAGCGTTGACGGCTACCATGGTTTCCAATTTATTTACAAATGGATCTTATTCAAGCAGCGCATTATTTTCGAAATGATAACCATTAATTTATAAGCATTAATTTGTAATTATGTTATTTTAAAAGGATACTAAAGGCGGTTAACCTAAAGGACCATGTCAGGCTTTGGCGCCAGTCGAAAAATGTCGCCAAGTCAAAATGACACAAACCGAGCGTTTGCCAAGTCTGTGAACTGACAACAAATAATTACTTAAAATGCTACTCAAAACTGAAAATGTCTGCTGAAAGAACATGAAAGATTTCCTTATTAAAAATTATCGTGGCTCTTGCGATCACAGATCGTAGCGATATTTTAAAATAAGAAAATCCGAACTCAACAGTTTGCTGCAAGTTCAAAACAATGTGCACAAAAAATAATTTAAGAAATGAGTTCTTTTATAATTAATGATTAATAATATTTGAAATATATTAATATGATTTAAGAATTCTTAACGATGAAAGAAATGGACAGGATTAACTTATAAAGAAAGTAGCAAAATAAATACTCTAATGCAAACAGAATACATAGAAAAAACTGAACTATTTGATAATTATTCGCTTAAAATACGATATGTGGCGATTTTCGTAGCCAATGGCTGCCATAATACAAATTTGGTGGGGTTACCACATTTGGCGAAAAAAATAACGGACATGCTCCTTTAGGTTAACCCTTAAGGCTAGACTAAAATATTTCAATGAACGGTGAGCGAGCGAAGCGAGCCTGGATCGCGAAGCGATCCAAAGGGAACTGCGTAAGCAGTTCCCAGGGGTTGGCGAGCGATAGCGAGAAGGGGGCGTGCCCCCTAGTTTAATATAATTACTTAAATTTATAAATTTTTATAAATTATGTGTGCTGCTGGAAAACCTAACAGTCAGGTGACGATCAGATGTATAAACCCGTCTCTATCCCTCAAAGAGCTAAGGTAGGTCTCAGCACGTTCATTGGCGACTTCGTTCAATTGAATTTAGGATTATCAAAAGTCGCCAATGAGCAAACTGGGTGGATGATCGACATGGTAGATGCGATATAGTATCCTATACCTTTATTCGCACCATATTAGCCTTGGGTTCAACCTTTCTCGCTGATCTTCCTTTGGTATTAATCTGCACATATACAATGAGGGACTTCAGCTTGATACACTACTCAAAACAATTAGGGGAGCACTTTGCGTACTTTTGTTAACCCCCTTTCAGTTCCAACTTCTTATTTTTATTTCTAAAAATCGAAAATTAATGAAATAGATTCATTATGCATCCAGAATTAAGAGGTAAAATACAGGGGGGGAAATCTTAATTTTTTAACTAAAATTTAAGGGGGGAAAATTGGAATCATAACTTTTGAATAAATTATAACAATAATTTTTTCAACATTTTATTTGTTAAAAAAAGTTAAAATCAATTTTTAAACATCTAAGAATACAAGCGTGAAGAATTTAGGGTCAATTTATTTCATAAATTTTTTTGGGAGTGAATTTTATTTTACCATGTTTTTCATGTTTTCATTTAATTAAAACAAACATTATTTAATTCTTCAAAAGACATGATTCTTCTATCTAACGATAAATAAGTGCGAGCTCAACTTAGTGAGAAAAAAAATCGCAAGCTGATGATTCCAAATGGAATCATTGGGGGTGAAAGGGTTTAAACCACGTGTTCCCCTAATTGTTTTGAGCAGTGTACATACCTATATCTTAGTTATACTTTAAAAAAAAAATGAAACTATATATGCTTTAATTTGTTGTGTGTTTCTCTGTAATAACACAGGTACACTACAATATATAAAAGGAAAATGTTGTGAATATGTTGTGTTTCAGAAAACTACAAGTATATTAATAAAATAAAGTTAGGGTATAAAACTTGGTTTGAGAACTGAGTTTAATTTACACTAGGTATCAATGAAAAAGGCCTATAGAGACCTTTTTCACTGATACATTTTACATATAACATAAATAAAAATTATACTTTCCCGTTTTAGGCCAATATTTGTTATCAAAAAATCGGTTTCAACTAGTTTAACTAAGTTTTTTTAGTATATTGTTTTTTCAAAAGAAAAAACTTCAAAATATTTTTTTTTAATGTTTTAAAGGTAAGCGAAAATTTATTTTATTTTAATAAGAACGTTTTTTAAAAATATATTACTTACATTGTCGTCCCCAGAAGAAGTGGAAAATGCATATTTTTTTAGTTAAAAAGAGTCTTATTAGGACAAAAGCCATTTATGTATAGGAAAACCAAATTCAAATTCAATTTTAGCATCAAAACTAAAAAAAAAAAATAGCATGATGTTCGTGTTTAGCACATTCAACTCTTTCAATGTGTTGGACTTCAGAATTTGTTACTCTTTCTACTTTTTCTATGGTTCAAAATGTTTGAAAATTTGTTGCTTAGTGTTATTAAGCAGCACAACAAGCATTTCAATTGGATTGCCAGTCAAAGCTCTAGTATGACATTATGTAGTAAAGCTCTTGTATGACGGTATACGCTACGTAATTTTAGAAACAAATGAAAAACAGTTAATTAATGTAATATAAAGCTTCAAAGAAAATAGATAACGCTTCAAAGCTATAACGCTAAAGTTAATACAACTTTTAACTCTAAGGCTTTTTGAAATATATATAACAAACACTAATTTTGTGTTGTTTTCTAAAATGGATTACACTGACTTCTTCGGATATTAAATAAAAAAAACCCACCTTATACATAAGCTGTACCTAAATCCAGAGGATTAGATTACCACTTTGCCATTTATAAGAGTTTACATAAAACTGTAGACCTTTTACTATTTGTCTGAGAAATTCTAATTTTTTAATTTCCTATTTAATGAATTTATTTATTCAATAGCTTATTTTCGTGGAAGATAGGAAGTTCAATTCCACATTCCACTTTAACTGGAAATAACTGAAAATCATCAATTTTGAACACATACACATCTGGCTTTTCGCTAAAGACATAAAAATACATAAATCACCCAACGTAGCTGAAGATGAGCGCATTTAAATAAGATTTCCGCAATAAAACCAACATCCTTCCTCAATATCCCCATCAGGTATTTATGTAATCGATAAACAAATCCAGCGGCAATGTGAGTTACTGTAAATAAAAAAATATACACTATTTTAGAACCCAAAACGCCATACTCCATTCTTCTTCCGTTATCGTCCATCTTGATTATTTTGACGCTTCGAGCACCTCAATTTCGAAGGAAAAGCGTAGGATTCCTTTCATTCATTGTCGTTTTTTATTTTGAAGAGAAGATGACAAGGAAATGGCGTTAGAGTGAACTTCCGCAAAGGTTATAAAAAGTGGTCAAGCGAAATCTTTGGTAAGGTCCGGAGGAGGAAAACATGGCGGCGGAAGATGGAATACTAATTAGATGCGACTAATTTTTTGAAGTGGCTATTATGGAAAGACGTTAAACTAATAACAACTTGATGTTACTAATTTATTGTAGTTTAACTTGCAGCTATTGTTTTTGTTTGATTAAACAGTGTGTTGTTCGTTTGTTCTGAACTGTTGTCAATGTGTTGTAATCCTGGAGCTATTTTTTATTGAATAATATTTTAATAAGTATTTTCGCTCATTTTTATGTGCTATCACTGTATAAAATGATTATACATTGTTACAACTAAGTTATTTTAAGTTTCAATGAGTTTTTAATGACTCAATTTCAGTTTTAGTTTCGACATTCTGTAGCCGTTTTTTTTTCTTGCTAAATATATACTTTTTAAAATTTTATATTCCTATATGTTTTTTTAATTGAAATTTTTAAAAATGTACTCTTAGTTGCATGGACTAAACTATCGATGAGAATGCATTTTCTTTAAAATCGGAATATAAAAATCTTAAAAATAACCATTTAAACGTTTAATAATTATATCACGAATCAAAATATTAAAATAAATATGTTTTGATAAAGATAGACTCATTTTTTTTTTCATATGTTTTTGTATTCACCCCAGGTTTCCGAAAACGTGTAAGTTAACTGTTCTCTAAAAATAACTGTTAACTATTGTACCCGAAGTTGTAATTGTAATTACAAAGAAGACACTTAAATGATGTCGGCAATTAGAATTACTGGCAAAATGATGTTTTAGGAAGATTGAAGGCATTCATAAGCATCAAAACTTGCGTAAGACTTTTTTTTCTGTGTTATTTTTGGGTCTAAGTCTTATTAGGCCAATTTATCTTTTATGAATTTTTTTCAGAGTTTCTCAAAATGTGTTCTCCGTCTTTGTGTAGTACATCAACTTTCTCATAGGTCTATAGAGATATTTTTCTTTTACACTTTTCCTAATTTATACTGATATAATAGCTATTTTTGAAAAAAGAGTTCTGCTTGTGAGAATATTACAGCAATGTCTTTGATTAATTGGGACTATTCAACAAAAAAAAACTGAAATTTAAAAAGTTTTGAAATAACTATGTTATTTATATATTTAAAAATATTATATTCTTAGAAAATATTATATTATAGAAAAATATATAAAAACATAAAAAAAACTACACATCAAACAAAAATTCTTTAAATAAAATGGATTCTTCAAACACCCTATTACATCTTTCGTTTCCGCCACTTTGGAATAAAATACTATAATTTGGACGCAAAACATTCAAATCTTTTTGCGAAGATAAAATTTAAAACGCAAAAATAGCCGCGACTTTATGGTTGAATAACCTGAAGAACTCCAAGGTGGGAGATGAGTTGCGGAGATACCAGCTTCTTCAACCAGTTTCTTTTTCCCTCTCGATGAGTTTTTACTTTCTTTTTTGTGCGACCTAGAATGGCACCAAAGTTCAGTCGGGATCACCTGGTTCCGATTCTTTTGTCCCCGAGCCTATTTGGTTGCTTTTCTGAAGATGACCAACGGAACTTTTTTAGATAACAGGAAGAAGCTATTTTAAAATTCGTTTTTCGAATGAGTTTGGTAAATGATGTATGTAAATGAAATAAAAATCCGTTTATCTCGTCCAGGTTATTCTAACTTAAAATTGTAGATAAGAATGCTATAAAAAATTAATTTTATGAAATATCAACAGCAAATACACGCATTAAATATATTATGGCAAATATTTTTTCGATAAAATGCCATGATAAATCATATAAGCTAATGATGTTTTTGAAAGATTTCTGTTTTTTCTGAGACCTTTCTTTTTTCTTATTTTATGCACCAGTTTTTCTTGCGATAATTTTTTTTTTCAATTTAATAAATTATAACTTTTTATTATTATTCTACTATTTTCATTCGGAACTGATTTTGAGAACATCTCTTCGAAAATAAACCAAATTCTGATTATCTAATCTAATATGGAAATTTAAAAAAAAATTCTGAGAAAACAACCATACATTTTTACCCATTTCCAGGCCATTCGGAACGTTAAATATACTTTTGAAAGGACTATATTATTTAAAATCATCTAAATTTGCAATTTAAATAGTAAATTAATGATAATTTTAATTTAAATCACTGAGCGACTGTTTCGATGTCATATGCCTTATTAATTGCATTTTTAGGCCCCCATAACGTGGGATCAGAACTTGTAATCTTATATTTGGACACTTCTGTATTGTCTGTCTTTAATACACAATAAATTGGGTTAAAACAATGTAAGGGTTTCTTTAAATGTGTACAGTTTATTTTTCTTAAAATATCTTTTAAAAAACTACTATCGGTTTTACGACCTGAATTTAATAATTGCAACACTTTTTATTTAACAAGGAATAACAGTAAAAACCACATAACATTTTAAATCTTTTTAACTCTATCATTGTGAAAGTGCTTTCTTTCAAAAATATCGGAAGATTTACAAAGAATAGAAAAATATGTGTCTGACCCATTTAATAATTATGTTATTTTTCCATCACTTTCCCCTTTGAAATCTTTTAACCTGATTTAGAATTACACCTTGTTATTGTAAGCATGTTGATTGACCGGCCGGTTTTGTTACTTTATTATGCTCTGCAGTTTATACAAAACGTGTCTATGAAGACCCACTAGATGTCAAAGTTTTGGGGAAATTATTTCATTTTTTTAGAGAAGATAGTGAAGAAATTAAATATCAGTTCTTTTTATTTTGTTTTCAGACACATTTAACTTTCTTTACTTTCTTCAAACAATTGAAATTTAAAAATTTAATTGGAGAACTGTTTTGGAATTTGATTGGTTGGTCCAGATCTCAGAATAAAGACCCTTTAAACAGATCTTTGCAATTTGAAAAATCATAAAGTAAAAAAAAATGTCGACGCATAATAAGCGAAAGGAAAGTTTTTGTCTAAAGAGTCAAAGAAATTGAATATTTTGATGTCTGTTTTGGACTTTACTGAATGTTTTAGATCAAACGGAAAAGATTTTTTTATCAGTTATTCGTAATTTTAAGCAAACAAGCAAGCTAACACCCAATGATATCGAGTGTGAGACGAAAATTTCTATTCAAAGAAACTGACAAATAATTCAACTTCTACAGATATTTTTAAATTTTAAACACTCTATTATTTTTGTCTGAATTGTGAATTACTTTCATATATATTTTCTTCATTAGTCTTTACTTTTTTATGAACTTTCTAATCTCGCTATGCATTTTTTACGTAATGAATATAGATAGTGAGATTACGCTATTGTTATAATGTTATTTAGAGTATTGTCTAAGTTTAAGTATAAAGTGTCAATAAGTCTAAATATTGTGAAATGCAATTCTACTAATTTTTCAGATGCGTACAAAATCTTTCTGCTGCACTACAGTTGCACAAACGTGTAAGCTCCATCCATAAATCAGCCTAATTAGTTTAATTCCTAACTACCATCTGTAAGTTAAGCTGTAAAGGTAATTTTAAATGATTGATGATTGTACAGACATTGAAAAAATTTGAACTCAAAGAAAGGGAGGAAATTTATTTTTAAAAAATTGACTGAGTTTTTACGAATTTGTTTAAAACCCGTTACTATTAACAATGTTTATCAGATATTTGAAATAATATATCATAATAATTAAGTTACATTATATTACGAAGTTTATACACATTTACTCATTTTTTGTATGATTCATTTGTTAAAGGAATTCATTTATACTAACTGAAATAAAAAATATATATATATTTAAAATTTCTCGATTTTTTTCCGGAGTTTTACCAACAACAATATTCTACAAGATTAAAATTTTTTTTAAAAAAAAACGAGAACCATTGGTAACTGTTATCTAAAGATCAGCGACATGAATTCAATCTATCGGGTTCGATATTCGAGCTTGAGGCGTGTAATTATAAAACACGCTTCTGTGTTAGCATATTTGATACCCTCTTTCCATTCTTGCGAAAGCACATCCGGATCATCTTCAGTGAATAAGTGAAAAAAGATTGATAATCCTGTCAGACAGATCGTGAACCCCACATTAAGAAACATAAATTGGTCATTATGTCAAATTTCTTGCAATGTAACATGCCGATTCTTGTAACGTTGAAGCTATCGAAATATTCCCCGGTTACGAAAGAAAACATTTGCGGTAATAAGTGCAATGAATTCTCCGTATTCATGTGGTTTTCAAGATTTGAGCAACAAATTTTAACTAATTTCAAAATGAATCTAACGAGTCATGAAAAAGTATTGAAGAAAAACGTGATTTTTAAAAATAATAATGGAAAATTTAATTTTTTTATTATATGTTCCGTATTATAGTCATGTCATGCATTGCTCTCTGTATCACAAATGTCTCGACTTAAGTGAAATTTTTTTCAGTGACATAGATCTTAACTCTAATTACACATTTAAGTTGGAATATTTTTTCTGAATGTAATTTAACAATTTTTATGTTGCTTTAAATTCAACAAATTAAACAGCATGTTTCTGAAATACTGTTCCGCAAACCGTTGTTAATAATTCTAATATATACTTCAAATTAGGTACATTAATCTTTCAATTTCATAAAAAAATCCCACGTCAAGAACGATGTAGTATCCGGTTTTGAAATTGATATCTGGAAATAAAGTTTCAAAGTTAATGTTTGAAATGTATTTTTTTTTATATTTGATTATCAAAATTTTAAAATAATAAAGTTCAACAAACAGATGTTCGATTATTCGTAATGACAATGACTGCCATAAATCTATTTTAAATAATGATGTAGGGGATACCAATTTAGAGGGTCGATTTTCACCACTGGTGTACTGGTGATTTTCTCAAAATGTTAGATTTTGTGTCCCTGATCAACAGGCATTATTTTTATTTATGTCATTTAAAATAATAACAAGAGAGAAAATCATAATACATATATTACATTATTATAATAAAACGACACTTTAAAAAATACAATATAGTGAAATGTAACATACTGCCCCGTGTCCCCTCAACATACGTTTCTCAACTTCACCAACAATTTTCTGATATAAAATATATAACAGAGATAAATGAATTACTCTCTACTATAGTATGATATGAATATCGATTTTAATTTATAATCAACAACATAAAAAAGGATATAAGGCTCTAAATGTTTAAAAGGTAACTTCTAGTTGAACAAGAGAGACCTATTATTGCAGTACAGCAATATTTAGTTATAAAATAATCTTTTTCAGTGCTAGTAAAGATTTATTTTTCAATGAAATTTAATGTGTGATTTTATTACTGTTCCCCTCTGTGTATCTCCCGGGGCATTGCAAGCAAGTAAAAATTGTTTTGAATAAATTGTAGAAACCTAAATTTCCTATCCCTGTAATTACTGTCCCCAGATAAAAGATTGTTGTTGGTGTACAAGAACAATTTTCTATCTAGGGACAGTAGAAAACTGTAAAATGTAAAATAGTTTAATATCCGAATATAAATTCACAAACCATGTGCATAATCTAATGATAATCCAACTACTATTCCTTTATTGGGTAATTTGAGTGACAAGTAATCACAAAAGAAACTACAAAACGGGTGAGAAAACATTGCAAAAAATGAAACATTTTGAGAAAATCAACCATACACGCTTATCACTTAATAATTGTTAAATCAAAAACTTAAGCCCTTCTACACAGATAAAATTTAAACAAATAGATTTTTAATAATAATTTTTGTCTTCATTTATAGATGAATTCAAAATCTAAACATTTACCATAAAATGCCCTATTATCTAATGGCTTTGGATAACTAGCGCAGATTGAGTATAAGAAAAATTTAATACGCATAATAAATTCTGACGTATATCCTAAAGTTTAGTTGATATAAAACTTGAACAAAAATAAACTCTACTTTAAAGTTCTAAGGAAAAAAATAACTGTTGACAAGAGTTTAAAAAGTTAACCTATATAATCTTTTTCTAAAAATAATAATATACTAGTTTAACTTTTGTAAATAGGAAACGAATGTACATTCGTTTATCTCCATATAAATGACTTTTTTATTGCCGTTGAAAAGTGTGTAAACTATAATTATTCGTAACATGCATTCAAACATTCAAAACCGAATGGAAAAACTTGAATTTTTTTATTTTCTCTACATATTTCCACATGCTATAGTACTTTTGTCAATTGTAATAAATATGCTTTGTTTTATCCCGCTCCAATATGTTTGCAATATCCTACAAAAACTTTAAATAGCAATAATATGTAAAATAAAATACGGAAAAGATGCGACCTAAGTTCTAAACACAAACGAAAGTTTTCATTGCTCTTTAAGCAATATTCCTGTGCATTTAAATGAAGTAGGATGACAACAGCCGCATTAATGTTTTTAACCTATTTTTAAAAGATTAGCATTAAATCTAAGCAAGCAGTCTCTAAACTTGTCTGCATTTGGGATGGGATCAGAGCTCATTTCTCACAACGGATCCGACAATGTTCACCGTACTTTCGGGCCGGATGATCGAAGTGGCAACCAGTGTTAGAAATTGGATAAAGAAAATTAGGATCAATTTGCGCTGCTAACTTTAAAAAACCAGGAGCAAATGCACATTTTTAAGAGAATTTTTCTCTTCTTCAGTTTCTAACTAGACAATTTCAAGATTGCAGGAGTTGCGTGTTTACAAAATCACAGGAAAGTTTGGGATTATAGAATCACCAGGGTTTCACATTTTTAGAAGCCAGAGTTACGAAATTTTACATATAACAATTTAGGATAGCCTGAGTTTCTAAACTTTCGATCACCCGCCGCAATTTTAGCAGAGAGTTTGACAAATTTAGGATCATACTAGAGAGAGGTTGACAAATTTAGGATAGGTGAAAATTTGTGATTTCAAGATAAATTTAATTCAATTTTCAGCAAAGTCGGTGGAAACCACTATAATTTTTTTATTGAGCACATTAAAAACTTGTCCCGATAACATTATCTAAATTTAACATTTAACTAAATTTATTTTGTAGTCGCATTAGTGAATTATTCGGTCGTATTTTGCGACTAGCGACCCTTAATTTCGAAACTTGGTGGCAACGTTAAGTGAATTGAATACTTCACATGCGATGGGAGCGAAAACGGTACTTATGGTTTTTACTTGCGGTTTTCTATCAAGTAGTGAAAATACACTGCTCAAAACAATTAGGGGAGCACTTTGCGTACTTTTGTTTACCGTTTCAGTTCCAACTTCTTATTCTTTATTATAAAAATCTAAAATTTGTGAAATAAATTCATTATGCATCCTGAATGAAATGGTAAAAAACAAGGGAAAGAATCTTAATTTTTTAACTAAAATTTAAGGGGGAAATATTGAGATCATAACTTTTGAATAAATTATAACAATAATTTTTTTCAAAAATTTCTTTGTAAAAAAAACGTAAAATCTATTTTAAACATCTAAGAATGCAATCGTGAAGAATTTAGGGTCAATTTATTTCAAAAAAATTTTTGGGAGTGAATTTTATTTTACCATATTTTTCATATTTTCATTAAATGAAAACAAATATTATTTAATTCTTCAAAAGACATGATTCTTTCATCTAACGATAAATAAGTACGAGCTTAATTTAGTGAGAAAAAAAATCGGAAGCTGATGATACCAAATGGAATCATTGGGAGGTGAAAGGGTTTAAACCATGAGTTCCCCTAATTGTTTTGAGAAGTGTATAAAACACTGCTGCAGTGGTTATGAACTACAGCAAATTTTTCGCTCTTCAAATTCGCTTGACATTAACAATAATGCGGTTTCCGCTTCCGTCACAAGTGAATGATCCAATTGACTTAACATTGACATTGCTGTCATCCGGCACCGTAAGTACGACGAAAGTTACAACATAATTTGAGTGGGAAACGAGCATAAAACATTTTTGAAATCATGCGGTCAAACACTGAGGTTTAGTAGCACAAAATAGACAGAAATATATGAATTTTGGCTATAGATAATGCCGGAGAGACGCTAGCTTAAACTTACAAAAATCTGCTAAGATTCACCAAAAAAGCGTTTAAGTGATCGTAGTCTTAATTCGAGGAAATCTTGAGAGGGAAGAGGGTTTATCCTCCCACTATTCTGGGAATGACCGCAGGTCTCCAAACCAAAGTGCCTCTGTGTTAATCCAATGGAGAAAATATGATTTTCTAAGCCACATTTCTCCGGCGGCATTGAATATTTTTACAAACGGTTTTTTATATGATAAATGTAGCTGGGTTTCAAGGCTCTACAATCCCACTTTTTGAAACTGGTTCGAATAGGTATTTTAATTTTCAATAAATAATTTTATATCACACTATTAGAACCAATTTCGTTTTATGAGTTTTCGGTAAATACATAAGTCCCCAGACCACCCGAATAAACGACGTGTCGAAAACTCCAAACGGCGACTATTTGGGATGAGAATCTCAAATGTCAACAAAAAATGCTGGCATTTCGAGTGGAAAATACGCAGTTTTATATTCGACGTAGAGGAGAAACAGACCCTTAGAACATAGTCTAAAAACAGCAGTTTAAAGGAATGGTAAAAGCAGTATTTAATATACTAAACGATTAACACAATACAATTAAATATTTATTTAAGATTACACAAAATAGTTCACATATTCTTTCAATTCTTAATTTTAAAATTGCATCGTCTCATATATCAATTGTCTTCTGTTTTCAATAAGAGGCAGAAATTTTTCGTTTCTCACGTATAGATTGTTTTTGTGGGCTTCTCGGTGGAATCGAACATCTTTCATCTCATACCTGAAAAATCAAAATTATTTGAAACCATGAGGTTAATTATATCCGCGGTATGGTACAGGATGGTTCCAATTACAGAAGATTTTTTAAAAATTGCTAAGAATTTAGTAATTATCATCACAGTGATAAGAAATTTGGCATCAGTACTATTAAAACAATTGAAGAGCTTAGTTTTAGAACGTGCTAAGTGACATATAAGGGCAAACGAAAAACTTTAAAGCTAATTTTCTCTTTTTCATATTCTTGTCACTTAGCACGTTCTTCCACTAAGCTTTTCAATTGTGTATTTAAGAGAGTAATGAAGCATTGGAATAACAAAGAGATATGGGTAAATGGATAAAGTCAAAAATATGTGAATAAGTTACTAAAATTGACCTAATTCGAACATAAATTACAACTCATACAGGTCATTTTCGTATTACCTTAACAGCAATACCTACATCGAATTTCTGTCATATTTCATTGCTCGATTTCATCTTATACATTGATCCATTAATATTCCTTAAGCAAACTATAAATTGCTTCATTGCTTAATTTTTAGCCTACTTTTCTTTTTTTAATTCGAAAGAATTAAAAAAAAATGAAAAAGTAGGTATTGACATGCGGTCGATGTCCGTCTATCTGTCTGTCTGTCCGTACCCCCCTTCCAAAATCGGTTCTATCAATCGGATCTTAAAAATTATTTTTGTTAGAAAGCTATGACCTCAGATACCCAACTTTCATACTTTTTGTCCGTCTGTCTGTACGTCCGGACGGACATAAATCTACTATCTGTCGGCGAATTTCCCATTGAATTAGCATTGAAATTCAATTTTGAGTCATTTAAATCACTGTAGGTATTGAAATGCGGTTGATGTCCATCTGTCTGTCTGTTCGTATGTCTGTCTGTCTTTCCGCCTGTCTGTCCGTCCGTCTGTCTGTCTGTCCGTACCCCCCCCCCCCTTCCAAAATCGGTTCTATCCATCGGATCTTAAAAATTCTTTTTTTTTGTTAGAAAGCTATGACCTCAGATACACAACTTTCATACTTTTTGTCCGTCTGTCTGTACGTCCGGACGGACATAAATCTACTATCTGTCGGTGAATTTCCCATTGAATTAGCATTGAAATTCAATTTTGAGTCATTTAAATCGCTGTAGGTATTGAAATGCGGTTGATGTCCATCTGTCTGTCTGTTCGTATGTCTGTCTGTCTTTCCGTCTGTCTGTCTGTCCGTATCCTTCTTCCAAAATCGGTTCTATCCCTCGGATCTTAAAAATTCTTTTTTTGTTATAAAGCTATGACCTCAGATACCCAACTTTCATACTTTTTGTCTGTCTGTCTGAGCGTCCGGACGGACATAAATCTACTATCTTTTGGCGAATTTCCCAATGAATTAGCATTGAAATTCAATTTTGAGTCATTTAAATCACTGTTGCTAAATCAACAATGGCATGAGAAACTTTATTTATTTAAACATATTTGAAGCAAAATAATATTTTCATGAATCAGTTTGGAATGACGTCATAAAATGTAGCACAATTTGATTCTTTGATTATTCATTATTTATCTACCAAGAAAGCGGCAAGGCATACTTTTGCATGCAATTATGCTTAGTTTTAATTTACATTTCTTATTTTTTAATGCAGTTCGGAGTAGTTTCATTACTTTTGTTATTAATAAATATTTAATTATTCTTCGAACTACAAATAAATCACGAGCAGATGATAAATAATATTTAATTAATTTGCGAAAGAATATTAAGGAAAATAGTTGATTTTGGCTTTTAGAAGTTTAAATTATAGCTGGGTGCTGTGTTTCGATTTTTTTTTCTAATGTGTATTAAATCTAGTGTAGAAACGGCTGTTGATGATATTTACTTTAGGAACCTAGTTTTTTTTTTTCCCGATTAGAACTTCAGTAAGTATTTAAGTAACAGGAAAGTAGGCTATTTTAGTTCTTTATGAACTTCTTGTTTCTTAGTTAATCCGGTAGTGATTAGATTTTGAAGTTTCCAATTGATTAAATAAAAAGTTCCAACCTTTTTAAAACTTAATTTTTATGCAAATACGTTGAATTGTGAAGGAAACAAGAAGTTCATAAAGAACTAAAATAGCCTACTTTCCTGTTACTTAAATACTTACTGAAGTTCTAATCGGGAAAAAACTAGGTTTCTAACAGTAAATATCAACAACAGCCGTTTCTACACTAGATTTATACATATTAGAAAAAAAATCGAAACACAGCATCCAGCTAATAATTTAAACTTCTAAAAGCCAAAATCAACTATTTTCCTTAATATTATTTCGCAAATCAATTAAACATTATTTATCGTCTGCTCGCGATTTATTTGTAGTTCGAGGAATAATTAAATATTTATTAATAACAAAAGTAATGAAACTCCAAACTGCATTAAAAAAATAAGAAATGTAAATTAAAACTTAGCATAATTGTATGCAAAAGTATGCCTTGCCGCTTTCTTGGTAGATAATTAATGAATAATCAAGGAATCAAATTGTGCTACATTTTATGACGTCATTCCAAACTGATTCATGAAAATATTATTTTGCTTCAAATATGTTTAAATAAATACAGTTTCTCATGCCATTGTTGATTTGGCAACAGTGATTTAAATGACTCAAAATTGAATTTCAATGCTAATTCAATGGGAAATTCGCCGACAGATAGTAGATTTATGTCCGTCCGGACGTACAAACAGACAGACGGACAAAAAGTATGAAAGTTGGGTATCTGAGGTCATAGCTTTCTAACAAAAAAGAATTTTTAAGATCCGATGGACAGAACCGATTTTGGAAGGGGGGTACGGACAGACAGACAGACGGACAGACAGACGGAAAGACAGACGGACATAAGAACAGACAGACAGATGGACATCAACCGCATTTCAATCCCTACAGTGATTTAAATGACTCAAAATTGAATTTCAATGCTAATTCAATGGGAAATTCGAAGACAGATAGTAGATTTATGTCCGTCCGGACGTACAGACAGACGGACAAAAGTATGAAAGTTGGGTATCTGAGGTCATAGCTTTCTAACAAAAAAAGAATTTTTAAGATCCGATGGATAGAACCGATTTTGGAAGGGGGGGGGGGGTACGGACAGACAGACAGACGGACGGACAGACAAACGGAAAGACAGACAGACATACGAACAGACAGACAGATGGACATCAACCGCATTTCAATACCTACAGTGACTTAAATGACTCAAAATTGAATTTCAATGCTAATTCAATGGGAAATTCGCCGACAGATAGTAGATTTATGTCCGTCCGGACGTACAGACAGACGGACAAAAAGTATGAAAGTTGGGTATCTGAGGTCATAGCTTTCTAACAAAAAAAGAATTTTTAAGATCCGATGATTAGAACCGATTTTGGAAGGGGGGTACGGACAGACGAAGACGGACAGACGGACAGCAGACGCAGCAATACCAACATTAACTACGAAAACAGACAAAGACAGAAGTGGACATAACCATTTCAATACCTACAGTGACTTAAATGACTCAAAATTGAATTTCAATGCTAATTCAATGGAAATTCGCCGACAGATAGTAGTTTATTGTCCGCCCGGACGTACAGACAGACGGACAAAAAGTATGAAAGTTGGGTATCTGAGGTTATAGCTTTCTAACAAAAAAAGAATTTTTAAGATCCGATGATTAGAACCGATTTTGGAAGGGGGGGTAGGGACGACGAAGACGGACAGACGACAGACGGACAGACGGACATCGACCGCATGTCAATACCTACTTTTTCATTTTTTTAATTCTTTCGAATTAAAAAAGAAAAGTAGGCTAAAAATGTGTTCTTACGCCATTTTGTTAATTAAATGCTACCATAGAAATATTTTTTTAAAAAACTCTTGTCATAAAATGTCATAATTAGCTTTTGAAATTTTACACAATTGACTTGTTTCAGTTGACGTATTATTTTAAGCTTTCACTCCTGTTCCATTGATCGGTGTTCTGTTACCTAGTGACTTTGAATCACCAATTGAGACACAGGAAGGTTTTATTTTCATTCAGCATTTCTGTTACCACTCAAACCTGAAACACCACTGAAAAAAGTGGACAGTTGACAGTCTATTTTAATCATTTGATAGTTTGTTTTATTTTCTCAATCAACTGAAACCATGCGAAGACTGGATGCAGGCGCAGATCCAGGCTCTTCAATTGGGGAAGGGCTGTTCACGGTCTTAGTGACATTCATTTTTATATGTAATGTTTTTTATTTAATAATTCTTTTTAGTTATTAAACAATAATTATCCATAATTTTAAATTAACTAATAACTATTAAAATGTTACTAATTAATTATTAATGCTAAGTACATGTATGCACCACTACCATCTATCTAGAGGTGGCCTCAGCCTCTCTAGTTCCATGACTTGTCGTCTTCTCAGCATCATCCTCTCTTCGATCCTTAGGCGCTCCTTCTGAAGCCGCGCCAGTTCCAACATGTAAGGGGAGAATCCAGGATCCAGGGACCGGAATTTATCCGGGGACATAGACCGGGACCGATTAGCGAGGGATTGGCGGCGGTTGGCGGCGGGTAGGGAGCTTGGCGGGCTGGACCGGATAACGTTGTTGGATGGGCTGAAATTAAAAGGCTTAAATGTTTCAAAATTCACGTGCTGAAGTGACGAATATGACTTTTCAAAATCATGAATTATACTAGGGGGAAGTGCTCAGCTTTGGGACAGTTGTACACAGAAAAAAATGTTTTGTTGGGAGAACCAATTTTTTTTTGTTGACGTGTTTTGTTGACTTAACAATATTTTACTTGTCCCAACAAAGCAAGTATTTTCACGACAACAAAACCCATTTGGTTGAGGTAAGCTCGGCCTGCTATTGGCTGTTTCTAACTGTGACGCCATGGCGCCTGTCATCAACGGCAAATCGAAGAAAATTAAGGGCGCCATTCGGCCATTATCGTCGAGGAAGGATTTGATTGCTATTTTCAAAAGTAAATTGGGGCCGTAGTGATCCTAGTGGTCAGCGTCTCGGTCTCGAGATCTGAAAGTCCGCGATCGAGTCCCGGTGAAGACCTACCAAGTATTGCGGAGTACGTGCTCGTTAAATCTGTTGGGTCCGAAAGTCCTGTGGTCGGTCATTGCGCATTTTCGGTTTGGCGCATTTTTGTTTGAATCAACAAAATCATTTGGTTGAATCAACAAAATAATTTCAACAAAATAATTTGGTACTGACAACACAATTTTTGTTGGCGCTATATTGACCAAAAAATCTTGTTGAAACAACAAAATTTTTGTTCTTTCAACAAAATATTTTTTTCTGTGTACCTGGGGACATGGGGAATAACTCGTTTTAGGGAAAACGAAAAAATCCTGTATTTTTAGTGGCAACACTACTAACAAAACTTTATCTTCTCTTGTTGAAGAAGCGTCGAAGAAAGCTAAGACTAGCATAATAAACAGGATTTATTGATTTCACACATCGTGAGTAACTTTTACCATCATTTTATATTTTGTATTACGTGTCGGTTTAATATTGTTGGCTGCTCTTGTTAGTACTACTTAATAAGCCCTGTTTGGAGTATTTTTTAATCCTATTTTTGTTTTGCAAAACTTAACACTTTCGTGTAACAACGCGTTTTAAAAAAATTACCTGATGTGCTGTTCCTTGGGACAGTGTTTAGGTTGTACCCAGGAAAGTCCCTAGGTACAACCGATTTTTCTGCTGCACTGCATTTTGTTGTGTACTGTACCTACTACTGGTTTTTTTTTCGATTTCTCAAATGTCTTCAATTTCCGATCAGAGGCCACAGACTTGCTCTTCTGTATATCTCAAAAGAAATTTGACCACTTCCAAAACACCTTCTACGAAAAGAAACCAAGAGAGGCAGATCTAAAGGGAAATCCCTCATTTTAACCGATGATGCAGAAGAAGAAAAACAGGAAACGATCAAAAGCAAAAAGTCTGCTCCAAGTAAAAATACATTTGAAGGATGTTGAATGCGGGAACTTAATTGAAACAGAAATGTTTGAAAATGATTAAAGAACTAAATTTTCAGAATGAATCAACAAATAATGATGAACTTCAAATAGGGGATTTGTTTTAGTGAGGTTTCTGGGAAAAACAACTGTCAAATATGACGTGGCCAATATTATTGAAGTACATGGTAATGAATTTATTGTAGAATACCTAAAAAATATTGAAAATTCGAATAAATTTACTAAAACTGAAAAAGAGGCTGAAAACTTTGAAGTCGATAGAAATGATATAATTCTAAAACTTCCAAGCACTAAATGTTGTTGCCGAATCACAAGACATGGACAGCAATTATCTTTTCCTATGTCTTTTGATGGTTATAATCTTGGGTAGATTTAATTGTATTTGTTTTTTCACTTATAAGTCACTTTTCAAATTATGTTATTGAAAAATAAAGTTATTATTTAAAATTACAACAAACTTTCTATTTCCGACTCTTGGTAATTACTGACATATATTAGTTTTATATAAATTTAAAAAAAATGGAAAATGTATTTGACAATTGTATTATATGTATTTGGAAAAACGTTTCGAATTAAAAAAAAAGAGAAAAGTTTGATATTTTTAGAAGAATTTAAAGATGTTACTCTAAACACAAAGTCAAAAATGTAATTGATTTCTTATTTGTACGACAGAATTGTGTTCTAGCCAATTTTGAACACTGTCCTCAGGTACATCGTGCCTTGTCCACTGGTACATTGCATCTTGTCCCCAGGTACATCATTGAAGTTGTACCTGAGGATAGTGGACGTACCTGAAGACATCGTACCTGTGGAGTTAAATAGTAAAGAAAAAAATCTTTAAAAAATATCTTAGTATAGCCAAGATTTTGTTAAAGGAGAATAACTAAAAACATTAAAATAATCGGTTTATAAAAAAATATTAAAATTAAAAATCTAAATCTGTCCCAAACCTCATCACTTCCCCCTATACTAAACTAAACTTCTCGACGCAACAGCCCGTTAGTGGGAAAAGACCCGCCGTGCCCATTTTAACTTTCGAGACCAAGGGCCCTGGGGTGCTAGGCATATGTCCATGTTAGGTGGTCAACATCACGCGGAACCCCCAGTGTTTAGTTCCCAAGCATGCTGGTCCTCATTTTATAGACCCACTTAAGGGATGAAAGATTGAGTGAACCCTCCCCAAACTGGGATTCGATTCCCGTAACTTGTGGCATGATAATGCGAGGCACTACCACCACGCCACTGGGCTTCATAAAAAATTATATGGTATTCAAAACAAAATTATCGGTTAGTGAAAATTTTAAATCAATCGGTACCAAAGTTCAACAACATTAAGCATATCAGTAATCTTCCCACAATAAAATACAAACAAATGCCAAATTTCGAAAGATTTTTATTTAAAAAATCATATTCTGGCTGGTTCGTCAATTTAGAATGTACCGTGAAATATTGTCCGGCCCCAACTCCTTGTAGCTATGTCTGATTTTTGCGGGCCTTATCTAAATTTCACTTAAAGCAAATTTTCAAATGAAAACTTGTTCTAAATTAGAGTTGTTTTGGCTCTTTCTATAGCATCTATGAATAAAGTAAACAATTCAAGTTTCAAGCTTTAGTGTACTGAAAGAATGGAATATTTATAAGTTAACTAGTTTATAAACCCAGCGTTGCACGGGTGTACCCTTAATAACGGTGATTGTTTCTTTTTATGTAAACATTTATTTCATACCAATTAATCCTTTCTCCACTGGTCAGCACTCCATCGGAAAATTATAATTTCCTCCCATTCTAATATCAGCATTAATTTTTTTTAAAAAAAATCCGATTGTATCCAGGCCCTTCTAGAAGTTAGAGTGCTTTCCCATAGGCCCTGTATCAATTGCCAGAATAGCTGTGATATAATGGCCAGTTTCTATTTGCCCTTATACACCCGAAAATGCCCAAAATGTGGTAAACATTCCACTCCATATTCGACCACTCGACAGTTCTGGGGAGCCCAGTCGGTAAAGGCGTTCGCCTCGCATGTGATAGGTCACAGATTCGGGTCCGGGCATCGTCAAAATAACTGCCGACTTATAAACGGCAAATGCAGCCAAAAATGTCCGACGAATAATACCCCATGCGGTGGGAGTGCACGTTAAATATTTTTCAAAAGTCCCGTACGAAGTCGCCCTTAAAAGCTGCATTGGGTGCCTACTCAAATGTCGACTCGTTTATTGACTGTGGTTCTAAATTAAGACGCCCGTGGCCAATATCCTTCGTGTATAGCTCTAGTGCGACGATAATTCAAACTTACAATAACCCATACAACTGGATGGGAAAAGCTACCCTACGTTAAATTTTTTACTTCGCCAAAAGCCGCCAATGCCAAAATTCAATCGGCCATTATATCATAACTGTACCAAATTGACAGTTTCATAAACATAAAGTTTGTACGCTATACGTACAGGGAATTAACATTTCTTAGAAGTTTTCATCAGATCTAGAATAGTTATCGCCTTTAAAGTCATGAGACATTGTAGCAATATCTTCACTTCTTACCATTTGTAAACATCAATTAAATTAAATTCGGAAACCAAAAAAAATCAAGAGATTTAAATTCAATAAATAAAATAATGATATTCAAATAACAATCCTACAAATTAAACTCACGTGCTCTGACGTGTTTATACTCAATTTTCGCTCACGCTGAACGCGCTGAAATTTGTTTCAAATTAGAAAACGAAATTTATAAATTAAAAGTTCATAACTATGCTATTAATATGGAGAAATCGGCTCACATTTTGCCTTCCTACACCCGTTCGGGTTCGAATTTCGAAAAATTGCTTCTTAAATGACGCCTACGATATAAAAATAATATTTTCCTAAAATTTGGTAGCTGTACCTCCAGTAGTTTGGGCTGGGCGTTGATACGTGAGTGAGTGAATCAGTGAGTCAGTAAGTCAGGACTTTGCCTTATATATCTTACTAGCAAATTTATACCCGTTCTTCGCACGGAATAAAAAAAATATCAAATAGATTCCAAATATGTGTACCATATACCCTGTTATAGGATCATAAACTTATTATTGTTTCCACTTGTTATAAATTATAAAATCCCGTTTGATTGCCTTAAAATTCCAAAATGAAAAATACGCTATAAAATGCACTCATAAATGTCATCACAATTCCCTCATAAATACATAAAACCTTTTAGCTCATTTGGCGCGTTTTGGGAAATAATTTGGCGAGAAAATAGATATAGCTACCCATAATACAGCTCTAACACAATGACCTTCGAACAACCGACCAGCTTATAAATTATTTATAAAGGAAATTGCCTATTTGGCGAATTTTAGTTAATAATTTGGCGAGTTTGGCAACGTATTTGGCGAAAAAATAAAGACATAAAACACTGATAGCTCTAGTGCGATGGCCTTTATTAACCATCATAGTTCCAGTAATAGCTTAACTATATATTTATTGCTTAAATATGCATACATGCAGTCAATAGAAAAATCAATGAAAAAATCATCAAATAAACCCACAATAAAATCCGGGAATGAAGACTGGCGGAATTACGTCTTTTGAAACATATCAATTATTTTTCAAATAATGAATTTAGTTTCTGAAAGTAATGGCAAAAGAATAAAATAAACATTTTGAATTTTAAATGTTTTCGTTAAAAGTTTTATTTAATTTTTTCAGCCGATGGCATCAGGAAAGAGAAAAAATGATCGGATTTGAGCGAAAGTGGTGTATTTTTTTCAGAAAATTCGAATTTTCTCTAAAAATGGAACAAATATGAAAAAACTAAGCCTCAGGTGCACACGTTGGTATTAAAGGGAATCTATCTTAAAAATTTCGAATTTCTGAGGGCAGTATATGTAGGTCTTTTACGATCCGATAACAGACACACAGACAGACTCTTTCTTTTATTATTATAGACTAGCAAATTTATACCCGTTCTTCGCACGGAATAAAAAAATATCAAATAGATTCCAAATATGTGTACCATATAACCTGTTATAGGATCATAAACTTATTATTGTTTCCGCTCGTTATAAATTATAAAATCCCGTTTCATTGCCTTAAAATTCCAAAATGAAAAATACGCTATAAAATGCACTCATAAATGTCATCACAATTCCCTCATAAATACATAAAACCTTTTAGCTCATTTGGCGCGTTTTGGGAGATAATTTGGCGAGAAAATAGATATAGCTACCCACACCCATTATACAGCTCTAACACATTGACCTTCGAACAACCGACCAGCTTATAAATTATTCATAAAAGAAATTGCCTATTTGGCGAATTTTAGTTAATAATTTGGTGAGTTTGGCAACGTATTTGGCGAAAAAATAAAGACATAACACACTAATAGCTCTAGTGCGATGGCCTTTATTAACCATCATAGTTCAGTAATAGCTTAACTATACATTTACTGCTTAAATATGCATACATGCAGTCAACAGAAAAATCCAATGAAAAAATCATCAAATAAACCCACAATAAAATCCGGGAATGAAGACTGGCAGAATTACGTCACTTGAAACGTGTCAATTATTTTTCAAATAATAAATTTAGTTTCTGAAAGTAATGGCAAAAGAATAAAATAAACATTTTGAATTTTAAATGTTTTCGTTAAAAGTTTTATTTAAATTTTTCAGCCGATGGCATCAGGAAAGAGAAAAAATGATCGGATTTGAGCGAAAGTGGTGTATTTTTTTCAGAAAATTCGAATTTTCTCTAAAAATGGAACAAATATGAAAAAACTAAGCCTCAGGTGCACACGTTAGTATTAAAGGGAATCTATCTTTAAAATTTCGAATTCCTGTGGGCAGTATAAGTAGGTCTTTTACGATCCGATAACAGACACACACACACACAGACAGACAGACTCTTTCTTTTATTATTATAGACTAGCAAATTTATACCCGTTCTTCGCACGGAATAAAAAAAATATCAAATAGATTCCAAATATGTGTACCATATACCCTGTTATAGGATCATAAACTTATTATTGTTTCCACTCATTATAAATTTTAAAATCCCGTTTCATTGCCTTAAAATTCCAAAATGAAAAATACGCTATAAAATGCACTCATAAATGTCATCACAATTCCCTCATAAATACATAAAACCTTTTAGCTCATTTGGCGCGTTTTGGAAAATAATTTGGCGAGAAAATAGATATAGCTACCCACACCCATTATACAGCTCTAACACAATGACCTTCGAACAACCGACCAGCTTATAAATTATTTATAAAAGAAATCGCCTATTTGGCGAATTTTAGTTAATAATTTGGCGAGTTTGGCAACGTCTTTGGCGAAAAAATAAAGACATAAAACATTAATAGCTCTAGTGCGATGGCCTTTATTAACCATCGTAGTTCAGTAATAGCTTAACTATACATTTATTGCTTAAATATGCCTACATGCAGTCAACAGAAAAATCAATGAAAAAATCATCAAATAAACCCACAATAAAATCCAGGAATGAAGACTGGCGGAATTACGTCACTTGAAACATGTCAATTATTTTTCAAATAATGAATTTAGTTTCTGAAAGTAATGGCAAAAGAATAAAAAATAAACATTTTGAATTTTAAATGTTTTCGTTAAAAGTTTTATTTAATTTTTTCAGCCGATGGCATCAGGAAAGAGAAAAAATTATCGGATTTGAGCGAAAGTGGTGTATTTTTTTCAGAAAATTCGAATTTTCTCTAAAAATGGAACAAATATGAAAAAACTAAGCCTCAGGTGCACACGTTAGTATTAAAGGGAATCTATCTTTAAAATTTCGAATTCCTGTGGGCAGTATAAGTAGGTCTTTTACGATCCGATAACAGACACACACACACACACAGACAGACAGACTCTTTCTTTTATTATTATAGATAATAAAAGAGTCTGTGTGTCTGTCTGTTTGTTTTCGGATCGTAAAAGACATACTTATACTGCCCACAGAAATTCGAAATTTTTAAGATAGATTCCCTTTAGTACTAACGTGTGCACCTGAGGCTTAGTTTTTTCATATTTGTTCCATTTTTAGAGAAAATTCGAATTTTCTGAAAAAAATACACCACTTTCGCTCAAATCCGATCATTTTTTCTCTTTCCTGATGCCATCGGCTGAAAAAATTAAATAAAACTTTTAACGAAAACATTTAAAATTCAAAATGTTTATTTTATTCTTTTGCCATTACTTTCAGAAACTAAATTCATTATTTGAAAAATAATTGACATGTTTCAAGTGACGTAATTCCGCCAGTCTTTATTCCCGGATTTTATTGTGGGTTTATTTGATGATTTTTTTTATTGATTTTTCTGTTGACTGCATGTATGCATATTTAAGCAATAAATGTATATAGTTAAGCTATTACTGAACTATGATGGTTAATAAAAGCCTTCGCACTAGAGCTATTAGTGTTTTGTCTTTATTTTTTCGCCAAATACGTTGCCAAACTCGCCAAATTATTAACTAAAATTTGCCAAATAGGCAATTTCTTTTATAAATAATTTATAAGCTGGTCGGTTGTTCGAAGGTCATTTTGTTAGAGCTGTATAATGGGTGTGGGTAGCTATATCTATTTTCTCGCCAAATTATTTCCCAAATCGCGCCAAATGAGCTAAAAGGTTTTATGTATTTATGAGGTAATTGTGATGACATTTATGAGTGCATTTTATAGCGCATTTTCAATTTGTAATTTTAAGGCAATGAAATGGGATTTTATAATTTATAACGAGCGGAAACAATGATAAGTTTATGATCCTATAACAGGGTATATGGTACACATATTTGTAATCTATTTGATATTTTTTTATTCCGTGCGAAGAACGGGTATAAATTTGCTAGTAGATATATAAATTAAAGTCCCATTTTTTCGTTGTGACGGCATCACGCCTGAACGGCTGGACCGATTTCACTAATTCTTTTTTGTTGTGTTTGTTATTGTCAGGAGAAGGTTCTGAATGAATGAGTTATTCGAAATTCGAACCCGAAAGGGGGTAGGAGTGTAAAACGTGAGCCGATTTCTCCATAGGAATAGCATTGTAAGATTAGAATTTATACTTTTTATTTTAAAATAAAAGAAATTTCAGCACGTTCAACGCGAACGAAAATTAAGTATAAGCACGTCAGAGCACGCGAGTTTAATTTGTAGGATTTTTATTTGAATATCATTATTTTATTTATTGAATTGAAATCTTTTGATTTTTTTTTGTTTCCGAATTTAATTTAATTGATGTTTATAAATGGTAAGAAGTGAAGATATTGCTACAATGTATCATGGCAGTAAAGGCGATTACTATTCTAGATCTGATGAATACGTATGTTAATTCCCTCTACGTATAGCGTAAAAACTTTATGTTTATGAAACTGTCAATTTGGTACAGCTACGTTAGGGCCAATTGAATGTTGGCATTGGCGGCTTTTGGCGAAGTTAAAATTTTAGCGTAGGGTAGCTATTCCCATCCAGTTGTATGGATTAGGGTTAGTGTGAATTATCGTCGCACTAGAGCTATACAAGAGGGATATTGGCCACGGGCGTCTTTATTTAGAACCACAGTCATGTGACGAGCCAACACCTGATTAGGCACCCAATGCAACTTTTACATCGGACGCAGCGTTGGGACTTTAAAAAATATTTAACGTGCACTCCCACCACATGGGGTATTATTCTTTGGACATTTTTGGCTGCATTTGCCAAGGATCGATGAATTTTTCGATCAACCTTCAATTACAATTCAATATTCATAGTAAAGACAAGACAACGTCTGTCGGGTCAGCTAGTATATATAGATAGATTAAAGAATTTTTAAATGTCTTACTTATAAAAGGTGGAGCTCTTGTTTTCGAAGTTTGTTCGTTGTCTATCTTCCAAATATTTCCCTTCTTTCTCATAATAATCCATATTTTCTATTTGAAAATCACACAAAATGTTCCTATCAAAGTTGGACTTCTTTTCGCTCAGGAAAGTTTCCTTACTCAACATGGGTGGGAGAAAATTTCCATAATCCACGTCTTTTGAATACACCTTTTTATTCTGATTATACTGAAGCTTATTTTTATTATACCTATCGTCCCCGGACATCCCTCTGTTTATACAACCCGTGCAAAAGTTTTTGGTCAGAATCGGCGAGGAGGACCTTTTATTGTTCAGCTGCATGTCTGGCAACAACATCTTCATCTTCTCTTGCGGGTAGTTGACTTTGCTCGGATTCAGAACAACTCTGTTAGAATATCTTTTCTTGGATTCGACAGAACTCAGATCATTTTCGATCTTATTATCGTTGATGTCCTCTTTGATGCCTTCCTCGATGTCACTCGAACTTCCAGACATGATCTTGTGAGAGTCTTCCAGGTGTTTCTCGAATTTCCGTCTGAGGTCGGAATCGAAGTCCACCATTGCGTCTTCGAGAAACTCTTTTGTGGTGAGACGGAGATCTGGCAACAGGTGGTTCAGGGTTAGGGGACAGAGATTCCGGATGGAATATTCTTCTTCCGGAAGTAGAACGCGAGGTGTGGATGGGACGATTGGAGGGACATTCTTCTTCCGAATGGGCTGGTGTTCGAAGTGAGGTGGGCGAAGGAACCACGACGAAGAAGGCTTTAGCAAGGACATTTCGACAATTCAGTGTGATTCTAAAAATAAATGTTAGTTCAGAAAAAATATATAATTTGAGGGGACCAATATGTTTCCAGAATTAAATAAGGTTATCACTAAAAGTGATATTTAAAGCTTATTAGCAAATTTAAATCATTAAGGACGATTGGCAAGAAAATTTGCCGCGCAAAAAAATTAGCTTTATTCTTAAGTTTATCTAAATAAACACAATATAGACGTACAGGAAAAATGAAGACCATTGCACTGAATAAGTTATAGAGGACAAATTATTTTACACATAAAAGTAATATAAAAAAGCTTAAATTATATTTTTTCTATTCGGAAATTGAAGGTGACAATATTGTCCATAAATGGTAGTTAATGATTAAAGACAGAAATGTAAACTAGAAGACTGATTAACTGATGACTGTAAACTGATGACTTAGTTAACTTTTTGGATACATTAGCAGATCCAGGATCTTCAATTTGATGGAGGTGTGCACACGGTATTAATGATATTCATTTATATATGTAATGTTTTTAGTTGTTAATTATTTTTAGTTATTAACTAATAATTATCCAAAATTTTCCGTATCAATTAATAATTATCCATAATTTTACTTATTTACCAATAATTATCAAAATTTTACTAATTGATTAATAATACTGAAGTAGGGGAGAGCGGGGCTAAACCGTACACTTAAGGGAGATTCGTCGATACACAGCAAATTACAAAGTAAAGGTTATATGAACACAACTAATATATAATTTGATTATTCGGCTACTGATCCTATATAAACATTTTGGAACTATTCCTCTTTTTATATATAAAAAGTGGTGATTTAAAAAAAAGTTACCTTGTACGGTTTAGCCCCGGGGGTCGGGGCTAAACCGTACAGTAGAAGGGGCTATACCGTACAGTTTAAACATCATCTGTTTAGGTAAGTAATGATTGTAATGCAATAGATTACTGTAAAAAAACTTTTTATTACTAATAAAGGTTGTAACTAAAAAACTGTATAACAATTGTAAAATTTTAAAAGATTTTAGAAAATCTTAGAAATTTAGAAAATTTTAGAAATTTAAAAAATTTTAGAAATTTAGAAAATTTTAGAAATTTAGATACTGTTGTTTTAGAAATTGTTTTCTTGGGTTTAGGATTCGCTTTGGTTTTACTTTTGAGTCCCAAGTTCACTTGTTTTGAATTTTTCTGCCCTACCTTTTCAGCTTTTATCTTTCCCTGCAGTTGTTGAACTTTTTCCTTCATCTTTTTACTTTAGCTGACTCTTCCAGTTGTGCTTTATTTGGGGGCTTTGAAAAAATTGTTAAGAAGAAATATAAAACTTTAACATTTTTGGTAGGCCTACTTTCAGCGTAAGTTACAATCAATGCAGGTATGTTGTCATAGAAAACCATTTGAGGCTAAACCGTACACTTCTGTACGGTTTAGCCCCAATTTGTACCTCGCTTCCATATATTAAAATAACCTTAAATTCTATCACTTAACCAATCATCGCTAATAACCAAAAGAGAGCTTAAGAGAAGTAGTTTATTATGATCTAACATTTACTAGCATACAAGAAAAGATTCTTCACTTACCTTTTATTTAGTACTGGACGAAAATTATAAGAAAACGAGTAAAAACAGTTTTTTACTGAGACACTGATACTCATGCGCATAGCGAATTAAAGCATTTCATATCAACGTACAAAGAATCTCGTAGTGAAATATATTTGACTTCATTTCAAACTGATCGATGTCACAAAAATAAATTTATTTTAATTTATTGTCTAAAAGAATTAAAGTTTCTCGAGCAATTTCAGATCTTTTAAAACTTCTTGGTATTTTTTTTTTAATTTTAGCTTAAAAAAATATTATTTGACCGTAATGCGAATACTGAACATATTTTTCAATTTGAGAAAATTATGAAAGTTAGTATATATATATATTTTAAAAAATTAATTAAAACATAAATTACTTCAACAAACCCATTAATTGTAAGAATTAGTTGCTGGAAAGATTGCAGAAGAACGCAAAAAAGGCATATATTTAAGCGTTATACCGGTATAAAATTTTAGAAACTAACTTTTAAATTAAATAATATTACCTGTGGTTCTCGGTCTTCTTTGTTAGCCGAATGCCATGAGACGCCTTTGTGTTGAAGCTAATCCGGGCGGTTGTCTATAGCAACCGACATAGAAAAATATAACTCCACCAATGTTACTAGGTTCTTATAAATTAAGTTTTGAATTACTTTTCGCATTTCTTGGAGAGTGCACGAAAGAAATATCTTGGTCCATGACCGTATCGAAATTGTGTCATAAAATCAATCGATAGTCACATAAGACTTGCAAAAATAATAAATGTTTAGTGTTACAATTAGATGATCTTTATCCAGAGTAAATGTTTGCCTGCTTTTACCATATTTATCGAAAAAAATCCATTACCTGAACTTTTAAAACTTACCCGTCCCCTTCGGAAATTTTGTATTTACTCTTGTCATATCATTTGTCTTATTGTTTGTACCGTTTGTTCTATGATCTGCGGTATATGCATGTTATGTGGCTCATGCCTTGGTGCAGGCTGTATATTTATCTGTTTGATAAAAAAAATCACAATTAAGATCTAGTAAGCTCTCACACTATTTTAACATGTAAACAATTGGTTCGTAATATAACCGTCACTTAGGACCGGTTCGAACCTGGGACCTTCTGACATCCTGGCCTAATTGCTACCTGACCATTTAATCGCCCAGTCGAAAACCTGATACGTAGGGGAAACTAGGGACATTTGACCCAAAGTGATGCATGACAAAAATGCCTTTTTCTCAGCATTGGAAATTTTTTATAAGTTTTAAGTAGCATCACTTTTCTTTCAGTCAGCTGACCACATTTTAAAAAAATCCAAGTGAATCATTGCGTACGTGTTTAGCTATACGAAGAAATACGTTTTCATGCACTGAAAGTAATTTTTTGGTGCCATAAGATTTTTCGGTCTACATTTTTTGGTTTAAAGGAAATCTTTTTTCAATTAGCTACTTGTTTTGTTCATTCTTTTAGGTATGATTACGTGCATAATAGTTTTAATGTAGTATATATGCAAAATCTTTGTTTTGGGGTTCGGCAAAAAAAAGTGTAACTAGGGATACTTGACCCAAGCCAATTAGGGATGTGTGACAAAAGTAATTAATACAAAAAGTAGACAGAAGCAGGCCAAGTAAATTTTTAAAAAAACGGGAGTCCCAAAAGTAAATGACTAGGTTCTTACCAAATATTTTGGGAAAATGGAATATATAAGATTTGTTCGGAAGGTACAAGAAAAAAATTCTGACGATCTTACAATTCAGATTGAAAAAATAATTGATAGAAAATGTTTTAAATGGCCTGAAATGGATAATATATCCCAAATTGATATTGATAAAATAGAAGCGATTCTTCAACCATATTTGTTTTCTATGCAAAATAAAAGCATCCCCAGTTTTGTATTCAAACAAGACTTTGTTCAGTTCAGTACATATATATTCCGGCTTGTGTGCTTGATCAGAGACCCGCTTATGAAGCCTTCGTCAAGTAAGACAGACACAGAAAGGATTTTTTACTGTCACAGGGAAAGGAATATACACCCAGGGCGAAAGCGGGAATCGAACCCGCACCCGTTACAGTGCAACAAGACTTTACGTTTAAAATTGAATAATTCGTTTATAAGAATAAATAATTTGTTATACATTTTTGTAATAATTTTGTCTGACAAAAAGTAAAATATATATATAAACTTTACATGATGATAGGTTTGTTATCATGTAAAAGCATTTTGATTATTTTTAGTCATTCTACCAAATATATGGGTTTTGTCACGCATCCCTAATGGGTGGGTCAAGTATCCCTATACATTGGTATACATGATCCAAAACTAAAGTTTTAAATAATTTATATTTTACTACTATTGCAGTTAATACTTCAGAAAAATCATAATATATATTTTGTAACACTTTATAAAGTATAAATTGACTGTATTTACATATCCATAAATAGTGTTTTTTAAAAAGTTACAATTAAAAACTACAAATTGGGTCATATGTCCTTATTCCCCCTATCCATCAAAAACGACATTTGCATAAGAAGTACTTTCCAAATTAAAGTAACTACCAACTTTAAAATAATAATAATAATTTTTTGCAAAAAATTTTAACACCTTCCAAACACCCCCAAGTATATATTTTCAATTACTTCATGCAATACTCGACAATATTTGACAAGATTTTGAAGTAATAATTCAGAACCAATCCTGAAGGTTTTCTCCAAAGACATTACATGTATTTTATACTTGTCTTGTTAAACGACAATCAATCAAAAGGGTTACTACTTTAAAGGTTCTTTAAGGTTGAAGGTTTAGAGGCTAAAAAGTTCCTTTTCACTGAAATTCTAATTTTGCCTGATATTCTTTATCGCAACAAACTTTATAAGATATTAGCAATTGTTTTATATCATTAGGGTCTTCTAAATTAGAGAAAAGTTATTAGTTTTATAAATAGCTCATATGCGAAATGTACTCTATTTATTCCATTATTAAATCTTTCGCAGTGGTGATTAATCAAAGCGTTTTTATTTAATAATTAAATTTGTAACAATTGTTATCAAGACACTAATCTTTTACTATATACATAAATCGAAGTTTTTTTTTGTAACGAATAGGCTCAGAAATAACACGACCAAATTAAAAATAAAAAAAGGTGCATAGTAAAATTTCCGTTTCGAGGTAACTCAAGGGGACGGGTTTTTTTTTCTTTTCGTTTTTCTTTCTTTAAAATATTGTTTGTCCAAATTCTTAAATCTAAAAACGCTTTTTGGCAACAACCAGTTGAATTTTATTAATCTTAGATTTCGATTGGTTACAAGCATAGACATAAATAAAATTTACTGCTCATTCAATAGTCCAGCAGCTTCCAAAAGTTTACCAAACATGAAAATCGTCAAGAGGAGATAGGTTGCAACATATGGCAACTTATCGCTACTGTTTCGTTAGAACTATGCCAATTGTCGCCAGACCTAAAAACCAGATAAGAGTAGGCTGGCAAACCTGAATGGTGACTCGCATATGTTCTCAAGTCACGTGGGTTTCTAGCATCCATCTGCAGACTATTTTTTCCCCATAGTTCTTATTTTTTTCTTCTGGCTTTAATCACAAATATTTCATTAAATTCGTCCAATGTTGGATTATTCTTAATTATGTAATTTTTTTTAATCTTACGTTTGCAGAAAACTATTTTTAATTTCGGTATCTTTTAAGTAACTAGTACAAGATGCCAAATTTTTGTGTAGTTCTTAATTGCAAAGAGTGGCGTAAAAAAGGATTTGTCACACTTCACAGCTAACATTTATTTAGTTCTGCATACTTTTAGTAATTGTGTTCTTTATAAACTATACTTTTATCGAGGGAATTTATTCTAAAAGCTCTTTTATACTGAAGAATCATCTTCATGAATAAGTCAACGTTGTTAGAATTCGAATTAATCTTTTGGGCCAAGTCAATTAAATTAATGGTCTGAACATTGACAGCTTAGAAGTAGAATATTTTTGGTACATTTTAGCAAAAAAAAAGAATCTTGTTTTTGGAATCGTAGTTTTTGAATTACTAATATTTAAAAAGTCGAACATTTGTTAAATTGAACAGATAATGAATTGAAATAGCGATTAATCTTTGTTCCTTTCTCAACTTCATTTTCATACCACTAGATTGTCGGCCTCATATGTTCAAGTCGTTGTGGGAAAACTCGCCAACTCTTCGCGATCACGTGCTGGGGTAAAATCTTACCCCAGCACGTGACCATGAGGGGATCGCTTTAGGTTTGCCAATGCGCAGTCCATTCTATTTTATGTCTCTGGGTTACAAGCATAGATATCTTAGTAAAAGTATTAGATCGGCGGATCACGTGACCTCCAATGCTAACGACGGGACGCGCATGGAGACCAGAATTTAAGGGCAAACAGGCCAGTGATGCCACCACTTTAATAGTGCCACCAATTATATGAATTTAATGAGAAAAATACTACGGCGTCATCGAAAAAAATACCCTTTAATTCTAAAATTATAAAAAAAAATATGCAAAACAAATAACATACAAAATAAATATATGACACCTTTATCAAATTATGACATCTTTTTATAATTTTAGAATTAAATGGTATTTTTTCGATGACACCTAGTATTTTTCTCATTAAAGTAGTGGCAATACTGACATTTTTGCCCTTAAATTCTGGTCTCCATGCGCGTCCCGTGTCGTTAGCATTGGAGGTCACTTGATCCGCCAATCTAATACTTTTACTATGATATCTATGGTTTCAAGTGCTAACTGGTTTATAATTATTATATTAAAATGAAATTATCTTTAAATTCGTTCTTTTTCATTTCGATTTTTGGGTTTCTAATGAATCCCAACTATACAAGTGCCAGAGTGCCAATAAGTTAAAGTAGGCAGTGGATTTTATAGCCTGTGTCTAATTTAAGGTCCCTTTCAGCTTTTATGCCCCCTTCAAATAAACGTTGTTTTTTCACTCAACACATGCGGGTTTTTTTAATTATTGCAGGTTCAGGGGGTAGCATAGGCATTGATTACTCGTCGATTCTAAGTTTGTAGGGAAATTTTTATGGTAATTTTCCAACCATTCCATTGGGAAATAAGTATATAACCTAAAGTATTACTACAGTTTTAGAGACAAGGGGGAAAAAATCAAAGATATACAACTTCTTCACCTCTTAAGAATCAAACTTTAAAAATAGGTTAACTTAACACAATGAAACTGCAATCTTATTAAAGTATCTGATCTGCCTCAGCTCTTTCAAAACGTCTGTGTCCATACTCCATCCCATCCATACCCCCTCTTCCAACTTCCTTTCAAACAACTCGATTTTAATTTTTTTTTGTTTGAAAAGTAACACAAAGTATATGTAGTGGTATTCTTAACTTGTCAAGTAAATAAAACTATTTATGTAAACAAAAACTTTTATTTACATAAAACAACAAACTTAAAAGCAGTAATATATACGATCACGCTTATAGTGCGCTGAATAAACAGTACCGAGGTCTGCCCTCAGACAAGGGCAGAACTCGTCTTATATTGATCTATAAATTTACATATATTAGAAAGTTACATTTCTTCAGTTTCTTATTTACAATTTACTTGGTGGTAACTTGTGAACTTGGGTTACCACTACACAACTCGGCACTCCACTTGGCAAGTTGCGTTCGAGCCACAGATACATCAAAACTTAACTTTTATACTTTAACGTCCATCTGTATTGAATGTCTTTTTGTCAGTTCGTTTTTTTTTTTGTAACTTTTGCTCTAACCGTCTAATTATATATTTTAAATATATATGACATCGGAGTCCTATCTTTGATACTTTTTTTGTCTGTATACCATTGAAATTTCTGTGAGGATTTTAACGTAACAGGAAAGTTGGTTATTTTAGTTCTTTCAGAACTTTTTGTATACTATGCATTTCAGTTTTTTTTTCATTTTTGAGATAATATATAAGGACAATTAAAATAAGTGGGCAACACCTACGTCTTAGAAACATCTTATTATATCTTGGTACACCCTCAAACATAAAAAAAAAATGTAAAAGATGTCCATCTGTATTGAATGTAAGTCTTTTTGTCAGTCCGGTTTTTTTTTGTTTTTTTGTAACTTTCGCTCTAACCGTCCAATTATATATTTTAAATATATATGACATCGGAGTCCTATCTTTCATACTTTTTTGTCTGTATACCATTGAAATTTCTGTGAGGATTAAAGTAACAGGAAAGTTGGTTATTTTAGTTCTTTCAGAACTTTTTGTATACTATGCATTTCAGGTTTTTTTTCATTTTTGAGATAATATATAAGGACAATTAAAATAAGTGGGCAACACCTACGTCTCAGAAACATCTTATTATATCTTGGTACACCCTCAAACATAAAAAAAAATGTAAAAAGATGACAATTGTTTTGTTGGTACAAATTGGTATGGTATAAAAATATCTAATTCGACTAACATATACTTTGAACTGTCTTAAATCCACCACTCACCAACTCTACTAATAAAGTTGTAAGAGAAATTAGAGAGTTAGAAGATAGAGGGTAAGTTAAAGAGAAATATACAAACTCTGTGTTTCGTTTCTCATATCAATACCACCTCATGAAAGTGAGAGTTCTCACTTTCATGAGGTGGGGAGTCATGTCTCTCTAAGTAGTTTGTCCAGTCTCTCGCCTATATGGTAACTTGACCCATGGCCCCAAACTGAAGAAATTTATATTTTTTGCGCCATTTTTAGTTAGAACTATGCTATTATTATAACCATAATAACCATATAACCATAAATAACAAAATAGGGCTTCACATGTTACAAAAAAAAATAAAGAACCAAAAGTTTGGGCGAGTCTCAATACTTGCCCATACTCAATATCTATAATTTTATTTCTTCGTTTCTTATTTTAGCTCATCGGCTTGATTTATATTTTTGACATTTTTCTTATAACTGCGTGTCAAAAACTTCCTGTGGGCCATTTTGTATCCGATGCCTGGTTCGAATGGGATTCTATACGGTGACCCCAGAGGGGCAAAAAAAACATTCACAAACGCTAGTGCTGCCATCTGTCGCCACCTGGTGAGGACAACAACAGAGTACAGTAGAACTCCAATTATCCGAAGCAATTGAGACTTAACCACATTCGTATAATCGGAAATTTTGATAATTGGATTTAATCGTAGAAAATGAAACCATATCTATTTACTGAACTTCAAATATTCACGATTCACTTTAGGCAAATTCCATGCACATTATATTTACCCTTTCTGTAGTGCAGGGCAAAGCTATGCATTGCATAGGGGCCCGTAAAAAGTTAAAGGGCCTGCGCCAGCGGGCCCTTCCTTTAAAAAAAGAAAAAAATTAAGAATTTTTTTTTATTTGCAAATCACTAAAATATTTATTAGTTTAAAATTAACATTGGCACCCGTAATGCCCAGGATTAGGGCCCCAAGTCGAAAGAGATAAAAAATTGCATTCCATTATTAAAATTTTTTACACATTTTTAATTAATTTTGTAAAATTCGTTAGAATTATTGCAATGTTCATGACTTTCAATCATTTATTTTTTAAGACAACTTGATACGCAAAATTCATTAAAATATTTAACAAGCGGGAGGAAACGCTGTCACTTTAGGGTATATTTACTAACGGGTAAATTTAATGACGGGGCCTAAGGTCCCCATTCTTTTAAAACCTCAAAATTTATTAAATTAGGAAAAAAATGTGGAAATGGGAAATGTTAGTGTTTATTATAATTTTTATTACAATTTTCAGAACTTTTTAGAATTATTTTTAAAAAGAAAATTACGACTTATTTTCGCTCGATAATTTAAACTGCGAAATTATTTCTTCTTTAGTAATGAATTTCACAAGAGCCTTCAGGGATTGATTAATCCCCACACCTTTTGATTTTTTTAAAACAATTAACATTTATTATTAGGGAAAGCCCTCTTCGCATTTACTAAATGTGTAAAACAAATATTTCTAATAACAAATGACAGGGCACTTGCAGTTTTAATGCAAAGTCCAGTTAATATCAAAATTTTAGTTCTGATATTTTTGCGGATTCGAAACAAATTAGAATAAAACTGAAATATTATAAATTAGTTTTTCCGAAACATACTATTTTTGATAGGATTATGAAATAGGGTATACACCAATTTTAGTGTACCAAAAATAGTTACAATTAAAATTATTTTAATGCACTATATTTATTTAAAAAATGTCCAGTTTGTCACTTTTAGATGACTCGAAATAATAACTGGACTCGCCGTTTTTTGTCCCGTGGCAACAAGATTTTTTTTTTTTTGAGCAAGGAAGACCGAGAAGATAGTATTTATTTTATTCATTTCCTGTTAGTCTGGGGGGGGGGATAAACCCCTTACTCCAAGTTCCTTATCTATATCTTGATCTCCTGCTTCTTCTCCCTTGTAGCAAAAGACTGCAGGACCAATAAAAAGAGAGTATTCCTTACTTCCAATGGCCTTGACGGCAGACACTGTCCCCCAAACCCCAGAAGTTTGAATTGCATTTCTCGCTCTCTCTCTCTCTTTTTGTCAAATAAAGATATTTTTTAGAAATAAATAAAAAAAAACTAATTACCAAAAATAAATAATAAATTAATTATATTAAATATCTAAAATAAATTCCGGTTATTTAAATTAAATAACGAAAATTACTAATTTTGCAACACTGAATTCAGTACCTGGATTTCGAAAGTTCTCACGACATAAGATGTAAGTGATGACTTGTTATCTTTTATCTAATTAATTATTCTCTCTTTTTGCTTACAGTTATAATTTTGTATGTAGTAACTAATATGATGTTAAGCTTATTTGATAGTTAATATTAACAGGGTCTTTTGAAAAGGATAAGTTTAAAATCTGTGCATTATGTGTAACTATTTGCTTTTTACATCAGAATTTGCCTTTTATTATAAATATTTTGAAAATTTTATTGTGTATGTCAAAGTGTTTTCAGTATTTTTCTCAATAGAAATCTATTTAAACGAAAATTAATTCAAAATTTTAACAGAAATGGGCTTGTCTCAACACTTTGTCAAAGAAAACCAAACAACCAATGAAATCGCAGCATGAGAGTGTGACATCATAAGAAATATTCCCATTGAAGCAATTATATTCAGTAATTTTAAAATTTCTTCACTAACAATTAGTTCTAAATATTACGTAAAATGGTTAATTTTCACAAATTGAATAATAATTTCAAAACTGTAAATAGAAAATTCAAACTCAAAATTTTAATTAATATTTAAAAATAATAATAAAATTAACAGAGTGGACATTGTATAATTTTGTACTTTTTTATTAGAATGGCCCATTAACTGAAACCTTTTTGGGAGTCGAAAAGTTGAAGGGATGCGACCCAGGAATGGGATACTTTGCCCACCAGGAATGCGATACTTTTACCGGCTGGGGCTGGGAATGGAATGCAATAAGGCCAGGCGTGGGTGGGGGGTCGAGGGTAAAAAAAACACAAGGTCAAGATTGATAGTTGACCTTTGGCCGTTTCCGGTGGGGTGGTCGGCTAAGTTTGCTTCTGTATTTTTATTGCACCGAGTGCATGCTCATTGTAAATCTCTGTTAGATAATGCCCATATATTGGGATATATATAAAGGGGGATTTGATTATTATTGTATTTTTTTTTTTGGGGGGGGGGGGGGGGAAGAGGAGAGTCTATCTAAAATTAATTAAGGTTTTATGCTAGACCAAAATATCTATTGTTAAATCTGAGCTTATTTAAACTATTTTAATTAAATTTGCACATAAAAAACAGTGTCTTTTAACTAAAAGGGCTACTGTCTTGAAATTGCCCCAACCAAAAACACTAAAACTCGTTTTAGAAACCGGAAAAAAAGCGTTTCTGCCACGAAAAGACCCTATAGTCTATTTTTCCTTTGAAGTTTACCGACTGCAATTGGATACCACGGTCCTGGACCGTCATATCCACCAAAAAGACCTCCATACCAAGGTCTTCCAAGGTTCAGGGGTGTCAGACGTATTCGTGTATACGCGGTCTATGATGGTGAACCCACGTCTGACAAGGGGCTATAGATTTCCCCAAGACACGTAAAATTTTTGTTAACTAATAATAAATTAGTAAGTTTAATTAGAAATAAGGGTTTTAAGTGTTCATTAATAGTTGCCATAAGTTTAAGATCATTATAATGAAATAATTTGATTTTAATGAATCCATATTTTTATACTTAATATAATTGTTAATTAATAATAATTAATGTTATTAATTAACTTATTAATTAGTTATGTAATGTTATATAAACTAAATTTATGTAATGATGAATGTTTGATTTGGAAAAAATTAATTTGATAATTTTTTACAAAGTTGGGAACCAGTTTGATGTATTGTATGTCCCTCTGAGGGATAAACAAATTAGCTGAAGTGTAAATTCGTTTTCAATGCATGAGATTTAAATTAAGTTTTAACCAAAAATTTAATTTCTTAAATATTTAAAAAAAAAATTATATTTCTATAGTAGATGGTTATAAATCGCTCCTCCATGCTTTCAATTTTAAAATTAAATAAAGTTATTCAATTTATAATTTATTTATTTTTAAATTATGTGTGTTGCTGGAAAACCAGACAGTTAGGTGACGGGTTTATACGTCTGTATCCCTCAGAGGTATATCTATGGCCTATGCAGTCTTGTAGCTATTTTGAAGGCACTTGTAATATAAATATATTTATGAACAGTAAATTATAAAAACCCATTTAATTTGATCATTTTAATCGAAATTGTGTTTTGAAAAAAAAAACACTCAAAGATTTTGGTTTTCTCTCGGAACAAATGAAGTTAATTGTTGAAATAAGTTTCTTTATTGCGTTAGATATATTTTAATTAACTATATTCACTTCTTCCTACAGTCAGGGTTTCTGCAGGTACTGACTAATTTTCATAGACTTTTTTAAATGCAATATCATCTTTATATTGTAAACAAAATTAGAACTTTAGCTATCATAGGCAGCGTAAAGCACAAATAATTTAATTAAATATTAGTTAATTAGGTGATTTTGCATTAGACAGATTGAATCTTTGAATGATGCAATTTGTAAATATAAACAAAACGCTACTCTCGAAACCCCCCCAAAAAACACATTTTGAAAAATTCTGGGTTCGAGACTACTGGATCAAAGTTTGCTAGTGGAAACGGCACTTTTTCCGAACTGGATCAAATTTAAGCTAGCTTAAGTTGATCTGGATTAAACTCGCTAGTGGAAACGGGCCTTTAGAGTGACTATCGTGCACTGTCTTCGTCCACGAGTTGTGGGCACGAAAGTCGAAAGTCCTGTAGCTGTCCCAACGAGGTAAGGTAAGGTAATCGTTTCCGGCTGCCTATTTCTAGCCTCCTTCAGGAGCTTTAACACAGCCACTAACGCCTCGTATTTTAGAACCCTGGTCAAGTGACGAGGTCGACACCTGAGCGGTTGGTTGGGTCTCCTCAGCCTCCTCAGTTGGTTGGGTTTGTATAGCTGGTTTATTGCTTCGCTCTAAACGCTCTTATACCAAACATCATTCGTAGCATTTTTGGAGTATGCATCTTACATATACTGACTCTGCACAGCCAATACACGCTTCGTAATTTAGAACCCTGGTCAAGTGACGAAGTCAACATCTGAGTGGGCACCCAACGGAACTTCGAACTACATCGTACGCTAACGCCGTCGGATCTTTAGACTGCACCACTGATCACTAGGGTTAATGGATCGCGGAAAGCTGTCCCCCGCTACGGAGAGTTCGAAGTCATCTTTTTTTTCCAGGTGTTCCCCAAATTTTCGTTTTACAATGGGACTCTATGGGAATTTTGTCATTTTTAAAAAATTACTGCGCATTGAGTTTTTTGTTTAGGTTTAGGTTTGGTTTGAATTATCGTCGCACTAGAGCTACACGAGGCTATTGGCGACGGGCGTCGTATTTTAGAACCACAGTCAAGTGACGAGCCGACACCTGAGTAGTTTTTTGTTTATAGATCTGCTGTAAAGTTTAAACAATCATACTTATATTGTAGAAAAAAATATTGCTGGGTTCTTATCTATGTTAAAATATTTTTTTTACCACCCATTGCGTCTCTAATTTTCGCCAAATTTGGCGAATTTCTTGTTTCGGTCTTCCCCCAAAGACGCCGTCGCACAGTGGGGTATTTGACCAATCTAGCTGGACAAAAGTCGATTTTAAAACCTAAACGTATGTGGGAAAAAATGGTCATTTCTGATAGACGAATAATGAGCGCATGCCGAACAAGACTTTTTTTTAATTGCAGACGATTTTTTACATTCGTAATGCTGGTTAAAAGTTTGTTGTTCAGTTGTATTCGTGTTTGGTTTTCTGATATTCGTAAACAGATGGAGTTGTAATAATTTTTTATTCTAATTTAAGCAACGAAAATGGATTTTTCGGTTATAGAAACTAATACAGCAAGTAAGAACGTATACATTCCACCAGTTTTAATTATTTTAAAGGTTTTATTTTAAGCATATTAGCGTTTTGAAAATGTTCTATTTTTCCTCTTATTTTTCTTCTATTTGATTTACATTTGAGTAAATTAGTTATATAGTTCCGCAAAGTTCCGCTTTGACTTTTAGCTTAAAGAAAGCTTAGAATCTATACTTCAAGAATCTCGTAAAATATCTTGCGGGTTTTTGCGGTTTTGCGATATAAACGTAATTTTCTAGCATTGTAGGTATGTGATCTTACAAAGTGCGTTATCTTCAACTTTGTCTCAAAACGTTAATTTTTGTTTTAGGATCGTCAAAAGTTATAACCATGACTAGGAAAGAGTTGTTTGTTATTATGCAGCAACAAAATTTGAAAAACAAATGAAAAATTGAAGTTTACATAAATGAAAAACATAAATGAAAATTACCTTTTAAACTTAGATAATTTTTCTGATGAGATCACGCGGAAAATAAAGAAAATTTTTAAAGAGTTCAAATGTAAATTAAAATGTCGTTGGCATAAATCTCAAAGAAAAAGGACTTATTTTTGCTAGAAAATAAAGATTGGCTCGAAGGTTCATTTTCAGTTTCAAAAATTGTGGAACGACAAGGTAGACCTTTGAAGACTTTTAGTGACTCTTATGATCGGAGTAAAAGGAGAAAAACAAAAGAATTTCGGAAAAATACTGATTTGGAAGTATTGACTTTCACTACACAAACCAAGCTTAAAGAAAGTGGGAACATAGATGCTTCTCGCTAGTTATCGCTAGAACATCGCTAGTTATCCAACACGAGCTACTAAATACAAGAAAGCCTTTTCTCTAGCCCAACAAAAAATCAATACTGTTTCCCAAATGTCTCCAAACGAAGCTCTGTCAGTTTTTGTTGAAGCCGGACTTTCTAGAAGTCAATATGAAATCATAAGAAATGCAAACAAAAACATATATCCATGTTATAGCCATAAAGAGCGAAAATTGAATGTTATCCTGATAAAGAGTCATACATAGTTACAGAGACTTGCGCCGAAGTTAAGCTTCAAAATCTGATGAATCACACTACGACACGCTTGCTTAAGTACTTGGAAGAAGTTTTACAAGAAAGATTTTCCCTTGTTTTAATATCCAAATGGGGTTGCGATGGAGCTCAACAAGTTCAATACAAGCAAAAATTTGAGGAGGATTCACACACATTCCGATGCACATATCTTTCAAAGTTCTTTCGTTCCTATTCAACTATCGTGCTCTGTAAATAATTCAATCATATAGCAGAATCCAATACAATCTTTGCCACGATATTGTCGTCCAATAAGAATGGGTTAAGTTTAGTTTGATTTATCGTCGAACTAGAGATACCTATGAGGGCTATTGGTCATAGTTAAGTGACGAGCCGACCCCTTGAGTAGACACCCAACGCAAATTTAAGGGCGTGATCATACGCAGCTTCGGTATTTTGAAGGATATTTAACGTACACGCCCTCCTTACAGGGTGTAATTCGTCGGGCATTTTGTGGCTGCACGAGCTGTTTGTAGGTCGGCAATTGTGCAGGCAATGCAAGGACACAAACCTGGGACCTTCCGCATGCAAGGCGAACACCAGGGTCTATGGGAAAGTCCTCTAACTCATGGATATAATCGGACAACCCCTCATGGGAGTCATCAATTGGAATAAAATAATAGTTTATATAGAAAATAATCACCGTTATTAAGGGTGCACCCGTGCAACGCCGAGTTTATAAAGCTAGTTGTTGTATAATGTTGTATTGTATTTATAATACCCGAAATTAACTTAAGATTTCATAAATTATTACCAGAAGTGATAAAAATGTTTTTGTCCAGCTAGAACGGTCAAATACCCCACTGTGCGTCGGTTGGTGGGTTGACCGCAAATAAACTAGTTGACTTGACGTTCGTTTTCGATTTTGCGCTATGGTGCTTGTGTGCATGTCTTATTTAGGGAATTATTATTTTCTTAAAAATTTTATTAATCAGAGATAAATCTTTGTTTTGATGACAAATATGGTTGAATGCTTTATATTTAAAGTATATGTTTAATTGTAAAGATGATTTGTTTTTTGTTACGATATGGAGGAACTGACGAACTGTGGTATTTAACATTTGAAATAAGCTACAATTAATGATTTTAAAAAAATAATAAATTATAAAAATAAAAAAAGGTATGCATTAATGATTTTTTTTTAATACTTTCGGGGGAATTTAAATGTATTGCAATAATGACATATTGTTACTACATAATTGACTGTTATTAAAAAATGCGAAAATAAATTAATACATTACTTTATATCTTTATGTAACTTTTTTTACAAAAGGAAATTAATTATTTTTAATTTTGGTTACGTTTTTTCAATTAAACATTATAGCTACTAATAATTATATTGCTAGATATTTATTTAATATTTATTAACCAAAAGAACATCACTAGTAACAAATAATTGAAAAATTAATTTATTATGAAATAAAATATGACGTGGGAAAAGTTCAAATATTTATATACAATCAATCATGTGTTCGATCCTTATAACACATTATACAATGAAATATCAATTAAATACAGCAATTTGAATTTCTAAGAACTAGGAACTTGAAAATAAGAATATACGTATAAAAAAATTTAATTATTAAAACTTTATAGTAAATTTATAATTGTATTTTAAGTAAGTCTCTTTCTGAAATAAAATGTTTCTTATAAAAAAAAGATTTGAATTTTTTTTTCAAACTTTATTTTATGTAAAACAGATTTTCCTTTCAAAATAAGAAATGTTCGAATCGTTACATCACGCAAGCGATTACCCGTACCTCCTGCATGTCACGATCCATTACGTTGGCGCATACCCCTCCCTCCCGCCCCTGAACGTGACGCAATTTATGTTCGTCCCCTTAAGAAGGAAAAAAAATATATCAACACTTTGTAACTTGAATCGAAATATAAAGCGATAAACCGCGCCAATCTGGCACTTCAAACACAAGGTCATCCCAATAGCGAAGCGTCAGAGCGGGGTATGAGGAAGAGTGATCCATTTGAAAATTCAGATCAGTGGACTGCACTGGTATATGGCTGGTGTTTGATAATAAACCTCTTTATCAGAGCCCGCAAAACCTCGTCAACTAAAAACACAAAGAATTGAGGAGAGAAAAACAAGGGGGATGGGAATAACCGAACGGTAATGCGCAATGATGACCATTATTTTAAACCATCGGGCCAACCGGCCCCTAAATTTTTGCCTTGACTGAACGCCGTTAAAAACCAGTTAAAAAATTAGTTTTTTGAACTACAAAGCGTAAAGTCAATATACAAATATATATTTATATATTTGTCGACTTCGTCACTTGACCAGGGTTTTAAATTACGAGGCAAAATTGACTGTGTTTAAACACATGGAGACTAGAAATAGACAGCCGGGAAAAACGTGCAACTAACCTAACCACATGTTTGGCTTGGTTGAGAGTTCCCAAACCGCGGTCAAGTGACGAAAACATCTTTTTTAAAATTTTATTTACCAATTCATTCCATTTTTACAAATAACTTAGTTTTTTATTTGTTAATCATGAAGTGAAAAAGGTTTTTTGTACCATTGTAATACTTTTAATAAAATATTTTAAATATTCTTCTTTTGGGGTAAATTTGATTAATCATTGTTTTGGTACAAATTCACCAAAGTTTATGGTACTTACACGGCAAACAAAACTTGTTCTTTCTTTTATAAAGTTTAATAAAGCAAGATAATCTATATTACACTGATAGTGGTTGACCTATTTACAACATTGGGCTATTTAGCAGACCAGTGTTTGATTTAGACAAATTTGACTGAGTGTGTGTTTGAGTAAAAATAAAGCACAACCTATTGAACATGGGTGTTTAGTAATATAAAATTATTTTTTTGACTTGTTTTTTACACCATCTATTATGGATGTTCTTAAAAATAAAATTTATTTTGTTTTTTTAAGTTTTAAATCAATCGATAATGCAACCAAACACACTTAATCCTATAGTGAACCGAGCAAATATATACTTTATTGGTATACATTAAATACACATGATTCCCCCCTCCTCCCTCTTATAGGTCTCGGTATGGCTTATAAGTGTCTGTCAGCCTGTAAAATATGGAATTAACAACTTAATTGCTTCTATCAGGTAGTCGCTCAGAGTCTAAGTATCAACTTAAAACTCAAATAGCTTTAATACTATTAGCTTTTAAATTGAATCACATTTGGTATACCAATGGTAAACTCAGCACTAGACTGTAGCTGAAAATTACAGGACAGTTAATGTATTAAAACTCTTAACGACTAAATATTAAAAAGGAATAGAGATATCAAATTAATTTCGATACATAAATGCAACAAGTGATTTGTAACGGTTAACATGGTGAAAAAATTTATGTGCAAAGTTTTTATTGTTAAAGTGACTAAACTTTCAAAAGTACTATTATCTACTATGAACTGGATTAAAAGAAATAGATTATTCCTAATTAAAAGTGCTCCTTTGTTTGGAACAGTGCTTATATAGTGTTGGGCGATAAATAGTTATTTGTGACAAGCTTATGTATGGCATAGTACCCCGAGTGAGGTGCTTAATTGGACAACTACATCTCAAAAACACATTTTTTTAAAGAACAACTTGGATCTTTACATCCTGTTGACCCATGTTTTAGTTCTAATAATTACTTATTTTGCTTTGAAAGAACATAGCGTTGCTATTTTTACTCACAGTTGCATTTTGCCATTTATTAAACTTTTTTAAAAAGCACAGGGGAACTTAGTGCCTTTTAAATACAAGTTGTAGAATCAATTTGAATGAAATATTTAAAAACAACAAATGAATTGTGTGAGTAATTAATGAAATTTGTTAAGCAACAAATGAAATGTTTTAGCAATCAACATCAATTTTGGTTACTAAAATTATAAGGTTCCATAAAAGTTTGTGTACAACTTAAAAGTGTGAGCAATATGTACTTGCTTGGTCCAAACTCGGTTAATTCCTAGTTTCGGTATACGGCGACTTTTTGAAAATTTTGGCGACAGAAAAAGGGCGATAAATAATTCCAATATGGCAACCATGTACTACTTTACTCCCGCGCATACTGCGATGTTTATGGAAACCCTAAAACCAGACGGGGGGAGAAAGGGGGTTTGCACTGTGATGGGTCACTTTTGCTTATATTTTGTTAGGATTCGTTCAGTCGTGAACGCAACGCTCATTTCCGGTCTAGCGTTTTTTCAGATGGATGATGCTACTGGGAATGATATTGGTTGCTGTTGTTAACGCGTAAATTTCTGGATTTTAATTTAAATTTCTCAATTATTGCTTTTAAATGCGAAATGTTTAATAAATTTAATTTAACCTTGAATAACAACGGAAAAGGTGATGAATTCTATCCCATTGGATTTGACGCGCGCACGCCTTTGTTGTGTCCCGGAAAATTCGCTGCGTAATTATAGGTCTTTATTCATAATATAATTATAAATTTTTGGCTTTTTCAATTATCTTAATTATTTGCTGCGTCCCTTGCCTTTATTTCAAAATTTTTTCAATATTCGCATTTTTCATTAATAATTTTGCAGCCGGATATGTGAACGTTTTTAAAAATCGGCGGAAACTTATTTTTATAAAAAAAATACTTTTTGCTGTATTTTTGCATGCTATTATCGTCAGTTAATTGTCAGTGTGGCTGTTGTCAACGTCAGATTTGATAATCTTGTTGTCATGTAGTGCTACGGATTTTGAAAATGGCGGCCATTTTTTTCAAAAACAACGCTTCCAGAACAGCGTCACGTGATCCACAGTTGTTTGACTTCGCGGTTTCCGAGTAGCATCGTCCAATCACGCGTCGCCATGCGATGTTTTCTCGCCAACAAGTTTGGCGAGAAATAAAAAGTCGCCGTATACCGAAACTAGGAATTAACCAAAAAATTGAATATGTCGTCTATTGTAAAACACCCAGAGAGTAAATTATCAACCTAGGGAGAAAGCGATAAAATAATTATGGCGTTCAGTCTTTAGCTGTGTTTCGTTAAGTACATTAAAAAAATTCAAGAAAAAAATATATACTCGCATATCAATATGGAAAGTAGTTACTGCTCCTCCGAGTTTCCAAATAGTACCCCTAACAATCAGTTTACAGACTCAACTTCCAATAAAACTTGGGCTACTGAAAGTCGACCAGTTCCAAGCGACCAGAAACAAGGTAAGAAGAGAGAAAACTTTCCAGATAAGGAGTGGACTAAAAGAAAGTCCCACACGCGAAAAAATCCAGACAATTCTAGGGAAGACGAAGGTAAGGCTAAGGATACGCCTAAAGAGGAATCGAAATTCCAACCTAGACCTACCCAGCAACTCTCTATATCCATACATGCCCCATCAACTTCTACTTATCCGACTAATGGATATGCTATGTCAGATTATTGTGCTGTAGATCCAAATCAGAATAATAATATGATGCTTCAGTATAACATGTGCAAAACAATGAATCAGTGGGGTTCTTCTGTTAGCTCTAGTATGCCCCCTACGGACATGACTTCTGCAAGCACAGGCATGAATCTCTTCCCCTACGTCGTCCCAGCAGACCCATCCATGAATGGAATAATAGGTCCCATGGCTGGATACTGTCCTGTGCCCATATTGAACGGTACCATGCCTCCCATGGTCAATCCAAAGGTCCCCAAGACATTCTCCAGCTGCACCCTTGTGCCCCCTCCCCCAGATGCTCCTGTTCCGACCAGGCGAAATAGGCCCAATGGCTGCAAAACTGTATATGTTGGAGGCTTGCCTCAGATGATAACAGAAGAAATCATTAAGGAGGCATTTTCTGGTTGTGGGGAAATATCTACTGTTAGAATGAACCCAAAAAACTTCTGTCATATTAGATTTGCCAGTGAACACATGGTTGATCAAGCCATGTTCTTTTCGGGATACTGTTTAAAAATTGAAAATAAAGACGAGACTGCTTACAGTAGTTGTATCCACGTAGACTATGCAATTTCAAGGGATGATGAACTCGAGTATGAGTCTATAATGCACACTTTGAGTAGAGAGATGCGTTATAAGAACGGAGGACTTGATCCTCAATCCCACCCACCCATTGTCGAGTATTCTGAATGCAAGGCAGCCACTCTGGGAGAAAGTTTGCGCAATGAAGATTCCTTTAAACAAGCTTGTGAGATTTTAATTACTTGGTTGGATCAAGGCGAATGCAACAAAAGAAATGCTGGTAAATTTTACTCCATGATTGAGATCACATACAACCATGTAAGAAGATTAGTAGCTGCAAAAACCAAGATCGAAGATGAATTAGCAGCAGTCAAACAAAAGTTGCATCAACAATCAACAGCCAATGCTCAACAATTTATGGACATTGAAAGTGTGTTTAATCATGCCTCAGCACAGAAAGCCTGGGATCATTTTACAAAGGCCCAGCGGAAAGTTATAAATCAATGGAAGAGGCAGATTACTGATATCAAATTGCAGAATTTAGAGGATTTGTTGGAAGAGCGGGTTGAAGATGAAATGGAAATAAGCGATTCGGAGGATCAAAAACCACCTGCGGAGTCAACAGACAAGAATCTGGAGTTAAATAAAGAGTTGGTCAAAGTGCAAGAGGACAAGCAAAAGTTACAGGAAGAAGTGGAGCTGTTGCACAATCAGTTGCAAGCTACCAACAATGAAATGATTTCTTTGAAAGAAGAGAAGCTGGAGTTGAATGAAGAGTTGGCCAAAGTGCAAGAGGACAAGCAAAAGTTACAGGAAGAAATGGAGCTTCTGCGCAATCAGTTGCAAACTACCAACAATGAAATGTTTTCTTTGAAAGAAGAGAACAATAAGAAAATCGCTACACTCAGCTCAGCGACACTTAGCTAATGCAGCAAAATTACTTGGAAACCAAAAAGAAATTAGAAAGATCTGTGAAAGAGAAGATGGCTTTGGTCAGTCGAGAGATTGTTTCTTTGGATAAGCAGCAGGTGTGGGGTGAACTATGCCTCTGCTATGGGTGCCATCAGTGTCGCTGAAAGTGAGGCTTGCTTGGTTTAGTTGATTGCTTTTTCCTTGAATATTTGTAATTTGGGTGCAAGCATTGATTACATCTGCTCATACTTGGTGGTAAATGGATGGGAACATAGGATGCCGAGAATTTGATGAAGTTTAATACTGTCTTTAAAGAAGAATATACAGGCATTGGTGCCACTTTAGAAAAAAAATTATCTCTTTTGGATATAAATTTTACACTTTGCCCTCATCAGAATCTGTTTTTTTAACTCTTAGGCAGTTTTTATTATTGGTAATGTTAAATTTCTTGAAAATCTTCAAAGATTCATTGAAGATAGCTGGGGAATAGGACTTGTTTATCTTTTATTTTCACTGATATCAGTTTACTAATGGAACAGCTATGATATAATAGCCGGTTTATTAATTGGCGACATTTGGCAAGTTTGAAAATTTAACGTAGGTATGCTAACTTGCTATACCAATCGAGTTGTATGAAATATGATGGGGAATGGTTTTTCACACATTTGGGCATCTTCGTAGCTTAGCAACATAACACATGTCTAGGCTGGCCATTATTTTATATAGCATTTCCTTATTTTAGTCTGTTCTGTATTATAGTGTTAAATTATTAAATGAATAGATGCCTCAACTTCTGTTTAAAAGGTGTGTTTAATTTGTAAAAAAATAATGATCAATCTTGCCATTTTCCCAAGAATGAAAAGACGTTTATCTCTGTAAAGGTAACTATAGTACACTTTTTTTTAAGAAGTTCAGAATGTGTCCACTTTCATGAGTGCCACTTCATAAAAGAAATAAGTCTAATTTGGGATACAAATTCACCTTTATCAGGATTTTTTTAACTCAAGTTGTTGAACATACCTGTGTTTTATAAATTGTAAGGTGAGCTTACTGTTTTTGGTTTTTCAAAAAATATATATATTTAGTCATTCAATTAAACTTCTTTGAAATAATGTAACACCTTTTTGTAGTAGGCAGCAGAAGCATGAAGTTAAAATGATAAAAATTTACATGCAATATTTTAAGACATATTTCAGTTATGCATGTGGAACTTCCCTTTAAAGCTTTAAAGCAATACACGTATATATATAGTCATGCCTAAGTGCAGGATCACTGAGTTGCCAGTTCATTTGTTTTTCGAATAATGTGCAAGAATTTTTCTGCAAACTAAATCATTTAAGATTCATTTAAATCCATCCTGACAGTGACCTTTCAGCATATGATTGGGGGAAAAATAAGATTAAATATGTTATATCTGCTGTTGTTAGATAAAAGATATTATAAATCCACATTAAAATTATTATTTATTAAATAAAACTAATAGCCAATTAAAATTTTCAAATCAAGGGGCACTGTTGAATAACCAAAGTTCAGAAGCTTTAAATTTTTTAACGTAGAAATATACAGGTGAGTACATTTTTGTGCTGAGGCACAATATATTTGTAAAGCAGGTGCTATCAGCAAATACTTTTTATGTACCCATACCAACTTTCAGATGACATGTTTGTTGTTGTCTAATAATTTGGCATTAAGGATTTTATAATGTAATTGTTTTAGTGCAGATCTATTGTTTAATTTTTCTTGTTTCTCCTTGCTTTAATTAAGTAAAATGGTCTTTATGCATTTTTTTTTCATTTGTTACAATAATACACAAAGTTTCTTATGTTTTAATCAGACTTCTTTGTATTCTGGAGATAATGGAAAATTATGCCTTTTTTTGTTCCAAAATGACTTCATTAAAATTTAGTGCATTTTTTAATCCTGATTTTTATTGTTTCTTTATTAGTCAAAGGTTTTACAAATATTATTTGTAGAAATCTTAGAAAAATATTTGATTTCTTTAACATATGACTTGCTACAAATTTTTACATTATTTATCTTTTGTATCAAGTGATGCATTGCCTTTAAGGTGGAATGAGGCCGTTGGACCGCGGGTCTCCAAACCAAAGTGCCTCAATGTTAATCCAATGGAGAGAAAAATTACATTTTAACCCCTATTTTTCCAGCTGTAGAGCCCACTTTTTGAAATTGCTTCGAATATTTAGAGTAACATTATTTCGTGAAGAATTTTTTAAATATTCGAGCCAATTTCAAAAATCGGGATTGTTGGGTCCTGTAAGTCAGCTACATTTATCACCATTAAAAACCCATTTGTAAAAATATCGACTTCAGCCCGAGAAATTTTGTTTCGAAAATATTTATTTCTCCATTGGATTAACATTGAGGCACTTTGGCTTGGAGACCCGGGGGCTCATTCCCCCATAATTTTCCACCTCCTGGTTTCCTACAGAATGTTTATTATTTCCTGGAAGATTCTTGTAATGTATAACAGTGAAAGCTTGAAGTAATTAGATTCTCTTTACAAACTAACAAAAATTTCTATATACAAAAATTCTTGTAAAAACATCCAAATATTTCTTAAACAAGATATTAAGAATGAGGAAAATTTCAAAGATATAATATCAAGTTTTGCAGTTTTAATTTTTAGTTATGTGGTGAAAAGCCAAAAAATTCAAGTAAGTCTGATCAAATGTGTTTGTTTCTTTTTAATATTTTTGCAGGCTTGTATCGTACAAGTCTACAGAAATATTAAGAAGAAACAAAAACATTTTAGCACTCAAGTTGTATGCTTTAAAATAAAACAAAGGCTAGAATTGTTAAAACAACCCCTTAATATCAGTAAGTTTTGATTATTTTTAAAAAATTAAATTTGGTTACTTGTACTTTAGTGGTTATTAATGCTGTTTTAATTATTAAATAATATGCCTGAACAATGAAAATGTGTTTAAAACAAAAATAAATAATTTTACTTTCATTTATTTCATTTTAATTCATTTATTCAAATTCAAAATGTTGAAAACATCGTTTTACACTATATTGGTTTTTAAGTATATATTTCATACTTCATCATAAATGGTTGTAATCAAACTGGTATGGAAGACGATTAGTGTTAGGGGGGGGTGCAAGACTAAAGATGAATACCGAGAGAAAGATGCAGTTAAAATTGACAATTTAATGTCAAGTTATTTTACATTACAGAACGTATCATTTTGTGGGGCAATTTTAAACAATAACTTTGTTCAAAGAATTCTTTCTTCTGGCATGCTTCTCTCAAAGCTCTTTCGATACAAAGTTGGAAACTTTGTGTGATGTCTGTGGACGAGACTAGCATAATGATTCATTATTGATGTAGATGGCTTCACCCAAACTTTTAAATAAATTTTTTACGTTAGGAACTGTGATATTATTTTGCATTTATAATCCTTTTCTTTCAAATTAACCAAGTTTGTTAATGTTAGTTTTCCTTTATTTTTATGAACTTAAGTATAGGTACTGTATGTATACTTCTGAAAAATATACATTTTTAAATATTATGGTTTTAAATTCAATCCTTTAAGGGTTATTTTCACATATTTAGCTTAAGTACTTTTTATGTACCCATACCAACTTCCAGATGACATGTTTATTGTTGTCTAATGATTTGGCATTAAGGACATTGGCATTTTTATAATGTAATTGTGTTAGTGCATATCTATTGTTAAATTTTTTTGTTTATCTTGAAAAAAAATACATACAAGACCATTTTACTTATAAAATAAGTAAAATAGTCATGTATATATTTTTTTCTTTGTTACAATAACATTAGGTTTCTCATGTTTTAATCAGAGTTCTTTGTATTCTGGAGATAGGAGTCTTTTATTGTACCAAAATGATTTCACTAACATTTAGTGGATTTTTTAATCCTGATTTTTTTTGTTTCGTTATTTTTTAAAGGTTTTACAGAAATCATTTGTAGAAATCTTAGAAAAATATTTGATTTCTTGAACATATGACTTGATACCAAATTTTATTTAAAAAACTTCACAAGATATATCAAACACATATTTTATAATACAACAACTTCCATTATTGTATTATAAAATTGCTTGTCAGATTGTCTCAAGAACAAAAAAAAATACCTAATTTTTTCCAAAAAGACCTAAAAGTGTTGAATTTTATAATATTTGGGTTTAGCTGACTTGATGAAAATACAAATTACGTAGTTAATCTTTGAATTTCAAGCATATTATTGTACCAGTAAATAGCACCAAAAATATCAAAATGTCTTGAAACGTAATTTTGACTAAGCTTGAAATTACTCTCAGGTCTCAGGATTAGAAATTCAATTAGGATTGAATTAAACTTTTTCTAGTTTGAACCCTTACACTACAATTTCAAATGGTATTGTTTTACATGTGCATAAAGTAAAGGCCCTATTCAATAAAATTATATATTTAAATGTATTTCAATAAAGCACCATAACTATATTTCAATCATGGTAAACAAAAACAATTTTTAATACAAATTTCTTTTTAAAGCTCAAGTATATTATTATTGGTTTTCATAAAATTTTACAATCCACTATTATGCTTATCAAATTTTAAAAAAATTTCAATGGTTGACTGATTAGATTTCTAAAATGTTATTCATATACACTTATATAATAATCTTTACTTGCAAAACTGAAACATAATAATCTTTATTCGCAAAAAAAGCTAACTTTTTTTTTTAGCCAATAACATTTATGTTTTATATGCATATGTACTTTTTGATGCAAAATTATAAAATACACACAAAACAAAAAAAACATCTTAAAATTCTTCAAAAAGATGGGAGAAGTGAATATCAAATAAATTTTTAAAAAAAATATATCATTGCTTCTTCAACAGAAACAAAAACTTACAATTCTAAAACTTTCCACTATTAATAATTTCAAAACACTGCACCAAGCTGATGTTTGTAGTAAACAACCAGTTCAGTTGGTAAATTTATACCTAAATTATATATAAGTACATGAATAAAAGTTTTTTAAAAAACACTTAAAATTTCTGACTTGCATATTTAAAAATAAACAAAAATATTTCTGTAACCTAATCAGTTAGTATTTGTATCCTAACTAAAGATTACTAGACATTTAAAAGGAATGCGCCACCTCTGAAATTGCCACAACAGAAATGGTTAAATTATTGAAATTTCCCAACTTCAAACCAAATATAAGCGTAACTAATATACTATATAATGACTGATTAACATAACAAATCTAAGAATAAATTTTTTCAAGCAAATAAAATGTTAGGTAGACTTGTATAAGTAAACTGCGAATCCAGCACATTTTATTTCTGTTTGTAAAAAAATTAAAAAGTTTTTTTCTAAGAAGTGGGCTTAAAAAGATGGTGTCACCTTTAAAAAACTAAATTAATAGAATCTACTGTATAAACTTAAATTTATCACAGTTAGTATTCTTGGTACAGAGAATCCCTTCATGTCACTTTCAAAGGATAAAAGTTCAACTCATGATTCAACCCCCGAGGATTCAACCAGTCAATGGGGGGAAAACAACTTCATTGCATAGGAATCTGTCTGCATCAAGATTCTTTGGAAACAATAGTGAGTCATCGTCTAAACTGGTTACTCACTTTGTTTTTCTTTTGCGGCAACTCTGATTCACACCAGAGATCAGTGGACACAAGTAAAACTTTTCTACTGTGAAAGAAGAACCTGTGGAAAAACGATTTCTTGTCGCCAATGTCCGGCAAGCACACCAGAATACACGAAGATTCCTGTGCAATTAAATTGTTTTCTCCAGTACTCTTCATATATAATACAGAGCACAAGACAGTATCTATCTCTTCCATGTCCGAGAATTACTTCCTTCCATAGCATTTTCATAAGGATAAGGCTTGATACAAGATGCAAAAAAGCCATCGACTGAAAGCATTTCATTTAGGTCAATAAGCCAGTACTTGCCCAATCTTCTTACAACACATCTAGAAAGTGGGATATTAGCCACACTACCTTGCGCCTCAGGTTTCATGGAATTCCTCAGCCTACGAAGAGCGAATTGCACATCATAATCCACATTTCTGGCAGGAGCACCAGGGGCCTTGCCCAACACAATATGGCATGCGCGTCCCTTGACATGAGGAAGGATGTTCTGTGTGGGATCATGGCAAGTATGGCTATTCACTATGGTTGGATTGTTTTTGGAGCTCACAAGGTTGATGTCTACTTGGGGGAGTTCATCTTTCATCTTGTCGACAAGTTCAGAGACACAGCATAGGGGGAATTTTCCGTTTTCATCCAGTTCATCTGGCATGTCCCATAAGTTTTTTTGGTGAAAGTTGAGTTTGACTCGTGCAGCAATCATGTGAGGAGATACAACAAAACCAGAAATTATCAATTTGGACATTTTTCCATAATTTTTCTGGACATGCTCATTCTTAAAGTATTCGTTCATACTAAAGAGCTGGTTATTGAAGTGTTTCGTCACACAATAAGCAAGGTCTTGTCTTTTTTCATCTAATTTGAAGTACCGACTAGCGATTGCAGATGCAAACTCTCTGTCATCCATATCCTTGGTAACCTTTCCCCCTGGGACATTGACCTTGGAAAACATGTCCTTGAAATCAGGGATATCTTCAATGCAATCTTGCAGGTATAGTGTTGCTATATGTCGTAGCTCATCACAATCAACATCGTGCAAATACCATCCACAAAAAAGATGCTGAAATTGAGTTGCAGCTTGTATAAAGGTGTCAGATTTGCGGAAACTAGCAGCCTGGCTTCTGGAAGGCCAGTTTTCTTTATGTAAACCAGTAACGATTGGAGGCACTACCAGTACTACATATTTCATTCTTAAGGCAATTGCACAGTAATAACTATTTTGTTGTTTATTGGACATAGTACTATCCAAAAGTAATAGATTATCACAATTTTCTAAAGCTCGTCGGGATTCTCGCTTAAAATACTCGTAGAATTCTTCAGTTTCTTCGTACTTGCAAATCGTTTTTCGGTCTTTTCTATAGGTATCATCGGAAAGAACACGAGAAGCGTACGGAAAGGCCTTAGATACATCAGGTGACGCAAGAGATCGTAGATGCGTATAAGGGCCTTGAATAATGACCATTACTTTAGCAAACTTAACATACATTTCAGTTTTCTTATCTGTGACCATTTGTAACGGAAAGTAGTGTTCTGGCTTGCTGTTTTTGTCGTCACCTAAAGCAAGATTAGAGACTTCAGAGACAATGCTTTCTTCTTCGTCGGAATCAGAACAATAAGAAGCCATTTTCGACAAAGCAAAGATTATTTAGATCTTGCAAAGGTGGGAATAAGAGATGAACTTATTAGAAAAGACGTGTTCTTATTATCATGAATACAAACTAGAACCACCCAAGACCAAAGGTTGGTTAAGGATGAGGGTATTGAGCTGGTTTATTGCTCCGCCAATGACGTGCTTATTCCAGACTCAAAACAGAAAACACGTGAATGTAATGTAATCGTTTCTGGCTGCCTATTTCTAGCCTCCTTTAGGAGCTTTAACACAGTCAATTACGCTTCGTAAGTTAAAACCCTGTTCAAGTGACGAAGTAGACACCTGAGCGAAAGTGTGTTGCCAAGTTTTTTTTTTAAGAAGTTGCATTTGTATTGAGGACTTTTACGTGATGTCGTTGTACCAACACGTTTACCGATAGGGACATCTGATTGGTCAAGTGCATCCCTATAATATCAATAAGAATGTTTCAAATGATGTTGGCTCCTGTTTTGACTTTTGATATTTTCCGGGATTATACTCTCAAAATGGGCGTTTTGATTGTCTGTTTTTTTTTTTTTTAAAGTTCGTGCACTTTGTTTTTAATCCTGCTACTTATTGAACTTTATAGGTATTCATTCGATTAAATTTCAAATGCATTACCAAAACGCCAATGTTATTGGAATACTTTGGTTTCGATGATATTTTGCCTTGTGCGAAGAATTGACTTACCGTAAAATTATGACGTAAAACTTCCCTGTTTTCCATCCTCGAATTCCTCCATTACTCTGAGTACAGACGCGTGCAAAAAGTTAGACTTTTTGAAACAGTGAAAAAAGAACTTTTTTTTCACTATTTTCATTTCATAAGATGTCAAAATTTCAAGTAAAACTTTTATTTCATAATACTCATGTTAATGGTCTTGTTTCAACACTTTGTCAAAGAAAACAACACAACCAATGAAATCTCAGTAAGATGACCGTGACATCATAAGAAATATTCCCATAGTAACATTGGAACCACTATTATTAATGTTCATGTTTGGCACTCCAGTCCCATTGGAACTACTGCTGTTGTGTTTCTATCTTTTCTAGAAGTTAAAAACTTTAAAATTGGTTTTTGAATATCCGAATAAGAATTTATGTTCAAATATGTGACTTTTAAACTAAAATAATAGTTTGCCTTTTGTAACTCCAAAAATTTATCGATCTGCTTTACACTGTATGCACGTGAATTATTTTTAAACTAATTATATTTGATTTTTTTCATGTAATTATAAAAAACAAATAGTGTATGCAACTCATGGGAAAAGTATTATCTTTTTAAAACTTGCCTGTGTCATTATTTCACTCGCTGGTGAAATAAAATCTACTCTTTTAAAAAGTATTACTTTTCACATTTGTTGCATAAATAACTATTTTTAACCTCTCTTTGCGACTCAAACTTTCGCCAAATTTGGCGTTTTTCTCATTTTGGTCTAAGATGTTAGCGATCTGTCGCAAATCACTGCAAATAGGAGCATTGGCGACAGCGTTATGATGCATCCGGGCATGTTTTATTTTAAAATTAAAATAATTATAATAGTTTTTACTTAATAGGTATGGGGTTGTTTCACGTCTTGGATGACAACACGAACAGCTCCAATGGTTTGTTGTCATTTGGTGCCTGGAATTACTTACGTTTTAATATTCGAAAATGTTTGTTTTGTTTGAATTATCATTGCACTAGAGCAGTAGTTCCCAACCTTTTCTTGACCATCGCCTCGTATTTTAGGTCGATTAACATCCATCGCCCCCTTTTAATTTTTATGTTATGTCTAATCATAATTTGAGTTAAAGTGTAACTATAAAACAGTTTTATAACACTTACTACCGTTTTAAAAACAACCAAAGAAGCTTTATCCGGTCACTTTTAAATAAAATAGAAAAAACATAAAACACATATTTTTAAAGAACAAAAGTGAACTAATTAACAAATATTTTTACTGGTTTCTAGAAAATTTAAGAGAGTTTAAAGTAAAAATTGGCTGGTTTGGTTATGGTTGGAGAATGGTTTTACTGTACAAAGGTACAAACTTATTTTAATTTTCCCCCTTTGAATACTCATCGCCCCTCAAGTATTTTTTGCCCCCTTGTTAACACAAATCGCCCACTTGGGGGCGATCGCCCCCAGGTTGGGAACCGCTGCACTAGAGCTACGCGAGAGCTATTGGCGACGGGCGTCATAATTTAGAACCACAGTTAAGTGACGAGCCGACACCTGAGTAGTCACCCAACGCAACCGTTAAGGGCGACATCATACGCAGCGTTGGGACTTTGGAACATATTTAACGTGTACTCCCTCTAGACGGGGTATTATTCATAGGAAATTTTTGGCTGCACATGCCGTTTAGGTCGGCAATTATTTTGGCGGGTATTAGAAAATTAGTTTTCTAAGAAAATTTTACTTATTGATTTTTTTTAAATGCCAACTTCTTGCTGTGCTGTTGGTTGTTCAAAACATTTGTTAAAGAAAGCTTGCCTAGAAAGAAAAATAAATTTTCATCTATTCAGTCGTTTTGAGAATGATACCGAAGCAAACTATGAAATCGCAGTACATGAAACCAAACAATGAAATCCATTGTATGGATACAAATGAAAACAAGAGCGTTACACCATCTAAAACATTCCCATTAACTTTTATTAAAAAATTCAAAAATAATTGATTCTAATTTATGCCTTGTTAAAATTAATATCGTGATTAAGTTAGCTTTTTAGTATTTATATTTATGAAACTTTATATGATAAAAGGAAATTTTTTAAATATTTTTTCTTTAGCATAATAAAATATTATTTTATACTAATTTGTTCAAACTCAAAATGCAATGAATATTCGTAACAATTATTTGTTGGCTTTTTTAAACCAAAATCTAATACTTATTAATTTTATTCTTTATAAATTGTAATCTGCATCATAGTAAAACTTGCGCTATAACTCTCACTTATACAAAATTAATAAAATTTTACCCAAACACTATAAATACCTTTTTTTGCAAACATTACTTTGCATATTGAAAAAATTATTTTATAATTTTGATAAAGATGACTTAAGGAGGATTAATTTGAAAAAAAAACTTTCCTAATTATGTGGTTTAAATATGAATTGACAAATATGCAAATTTATGGCAACAATTTTAATTAGCATTCTTACGCAACATTTTTAATTAACAAAGTTTTGAAATTTACACAAACAAGCAGTAGTACTTCTCTTAAAGGCTGTGGTAAAAAAAAATGTAGGACCCACTGAGATGAAGTTGACAAATTTCATAAATGTTAAATGAATGCATATGATAAAAAATTAAAAACATCTACTCATGGAAGAAAACAAATTTTTGAAGATCATAATAGTATAGACAAAAAAAAACCTGCCACATAACATTTCTCAAGCATAATTTAAAATAAAAACCACATTGAGTTTCAAAAGTATATTTACTAGTAATATAAATAAAAAATATATCAGGTTAGGATTTAGATGAAGTTTTGGTTTGGAGTTGGCTGTATCTTTAGAACCAGTCTCATTAAAACGTCATGTATAATATGACAGTGAAATCAATTATTCCCAGATCCCTACAATAATGTAAAAATACTTGTAAAATGATTACATTTAATTGTTTGGTACTGCATAACAAATAACAATTTTGCATGCATTTAAAAACAATTGGATGAATCTGCTAACATTACTAAAGAGTTTTATACAATTGCCAAAAATCAATAGCTAAAAATAAGACAAGAGCACAATATGATTACCAATAATAATAAAATACTATAGACACTGCACATAAATAGTTCTGATTTATGAAATAATGAGAAACCAATACATATAATTAAAATCAATTAAAAAAATTCACTATAAAAGGTTTGTAAACCATAGTTCCATAAAAAAAACACCTCATATATGCATGCATTTAAAAACGATTTGATGAAACTGCAACAACACTGTTATTTTATAGATACTGCAGCTCACCTACATATTCGAACAATAGTCACTATGTTACAAACAGTTATTTTTATTAAAACATTAAAAAAAATTATTCTGACAGCTGACAGGGTTTGCTCTGTTTCACTAAACGAAATCCATAAGAAATATTTGCCAATAAGCATTAACACTTTCCAAATTTAACAATTTTAGTTAAAACGTCCAGTGCCAAAGAAGGATTTTCTTTTTTAAACTGTGCCCAGCCTTTTGATTTTTCAATGACTGTAAAGTTTTCTCCTATATACTCAATAACAGTGGTTTTCAAATGATCATCATGCAAAACAGCAACATCTAAAATTCGAAACACATTGCTGTTGGAGATTTTAGCCTTTAAATAGGACACACACATTTCTTTTAGTTCCAAAAGCTGGTATTTATCAGCGGCATACAAAAGGTCGCATGCTGTACCTTCAGAGAAGTCCCTGACTTTACCACAGTAAATGTAATTTAGCATTCCCTTAACAGTATCTGGTTGCATGTCGTCAATCTTTATCTCACCAGTGAGATTTTCTTTCATGGGCTTCTCTAACATGGCCTTGAATACTGGAGACCTCGATGCAAGAATGTTTCGATGTGCTGACACATTTACATCCCCACATTTCATTGTGATATCCGAAAAAGGATTTTCTTCAAGCAGGTATCCCAAATCGTTGGATATTTGACTGAAGGACCAATGTATTTCTGGAACCGGACAACTTTCGATGAATTTTTGATCCGTTGTTAAATTAGTGTCCGAAGGATCGACACAGATGTGTCCGTGAAGGCTCACCTTTGAATCAATTTCCCCATTACTAATGATTTCGAAAGTGAAAACTTTCTCGCCATCTTTAAAAGAATGTTTGAAGGCTTTGAAAGCCATCCGTTTGTATGCCACCCTTTCGTAAATGGAAATACTGCCGTGAATGCTTAACGATCTTAAATCACAGAATCGCTCCAAATCCACCGATAACACTTGAGAACAGTTATTTATTATATTGCTGTTTGATTTGAATTGTAGTTTCAAGAAGTACTTTGTTCCCAAGACGGTGCCCAAATCTTTGAATGCCGGATAATCATATAATTCTCTCTTATGGTTAGTAATAATATTACCCTTAGAAGAAGTACCTGGGCTAGAATAATTTATGTAAAAATTCCAATTAATAGGAATCAACGCCATTTCCGAAAATTAAATGTATATTAAAAGTTTTTTTATTTACTTATATACGTTTCTGAACAAATCTTGTCATCCTTTAAAGAAATAAAACTTGTTTATTTATACTAATATTTAGCAACACTGTCAGTTCAAAGTACCTTTCAGTTTATTGTTTCAACACAGTCAAAATTTTTAACGTAATTTGCAGCGGCTCACGGCACGGAAAGTCCATCATTCGATGGACTAGTAATTTTATACTGCAAAATGATATTATTTTATGTTTAGAATCAGAATTAAATTAGTTTGTGAATTAGAAAACACCACCTTCAAAAGTTTGGTTTTATTCATATATAACTACAACCGTATGTAGCCCTTTGACGGACGGGTGTTGTCTGTTTTGATTGATAATAATTTATTTTCATATTCTATCTCTCTACTTTATTCTGCTCGAGATATGTTTACTTTATTCTGAAACTAATATAGCTCTTGTAGAGCGTTAACTGTACAATTTCTTCTGTATATTAATATCAAACGAAGTAAGAACTTTGTTCCTAAATACTTTTATATCGTTATGGTGTCCACTTTAATGTTATATCGTTTATTGTCTTGAAAACCGTTTTATTATCGTGTTTACGGTATTTTTTCTGCAGTAAAACATAAATTCATTAGGAAAAATTTAGTATATGCATGGATTTTGCTCGTATACCTACTAATTTTGGTTTTGACATAATATTTTGTATTGTAATCTTACTTTACTGATCAATACCCATAAAAAAAAACTAAATCTTCAAGTGATAATCTTAAATCCTTTAATAGACAATTAGCGATAATTGCAACATAGCTCAAAAGCATCCGGATTCGAATAGAATGCGTAACTAACTAGGTTTGCTATTGATACTAATTTCTTCAAATGAATGTAATCAAATCAATGAGTAGCTTTTGTAGAGCGACTGGTGCACATTAAATCTGGACCAATAGCACTGGTCAACAGTGAAAATGCGACTGAGAATAAAATTACCCAATTCTGAATGATTTCAACGTGCTAAACACGAATATCACCTAAAAAAATGTTAGTTAGCTCTAGTTTTTGAGTTATGGTCGTTTTTTTCATTACATAGGATACTGTGAAATAGATGGGCGCATCAAACGCAAAATAAGTTTGTCAATTTTGTTTACAGAAATCCTCCAAATTTTTGCTCATACAGGTTTTATTTGATATTATCAACATGAGGGTGGGAGGAGAGGATAAGTTTTAAGGTTTTTGCACCCATATTAGCAGCTTAATGGACTTGTTTTAACCCTTTGCCACATAAAACAAAACAACCAATGGCATTGCAGTTCGGATCGCATGACGTTTTTTAAACCAATGAGCTGTTTCAACACTTTTTTATAGAAAACAAAATAACCAATAAAATTTCAGTTTTGAGAGAGTGATGTCATAAGAAATATTCCCATACTCCTTCGTTAAGTAGAATCGCTCTAATGTCAAGAGGTGCAGAAAAAGAGTAATAAATTCCTTGTATTTCATCTTTGGTTGTTTAGAAGCTGTAGAATATCAAAAATTAGTGTTAGTGATAAGTCTAAAACTGTAATGCCTTGTAAATGCATTAATAGCGCTAATAACTTATGTTATATATGCGGCAAAGTACTATTTTTGGCACACAAAAAAAAGGAGCATCACTGCAAGTTAAGAAAGCTTTTCATTTGTATTTAGGTTACAAGATAAGGGACCAGAAAATATGGTGGGCCCCTCAAGTATGTTGTTAGAATTGTGTAGCAAATTTGTCACTTCGGCTTCATGGAGGAAAAAAAGGTAATGCCATTTTCTGGGAAGAAAAATGAATGCTGTTTTATTGAAGGAAAGGGGATGCCATTTTATGATTAGGAGAGAACCAACAGATCATGTTAATGACTTATTTCTGCATCATCTCATCAGTTGAATTAGGTGTCATTTAGAAAAAGATAAAAATAAATAGTCTAAAATTCTTTCTACTCTGCGCCTGGTCCAACATGACAAAGGACTCCCTGCTCCAAAGTCTCCAATATTTTTTTAAAGTTTTAATGAGGTAGCCATGCGGGTGCTAAACATGCTACAGCTTCTAAAAACAACCATGGTCGAAATGTATGGAATTTATTGCTCTTTTTTTCTGCACCTCTTGACGTGAGAATGATTTTACTTAACGAAGAGGTATTAAGCTGCTAATATGGGTGCAAAAACCTTGAAACTTATCATCTCCTCCCACCCTTATGTTGATAATATCAAATAAAGCCTGTATAAGCAAACATTTGGAAGGTTTCTGTAAACAAAATTGACAATAATTTATTTTGCACTAGCAAATTTATACCCGTACTTCGCACGGATTAAAAAAAATATCAAATCGTTCCAAATATGTGTACCATATAACCTGTTATAGGATCATAAACTTATGTTATTTTTCCCGCTCGTTATAAAGTATAAAATCCTGTTTCATTGCCTTAATATTCCAAAATGAAAAATAGGCTATAAAAATAATATGCACTCATAAATGTCATCACAATTCCTTCATAAATACATGAAACATTTAGCTCATTTGGCGCGTTTTGGGAATTAATTTGGCGAGGAAATAGATATAGCTACAAACACACCCATTATACAGCTCTAACACAATGACCTTTGAACAACCGACCAGCTTATAAATTATTTATAAAAGGAATTGCCCATTTGGCAAGTTTTAGTTAATAATTTGGCGAGTTTGGCAACGTATTTGGCGAAAAAATAAAGACATAACACTAATATGCAGCTCTAGTGCCATGGCCTTTATTAACCATCATAGTTCAGCAATAGCTTAACTATACATTTATTGCTTAAATATGCATACATGCAGTCAACAGGAAAATCAATGAAAAAATCACATCAAATAAACCCACCATAAAATCCGGGAATGGAGACTGGCGGAATTATGTCATTTGAAACATGTCAATTATTTTTCAAATAATGAATTTAGTTTCTGAAGGTAATGGCAAAAGAATAAAATAAACATTTTCAATTGTAAATGTTTTCGTTAAAAGTTTTATTTAATTTTTTCAGCCGATGGCATCAGGAAAAAAGTAAAAAAAGATAGGATTTGAGCCAAAGTGGTGTAGTTTTTGCAGAAAATTTGAATTTTCTCTAAAAATAGAACATTTTGAAACCTGAAAGTTCAAAAATCATAATCTAAGTATGAACTACACATTTGTGCCAAATTACGAGTCAAACAAATGTCTAGTTTATGATTAATCTATAAGACACAAACACACATACATAACTTCATTTTTATTATTATAGATTTGGTGCGCCCATTCATTTCGCCGTATCCTATGTAATAAAATAAATGACCGTAACTCAAAAACTAGAGCTAAACTATCATTTTTTAAGGTGATATTCATGTTTAGCACATTGAAATCATTCAGAATTGGGTATTTTCATCTCAGTCGCAGTAAAAAATTTCTGAAATTTTGTTGTCCAGTGTAGCCTAAGTGAAAGTGACATTAATCATAGGGTAACTTTTACTAGACCATAGCCAAAACCTAAATTTCATTTTCGTTCCTGTACTCCTTGTATACTCCTCAGCCAATGCTAATTCCCTATACATCTGTCTGCTATGTTCTTTTAATAATTATATTTATGATGGAAGTTTTTGGACCGTTTTTTTTTGTTTCAATTACCAGGAACATATTTTTCCTTTTAAGAAACACAAAAACTTAGTAGTACTAGTTTATCCATACAGTTATAAGGCTAATTGAAAATCATACAGTTCAAATCTTTTTCTGATATAGGTGACATAAGTTTCACTCAAATATGGTTTTATTTATTATAATAAAAATCACAAATCATAGTGAAAGTTACTAGCTGCAAATACATCCAAACTGTAGAATGTTCTAATAAATTGTTTTTTCATACTTTTCAATTTTATTTCTTGTCTTGTCACATACTGGTGCCAAAAAGGGCGATGTGCTCAAAACACTGAACTCCGCTGATTTACGGGGGGGAGTATATTTTCCCTGCCGGCATAGATGTCGTAACATTTTGTCCATCTTCAATTATTTTAAAACTTTATAATTGTTAGATCTTTCAAGTAAATATAGTGTTTTGAATAATGAAGCTGAGTGTTTATTTCCAGTATCAAATTGAACATGGAAGTACACCCAGATATAGTCTTACCTTCTTTATTTTGAAGAATTTTAATATTTTCAGATCAACATGTGGAGAGCAACTGTTGGATACAATGTTAATGATTCTAAGAACGGTGGTGGTGATGATGACTGGGAAACAGACCCAGATTTCATTGTAAGTATATTTATACCTTATATACCTTATATATATATTATATTGTGAAATAATTAACTTTATTTTATTCATTTATCTTTGTTAAATTCTGTGTTTCCTTCCTTTGGATGGATTTGATCGAGGAAATGGCGACATGATCTGAAACTTTTTTATTATTCTTTGTATTTATGGAGTGTATAATGTTTCTATCATACTTGAAGACTATTACAAGATACCATGTAACTACTACAAGACTATCATAATATTCCTATCAAGATACTATATAACCAATGATCAGAATTATAGTAGAAGAATATAATTGGTAAAACCAAAAACAATTTGGCAAGATTAACACAGAGAAAGGATTTTTAAAACGAGTGACAGTATTAAATGAGACTACAAAGAAGTAGTTTGTTAGAAATAGGAACCTAAACGTTTATATTAATATGTATTGAACCCATTGTAGAGCAATATCTTGCATTGATTTGATTTTTAGAATGATGTCACTGAAGAAGAGCAACGTTGGGGCTCAAAGACTGTGGAAGGATCTGGAAGGACATCTGCAGCAATCAAGTAAGAAAGACAGTTTAAAAAAAATTCTTCTCTGACCAAGTGCTAGAATTGTAGGTAGACTGTGTCCCCCCACTTTTTGTGAAAATGACCAGGCTTGTCCTTACCTTTAGTACTACTTAAGTCCACCCCCCACTTTTTTAAGTTTTCTAGCTGCTTTGCAATAAAACCAAAATAATTTATACCTATTTAATCATTTTAGTTGCTTGTTCTAATTTAAACACGCTATCAGTTCCAGCTAATTGTGCAACAGTTCTAAATCTCTTCTAAACTACCACTAAATACATAATGAAGTAGTATATCATAGGTACTCTTCATTTTAATTTGATCATACCTCCAAGTAAAGCAATAATGCAGAATACATACAAAAAATTGTAATACGACTTCTGCAAATGAAATAAATAGCAATTTTTTAAGGGGAGAGGAGAAAGGGAGGTACTTGTATCCAAATTATGGGCATCCCCTAACTTTTTTTCTACTTCTACCACTGCTTCGACTAATTAATTTGATTTATTATACATTTTAGTTGCAATTTTTAAAAAAAATATTTTGCGGATGCCATGCTTAGCAAGTGTAATTTTAAGGTTGTTTGTTAATTTAAGCAAACAATAGCTGATAGCAGATAAAAGTAGAGATTAATTTGCTTCAAATTAGAACCTAGTCAAAATTTTCACTACCGTTCTTTACTTTTAAAGCATTCAAGAGCTGAGAACAAATGTGGCTAAGGAAGATGCTGAATTAAAGAAAAAAGTTTTGGAAGATGGACCTAAATCTTCTTATGGCTATGGCGGAAAGTTTGGGGTTCAAGCGGATCGCATGGATAAAGTAATATTTTTTAAAACTTATTTTATAAAACTTTTATTGCTATACCTACTGCTTACTGAAATAATGGCCAATCTCAAACAGAAATTCATTTTCGTGTGATTTCAAAGAATAGCTATTGGCCATACCAATATTATAATAATCATAAATAGTAAACTTTATTGTGTTGTAGAAAATTGTCACATCCCTAGGAATATATGGAACTTGATACATAGTTCATAGGATTTCGAATTAGATGTTATATTTGGTTGATATTATTATATAACTTTTTTGCATTACCCATAAATATGAAAAAACATTTATTTGAATTTTTTAAATAAAATAAAGGATATCTCAGGTTCTAAAACTTTAGGAAAATGAAAAATATGATTAGTGTTGGTAATAAATATGATGTATACTCTTTGCATATCCAGTTTGTACCATATTTTATGCATTTCTTATTTTTAATGCAATTCAATTAACAATATGAAAAATCTTTACTACTTGCAGTCAGCTGTTGGTCATGATTATGTTGCCCAAGTGGAGAAGCACACATCTCAAATTGATGCAAAAAAGGGGTTTGGAGGAAAGTTTGGGGTCCAGGCTGATCGGCAAGATAAGGCAAGTTAAAGTTTCAAATAAACATAAAAGAAAAAGATTTTTAATGTAAATTTTTAACTTACATTACTTTTTTTAATGTTAAAGAATTAAAAAAAAATTGAAAGTAGGCATTGACATGGTAAAGATATCCGTCTGTACTTCCCTTCTAAATTCAGTTCTATCCGCATGATCATCAAAATAATTTATATTTTTTTTGTTAGAAAGGTATTACGTCATAATCTTCTATACTTTTTGTCCGCAAGTCCAGATGGACATTGGTTTGTTTGTTGACATTCTATCCATTTAAATACCATTAAAATCTCATTTTTATTCATTTAAAATGTTGCTGCCACAATCAACAATACCATTAGGAATTTTATTTATTAAAAATGAATATTCTAGGTAAACCTCATCAGGGGGTGGAGGTAAAAATTTTTTTGTCAGAATTGCCTCATGTAATTTATGGATACCCTCAAAGTGTATTAACACTCATCTAATGAAAATTTAATAAATTTTTTAGTCTGCTGTTGGTTGGGACCATCATGAGAAAGCCGCAAAGCATGCATCACAACAAGGTAGCTGTTGAAAACCTGTTTTTTAATTCCTGTATTTCCACTATAAGTTTTCTCTGAATTTCATTTTTACGTGTGTACTTTGGGGAATTATAACAGCATAGCATGTGTGCTATGCTGTTATAATTCCCCAAATTATATTGCTAAAAAAGAAGTTATTATGTTTCTTGTCATGACTAAACTTGCAATAATTCATACACTAAATTAGTTTTGTATGAACTTATCTTGTAAACTAGATGTGTTTAGGCTATCAAATTTATGTTCAATTATTTGGTGTGTCATTAAGAGTTTAATTTTATACCTATTGGTTTTCAGTGCTTTTATCTTTGTACAACTGAAATAAAATATCAAATTTAAATCTGGTAATTAGAATTTTTTTCTAGAGGATTATGAATAGGTTTGCTTCTATTTAAGTATGAGTTGTTTGTGCAAAGTTCTTTAAAAGTAAATTTAACATTTAAATATGAAGAGTACAGGGAAAAAAAACCTTCATTACATAGGAATCTGGCTGCATCGGGTCTCTAAATGCGCCGATAGTGAGACATCGCCTAAACTGGTGTAAAGAAACCAGTTTCTTACTAGGTTCTTCTTTAGAGGCAACCTTGATTCACACCAAACATGAGTCCCATGCTTGTACTGTGAGAGAAGAAGCAAGGAAGAAACCGGTTTCCTGTCGAAAACGTACGCTGAGCAAATCTGATAACGGGGAGATTCCTGTGCAATCAAGGGGTTCTTCCCCTGGACTCTTCATATATATTTAAGTGGAGTATAAAGTTTCCTTGTCTTAACAAAATTTTGTATATTCTAGATTATTCCTCTGGATTTGGTGGCAAATATGGTGTACAGAAAGATCGTGTTGATCGCAATGCAGTGGGGTGGGACTACAATGAAAAGACGGAAAAGCATGAATCCCAGAAAGATTATGCTAAAGGTTTCGGGGGGAAATTTGGCGTAGATAAGCAACAAGACAAATCAGCTCTTGGTTGGGATTACCAAGAGAAAACGGAAAAACATTCTTCACAAAAAGGTAAAATTTCAGTTTGGGATTTAATTTGTTCATGAGGATTTGACTTGTGCTTTTTTATTTCCATGTAAAAATATTGATTTGTCACTGTATTAATGTACAGTCAATAAATTTGTAGTAAAAACATTTTCAAAATAATTCTAAATTTGTTTTAATATTTTTACTGGTAAAAAATTATATTCTTTAATTTGAAAGGGCAATCCATGTTATAACATTGTATTTGCCTTTTTTGCTAATAAGGTGCTAATTTGTATTTTTGACTGTGTTCCTAAATTACGACGCCCGTCACCAATGGCCCTTGTGTAGCTCTAGTGCGACTATAATTCAAACTGACATAACATAAATTTATATTCATAATGTTTATATAGTTTCTAAATTTGCATTATTTAAATAAAATAAAAACTCAATATCACAATTTAAAACTAATCGTTATTTAACTTAAAATAAATATTTGAAAGAGGACTATTTGAAGCAAATTGTTCCAATTTGAATAAAAACTGATATTTACTGAACTTAGTTAAAACATGGCTATTTATTTCTTTTTTGCTCATGTGTGCAACTTAGCGAAAAACTCGATTCATTAAATTTGAAAAACATTTAAATGCTGATTTGTTTTATAGATAAAAATGTAAATATAATAATTTAAATATAATTTTTTTTAGATAAAATTGCACTGGTAAACCAAATTTTGATAACTTCTTAAAAAAAATGGATAACTTGTATTTTGGTCGTTTTTTCATAAAATGACCAAATTTTGTATTAGATTTTCTCCATCAGCTTCAGACGATGGGAAGAAAAAATAATCGGCCAATTGTCCATCCAACTTTTGAAAGTCAGATTTAAACAATCAGCCCCTGCCTTGGCTAAAAAATTGCATCAGTCGAGCCCTTAATATACAGCAAATTTTTTGTTTGACCAATCACATGTCTGGTATAGTTCTTGTTTCAGGCCGATAACCGTTTTCAATTACTTCACAGATTATTCTGTAGGATTTGGTGGAAAGTTTGGTGTCCAAACCGACAGACAGGACAAGTCCGCACTTGGGTGGCAACATCAAGAGAAGCTGCACAAACACGAATCACAGATTGGTCAGTGGGTACTTGGGAAACTGACAACTGACCTCTGCCTAGTTGTTTGATAGCTTGGCTTTGGCCTTGGTTTGTGACTAACATGGAATAACATGCATGGCTGTGTCTGCAGACCTGCTCTACTAATGATTGTTGATTAATTGGCTGCTTTGGGGTTTTAAAAGGATTCTTTATTGACTAATGTTTTGTTTGTCTAACATGCACTTGCATAATATTTAGTTTTTAGTTCCAGGTTGTATAAAAATATATGTGCCTGATTATAGTTATCATTTTGATAAAAAAAAATATATGATTAGTTTTAGATAGCTTTAGGCAAGAAATGTTTAGACAGTCATAAAGTAAACAAATTAGGCGTATGACCTGATTTAGAAACTCAATTGCCACATAGATAGTTTCCTACTTGATTCTACCAATTTGCAGTGCTTAGTTTTAAACTGCTAAACTATGTAGTGTTTAATTGGTTTGTTTAATGCAACCAAGAATTTTTTTAAATAAAAAGATGCCTTATATAAAATATTACTATTTTTGTAATTTTATTATGACAGGGTCAACAGTTTCTGCACCTTTAACTTTATTCCAATATTCAGTTTAAAAAATTGAAACAGACATACATTAGTCTCATAGAAATTTTCAATGCATATAGTTGAATTTAGCTATTTAACAATTACGTCAGGAATTCAATTTGTTAGCTGTTATAAGCTTCTCATAACAGTACATTTACTATATGATTAATTTTCTGTAACACAACACATCACGTGAATGATTGCTTACATGAAATATTTTGTGTTTCATGTAGATTATGCCAAAGGATTTGGGGGCAAGTATGGAGTTCAGCAAGATAGAAAAGACAAATCTGCGCTTGGGTGGGAGGAAGTTACCAAAGTGGAAGCCCACCCTTCCCAGACTGACATGAAGAAAGGTTTTGGGGGAAAGTTTGGCATCGAAAAAGACAGACAAGATAAGGTTAGTTTCCTAAGATATACTACCAAGGAAACAGATTCGGATATTTAACCATAAAGTTATGATGCAGTATAACCCGGTTAGGGGGTATCCATTAATCACGTGATGCCATTTTGACGATTTTTTGGGCAACTTAACCCTCTGGTGAGATTTTGTGATATTTGGCCTACTCCCGTAATCTCATATGAGATATATCAAAATTCGTATTTTTTTTATTATATCTTTTTTAGAGAATTTTAAATAATTTTTTTTTATAGCTCAAGGGTTTTGAAATATAGTTTGGAAAGCCACGACAAATATTATCATGTAAGATTTTGCCAAATTAAGTCAAGAATCATATTTGACTGGAATTGAACTGTATTTTCTCGCAATTTTACGTTGATTTTTTAGCGGGGAGAAAAATCATGCGATATCTGACATGACCCCCTCCCCCCCCCTCACTTGAGATTTGGGGATATTCAGCTTGACCCCCTCCCTCTAAAGGCATCACGTTACATCGTTATTTAAGGGACTGCAACGTTTATGACTTTATAAACGAGTAACATTATAAACAAAATAGAATATTAAGTGTAGGAAATCATTTAATATATGTATCATGTACTCATATTATTAATCAAAGTTGAAAAATGACATCTATTGAATTAATTTTAACTATGTGCTATTAATAGTAGTTTATTTGAAATAATTTGTAAATAGTAATAATAAATATACATATAAAAACATCACTTATAGAGTATTGGTTTCTATCATTTTAACAGTTAGCAGTAAAAGAAAAGAAAAATCAAAATGAACAATTTCCTGGATGGAAACAAACCCAATGAGTCACAAACCGTTTGAGTTTTTTCCATTGCAAAAAAAACCTATTTTAAAGCAACAAGGCATAAAAAATGAATCACTTTTGAATGCTGTCTTGCTCATCATTGCTGGCTTATAATTTAAATGTTTTGACGCTAGAATCAAAAGCAAAATGTTCAATTCCCACAGTTATTGCTTTGCATAGTAAATTTATAAGTATGAGTATTGTTTCATTTGACATTTTCATTTCCAGTCTGCTCATTCATTTGCTGAGGTGCAAAAACCCCAATCAAGTTATCAGAAGGAGCGTTCTGAATCTGGTAATTATTAAATTATTCCACCTTTATTAGGTTAATGCATAATTTGGTAACTAAAAACTAATCAATTGCAAAACAAAAAATGCTTAGCTTTAATAAGTAATCGTTTAGTTAAATAATTTGCTTGTCTAGTGGTTACCTGGAAAATCTAATTATTAATGGGTTTAAATTCATTTGGAATCTGCTTGATATCTCACTAAATGTATTTTACCTTGTGTAATTTTCTTATCGAATTAATTTCAACTGACCATATTATTAAATTATTTATTTTTTAGTTGGTTCAGCCAAAGCAAGCAGCCTGAGAGCTCGTTTTGAAAATATGGCTAACGCTGAAAAAGAAGAGGCCCAGAGAAGAGCTGACGAAGAGCGAGCGAAGCGTCTTGCCAGAGAACAAAAAGAGAAAGAGCTAGCTAAAAAAGATGAGGAGGTAATTGAGCATATTAGAAATTTACTAGGTTTACAACTTTTATGCAGGGATTGAAGAGTTACTTTCAAAATGTAACTGTTGTTACGATTACTTAATATGAAAAGTAACTAGTTACAGTTACTTAATACGAAAAATAACTATTCACAGTTACTTTTGAAATTTTAAGTAAGAAGAAAAACTGAAATTTAGCTTACCGTTTTTCAAAGAGAAGCAAGACAAATAGGGACAATCGGGGAAAAGTTAATAACGAAAATTCAGTGTTGTTAAATTTTAAATAATTAAATGCAAGCCGAACGCTGAACTGTGTCGAAAATATATGTAAAGGCGGCGTTAAAAGTAAAAAAAAAATTCGGTACACTGTTACCGTTAAAAGTAACTAGTTACTTTCTGAAAAATCCCTACAGCTTTACTGGAAAAAAGTAACTGTTATAAATAATGTTTTACTCCAATTCCTGACTTTTAGTATTTGTTTCATTAAAAATTGGTAATCTGTAATTAACCAGTATTTGTGTCTACAATATAAATATAGATGACTTTAGACTCTGACAATTATGTGGATTAAAAAGTATTTATTCAATCACTATTGTGCAAGATAGGGGTAAGCACTGTCGGCCTTATTTGATTACTGGTTTTCTGACCGCTCTCTAAACTCTTAGTTATATTTTTAACCGAACTCTAAATTATGAAGTAGTAGCTTAAATTTATTCTTTATCCGAGAAGAAACTCTTACTATTTGTTGATAAGGCCCTAAAAATGTTGCATAGCCCCAAATTTATTTTGAAGGTATATGAAATTTTATTTGAAAAAAATCATAGCATATTATGTTGGATATAGATATATAAGAAGGTAAATTGTAAAAATTGCAAGAGTAAGTGTTGTAAGAGTTTCTTTTTCTTGCTATGCCCTTGGGAACCTTCTTAAGTAGCTGTATTAGTATGTATGTTGTCCAAAAACTGTTACTTAATCTCTTAACTATTGAATAATTTAAAAAAAAAGATCATAAAAGTGCCTATTTTCATGCATCTGAAAATTATATAAAAATATGTGTATGAACTAGATATATATGTTCATTAATTTTTCCTTGGTTTTTAGCACGTAATTTTTAAAAAAAAATTTAGTTAACCTAATTGACGCTTTAATTGGTAGATTTCAGAAGTTAGTTTTAATCTTATTAGCACGTTACTACTGAACAATCCAGGCATTTGGCTTTTAATTGCTGGATTTAAGTTAGCTCTAATCTTATTGGTGTGTTACTATTGAACACTCCACTGCACATATAACTGAAGCGAGAAATAGGGTGCGACGAACTTCACTCCGTCATTTTCACAGGGGGTTGGTTTAAAATCTGTTTTTCTTCAGGAACGCCAGAGGAAGCTAAGCCTCCGCGAAGACCTAGAGGAACCAGAAGAAGTAGATGATGAAGAACCACCGTCTGCCCCCACCGTTCGCACATCTTCTGTGGGGGTCCCGACCCCCCTTCTCCAAGCAGCCACCACTGCCAAAAATGCCTCCCCTGAACAGAAGTCATTCCAGTATAACACCACCCCACAGCCCCCCCCTGCCCGTTATGAGGTAAGAGATATTTTGCAGAAATTGGCCTACTATCTAACGGGAGTTACTTCGCTTTAACCGCAAATGACTGTGGTTCTCCAAACCAAAGTTCCTCTTTGTTAATGAAATGGCAAAAAAGGGATTTTCTGAGCCACATTTCTCAACAAATTAAAGGTTAGGGTATTTTAAAGACTTAACAAACCCAGTTCCCTATGGAAGATATAGGAATAAGATTTAATACAGTAAAACTGGTTCAGAATGATGCTTTTTTGGCTTTTAAAAATATCTTATTTAAAAATATGAATAACTACAATAACATAAGACATTAAATAGGGGGATTATTTGAAGTACTAATTTTATTTATGCAGTGAATTTAGAACATTCTCTTTTAGAATACTCAAGTCACACAAGAAAAAGTGCAGGTGAAAAGGAACGAAGAATTATCTTTCCTTGATGCTTTAGAAGATATAGAATCAGAATTATTTAAGCCTCCACAAAACTATAGAGAACCAAGTATGCCTACTTTAAAGTCATTTTATAAAGGTTTTTACATACAAAAATAATGCACCTACCTAATTAATTTATTTTTTGTGAATGCAGTTGCAGAAAAGGAATCCGAATTATTTAAACCTCCCCAATCCTATGCTGAGCCTGGTATGAATTTTTTTCAATATGTTAAGGTCTCGATAATATGAATATTAGTCAAGAGTTTTTAATGTTTAAAGACTTGTTTTTCTAGCCTATAGAAGCTCAGTGCAAAACTGGCAGACATTATTTGAATTACTTACTATTTAAATAATGTAGGTCTGGGGATAGGGTTTTTGTTTTAAACTAAAGCAACTATGTACTTCTGTTTCATTCAACTAAAAGAATTGATACCCATGCTATAGAATTTTAGTTATTATTATATTATTGAGACTTAAGACTTTTTGCTGCTATTATAATTTTTAGTGTTTAAATGCATGATATTTATTTTGCTTTTAATTTGTAGAAGTAGAGGAAAGTAAGCCCCAACTAACACAGTCTTCCCAAAGCTTTTCAGAGCATGGTATGATTTTTTTAAACTGATGATTTGCTAGTTTTTTTTTTAAAAAATTAAGTTTTTGGAATTGATTCTTAATCATTTTTTCAAATAGCTGGTAAAAAAGAAACGCAAAACCCTCCTAAAATCCCTGCTGAACCTGGTATGGAATTTTTTTAGTTACGCTTGCTTTGTTGTCCAAGATTCTGACATGCCCTAAAAGTATTTAACATTGTAAAATTACCTTAGGTGAACATGGAATGCTCTTAGTTTTTAATTTTATCTTGTATTTTTTTGTTTCTTTAAAAGTAATGCCATTTGATTTGCTTCCTTGCATCTTAAAAATAAGTTATTCTGACATGGAATTATAATATGATGAACATCATTTTTAATTGAATCATTGAATATAACTTTAAAAACAATATTAAGTCAACCGCTATATTAAGTTAAGCTTATTTTTTTAATAAAGGATTAAATTCTTGAAAATTGTTGTATATTCGGGAATGAACTCTAGAACTCTAATTAGATTTTTTTTCTAATAAAGCCTTAAAATAATCTTTGAATAGTTCTTCAGTTTATACTTTTGTTTTAAAATATTTAATGTGTGTATTATATGATTATTTACTATTATGTGTTATTCCTATTAATTAGCTTCTATAGTAGTTGAAGATAGGAAATCAGCATTAACTAAACAATCCCAAATTTATGATGAACCTGGTATGAATTTTTAAGACATTTATATTCAATTAAAAAATAAGTAATGCATTTTTAATTTTATGCTATCCTATAAGTTATACTGGTAGCTAATTTTAGTTGAGTTTTTATTTTAAAAGCTATCTGTATAATCAATGCACAAAGTTTATTTTCATTAGTATTGGTCAAAGGAAACTGAAGTGCAGCTTTTAGTTACCAATTAAAAAATTTTAACATACATACAAATGTTTTTTAAAACAGAATATTTTTAAAGATAGTATCCCACTTGTATAAATACCCCCTTTTTTTATTATCCCCTTTTGAACTTATAGAACATTAAAAAAGTTTTATGTACATTTTTACTAGCAACTTCTTCAAGCAATTCTGCGATTTAAATTATTGAGCAGCGTTTTTGAAGTTCATGTTTAACTCAAAAATATTTCAAGATCTCCTTTTCATTTTTATTTAATATTTTACTAAGTGCTTGTATTTTCCAATTGAAGCTTATGAAACACTGGAACAGGTAGAAGAAGAGTTGTATGAGGTGCCTGAGTGCTCTGGTATGTCTGCTGTAGCCTTGTATGACTACCAAGCTGGTGAGTCCGATGTCTACTTATAGATTTTGTGCTAGCCCTTTTACCATCAAACAATTCTTCAGTAAAAACTCACTTTTAGCTTCCACACTACGTTTATAACGTAAAAAGTGGAAGGTATTATAGTCGTTCAGTCCGTCCGTTTGTCTGTCACCCACTTTCACAGAACGAACCGCAAGTCGCACAAACAAGTGGGATATGTCATTTTGAAGCAAAAATATCAGATTATGCTACATTCCAAACTTCATTAAAAAATTTTAATTAGAAGTGTATTTAAAATATAAAAAACTAAAAATTTAATCTACATTGAAATAACATGCAATATCCATTTTCATTCAATATTTTCACTGTTGCCAGTTCGTTAAATGTACGAGAAACTTTATTTTAAATAAAAATAAAACTTTTGAAATATTTATTTATGTGATCTAATTCAGTTTGGATTGTTGTAATATCACAATAGAGTTCTTTTGGTGGTTCATAATATATGTATGAAGAAAGATGCATAGAGAATTCTAACTTGGCATAAAAAAATTTGCAAAGTTTCGCTTTTATTTTTAAAGCATCAATTTTACTAATTATATATTTTTCGAACTGGAAATTAATTTAACAAACGATAAATAATAACTGAATTTTTGAAAGAAATATAAATGGGAAATTGTGGCGACTCAAAGATATTTATTTAAAAAATTCCATCTTTATTCTTCGAACTTCAAATAAATTTTGCAAACGATAAAGTCTAATTATTAATTCTGAGAAAGAAGATTAATGAAAATAGTTAATTTTGGGGTTTAAAAGTTTGAATTACAACTGGCTAAAGTCCCTGTTTGGCGGATTTCTTTCTGTGGTGTATAAATAGTTTATTTTCTGTTGAGCACAAATGTTGTGTGGAAGCGGTTTAAGTGACAGATTCTGTAACAAACCTACTTGTTTATCTATTACAAAAAAAAGCAGAAAAATTAGGGGTTCATAGAAACCCTTCTTATAGTTGAATTAATCGCAAAACAAGTAATGCTCTTTCTCCTATCTTTTCTTATCGGGTGGTGAAAGGGGCATAGTTAGCTTCCACACTACGTTTATAACATAAAAAGTGGAAGGTATTATAATCGTTCTGTCTGTCTGTCACCCACTTTCATAGGCCAAACTACAAATGCTACGGACAAGTATGATACGTCAAAAAATTAAGTGCATCGAAATAAGAATACATTGATCATTTCAAAGAAGAATTTGAATTCGAAGTACTTCAATTATTTAAGAAACTGCAAAATTTAATGCTCATTTAAAAAGCATAGGAAGCCATTTTTATTAGAATTAAATCACCATTGCCATTCACAACAATCCCTCGAGAAACTTTAATTCTTTTAGACAATAAATTAAAATAAATTTATTTTTGCGACATCGATCAGTTTGAAATGACGTCAAATATTTTTCACTACGAGATTCTTTGTATGTTGATATGAAATGTTTTCATTCTATTTAAAAGCGAGGAATATTACATATTTATTCTTTGAAATATAAATTAATTTTTGCAAACGATAAGTAATAATTATTGCATTTTCGAAATAAAATAAATGAAACTAGCCACATTTAGCATGTAAATGTTTAATATAGAGTATTAATGCTGTGTTTGTCACCTTTTTACCTGTTAAACACAACTGTTGTGTGGAAGCTTGTTACGTGGCAGATTCTGTTACAAACCTACTTGTTTTTGTGTAATCTGTATAGTACACATGTTTGTGTAATACATATACTATATATTCTTGTATGAAGATTATTTATTTTATTTTTTATCATCTTTCTTTATAAGAAAAATTGCCAAATGACTACAAATTTTAATTGAATGCTTGAAATAATTGCACATTTAAAAAATTAGTTTACTAAGTTTTAATATTGTAATTACAAGACTATATTTATGTTAATTTGTAAATTCCTAAAGTTGTACTCTTATATGAAACTAATTTGATTTTGATTATTTTAGCTGACAGTGATGAAATTTCATTTGACCCAGATGACATTATTATTAATATTGAAATGGTAAGAACATGTTTTCAAATAAAATATGTAATTTAAAATATACTGTTTTTATAATCTTGAATCTTTTTTTAAGTTTGTAATAAAATGTTTTTTCATAAACATTTGTATATAAAATATGAATATATTATTTATTATAAACTGCATCATAAGCTATCAAAGTCTGTTTTAGACACATTTCATGTTAATTTAACACTATAAATGTTGACATCAGAACATAATTTATAGATTCTAAAAGCAATTTTTTTTAAACAGGAAAAATAATTTAGATTAAAAAGTTTTATTGACTTCCTGTTATGTTTATGGATTTGAAACTGCAAAACTTTTAGTATTATATACTGGTCACTTTATGCAGTGGACAGTATTATATATTGTCCTCTCTTAATGCACTTGCCAATGTTGTTCAGTATGTACCAAAACCATGATTTTATGACCAACTGCATATAACTGCACTTCTTTTTTATAACACTATAAACTCAATGCAAGATATTAATTACCATTAGGGAACTGTTATTATTACCAGTTAAAAGTAGCTAAAAACTGGTTCGCATTGCTTGGTTGGTTGAACGATTCCAGCTGTCTATTTAGGTTTAGGTTTGAATATCGTCACACTAGAGCTACAAGAGGGCTATTGGCAAGGGGCGTTGTAATTTAGAACCACAATCATGTGACGAGTCGGCACCTGAATAGGCACCCAACACAATTTTAATGGCGACATCGTACGCACCGTCGAGACTTTGGAGCATATTTAACGTTTATTAACTGTATTGTAACATGTACTACACTAGGGCTTTGGAGACGAGAGTCGTAATTTAGAACCCTAATCATGTAACGAGCCGATGCCGATTCAACAATTAAAAAAAATATATCGAAGGTGTGGTTTTCGAATACTTCCTGAAAAACATTGCAGAAAGCCCTTTTCAGAAGGAATAATTTATATTATGACGCCATTTTACATTTATAAATAATGAAATTTCAATTAAAAGTTATGTTTGTTTTTTAATTAAAAAGCACTTCCTGTTCCCCGTTCTTAAAATTTTTGTTGCCGCGTAATGTGTCGTTAGAATAGCATTACTGCTTACTGGTGGTATATTAGCTTCCACACTACGTTTATAACGTAAAAAGTGGTGGAAGGTATTATAATCGTTCAGTCCTGTCTGTCTGTTTGTCCGTCTGTCACCCACTTTCATAGCCCAAACTATAAATGCTACAGGAAAGTGTGATACGTCAAAAAATTCATCGCGGCAAAATTAGAAGGCATTGAAAATCTCAGAAAAATATTTGAATTCGAAGTACTTTAATGATTTAAAAAACTGCAAAATTTAATGCTCATTTAAAAAGCATAAGAAGCCATTTTTATTAGAATTAAATCACCATTGCCATGCGCAAAAATCACTTGAGAAACTTTAATTCTTTTAAATAATAAATTAAAATAAATTTATTTTTGCAACATCAATCAGTTTGAAGTGACATCAAATATATTTCACTATGAGATTCTTCGTTTGTATGTTGATAGGAAATGTTTTGGTTCTATTTAAAAGAGAGGAATATTGCATATTTATTCTTTGAAATAAAAGTAAATTTTTGCAAACGATAATATTGAATAATTATTGAAGAAATAATTATTGAATTTTCGAAATAAAATAATTGAAACTAGCCAAATTTAGCGTGTAAATGTTTATAATAGAATTAATATTGTGTTTGGCGACTTTTTTTCCTGTTGAACCCAAATGTTGTGTGGAAGCGGGCTGAGTGACAGATTCTGTTACAAACCTACTTGTTTCTGGTTTCTTTATGGTTTTATCCACAGCGAGAGTGTTAAGAAATAATGAACCCTTATCATACAAATCCATTATGATATATTTTATTACGCCATAATCCATTGATTTACCAAGCAGCATTAAATTGTTCCTTCAGTTTAGGGGTGATCTGCTGGTCACCTGACTGTGGTTCTAAATTATGACACCCGCCTCCAATAGCCCTCGTGTAGCTCTAGTGTGACGATAATTCAAACTAACATTACCTAACCTAACTTGACTGTGGTTCTAAATTACTAGGCCCGTCGCCAATAGCCGTTGTGTAGTTCTAGTGCCACGATAGTTCAAACTGACAATAACCTTCAGTTTAGCCGGTTAAAATGTTTAATAAAACCGGTTCTCCAGTTTTAGTCGGTTCAGCTAAAGAATTATTTTTGACCATTTAACCGAAGCCAAAAAGTGTAACTGTTTCCGGTTTTCCATCCCTGTGTTTTTACCGGCGATTTATTATAAATGCGATAATTTTGTTTCATATTTGTAGATTGATGAAGGATGGTGGCGTGGAGAATGTAGAGGCCAGGTCGGACTTTTCCCTTCAAACTATGTCCAACTACTACAGCAATAATTAACTGTACTTTTGAAAATTATTTCTTCAAATTAAGTTGTATTTTATTAAGACTGATTTTAATGTTGTTTAATCAGCCATTGTTTTAAACTTGATCGCGGGAATCTACTTTTTAATCAAAATATTTACATGTTTTTTATATAATGAGGAAGTTTCCTTTTTTTTACTATCAATCAACCACATTAATTTTGTGTTCTATTTCCCTGGTGCTTCACTTAATCAAATTATAAATGTTTGTTATAGTAAATTTAATTGTCATTCAAGAAACCCTTTTAAAAGTACTTTTTTTAAAAAGAAATTTAATTGATGAAACTACCTTGTGATTAAAATATTCAAATTTAAATGTTGCATTTTCTAACTATATTTGAATTTCTTTTCTAAAAGCATTTTTTTTTAATAAAAAAAGTGCTTCAGTTAATGTGCCAAAATATTTTAGCGTAGGGGCATTTTAAAAGTTATTTCTTCAATAAATAGTTATTATAATTTGTTGTCATTAAAGCCCTCCAAAAATTTAAAATAACTATATATACATTTCTGGCATTATATATTATTATAATGATCCTCTAATCCAATGCATGGCTTTTCTATGTATTAACACAGTAAATAAAAACTGAAACAGTATTAAATTTTTTTTTTGTTTTAAAATAGATACCTATAACCCCCCCCCCCCCCTCAAAACTGTTCTTTTTTACTACTTTTGATGTAACGTAATGTCATAAACCGACTAAGTATTGTTATATGCTTGACATTTTTTAAAAACAATTCTATGCAATAGGAAAACTATTCCATTGGACTTTTAAGAACAATTTCTACATTCCAATTTTGTGTACTTAATATATTTGTATCAAAAGTGTGTTAATTTATTAGTCAACTGTGTGTCACTTGCTTTACATTTCTATTTTACAAACACATGGAAATATGTGGATGAATATTTAAAATGTAATTCAGAAATATCAGTGAATTATAAAAATAGATTTAAAACCTCAATTAACACATTTCAATTAACAGCAATCCACAGTTTAAAATAAAATATTTTATGAAAATATTTTTCTTTTAAATGCAAATTAGCTTATAAGTAAATAGTACATTTTGATTAATAAAGTTAAGTAATATATATAATTGGCTGTAATCATAAACCTGGCTTGTTCCTTCACTAAATTGAAAAACATATATAAATTGAGTTATTTATAATTAAGTGATGTAACATAATCCATTTATGTTATGGAATGAGATTTGTATTTTTCAAACAAGTTTAAGCTCTAAATGTATGCATTATAAATTCCTTGACTTAGTAGAATTGGAAAATAAATCACAACATTAGCCTGTTCTGAAGTAACAAAGTGTAGTAGCTAAACTGCTAGAAAATTTTTAATTTCTGTTGAAGGCAAAATTTAATGTATTTATTATGAAAGAAAAAGAGCTTCAGGACGTTAATAGGATTGGGTTTTGTAAATTGGTTGAAAAGGAAAATAATGTAAAACTTATCAGAATATAATTGTACAGAAATGTATTTTCCTAGAATCTTATAAAATACATGTTTGTTGTCCTATCTAGTTAAGTTTTAAAAATTTTAATGTACGGCAAAAATTGTTCAAATAAAAATATATGTGGTATTATAATATGTAGGTCTTGTAGTCCAGTTTGATGAACATGTTACTTCCAATTGGTTCATATAAAAATTTTGTGAAATACGAATGCATGTTAATACTGTAATTTATTATATGTAATATTTATAATAAATACTTGTTTGATTCAAGTTGTTTGATTATTAAAACATTCACATTAAATATTTATTAAGAGGTTATGGGGCAGGTTTAGACTAAAATAAGTAAGTAAACATTGCACCTAGTGATGTGAGTCGGGTAAATAAATACCCAGTGGGTAGAGTATTTATAAATGGGTATTTACCCTTGCTTTGGGTAATATTGCCAAAATTAGAGTATTTATTACTTTAACCCTCTGCGGGATAAACAAATTTGTTAAAGTGTAAACTTGTTTTCATTGAAGGAGATTTAAATTAAAAAAATTTAACTGAAAATTTAATTTTATAAATTTTTTTAACATATATCTGTAGTATCTATAATAATAAAAGAAAGAGTCTGTCTGTCTGTGTGTGTGTGTGTCTGTTATCGGATCGTAAAAGACCTACTTATACTGCCCACAGGAATTCGAAATTTTAAAGATAGATTCCCTTTAATACTAACGTGTGCACCTGAGGCTTAGTTTTTTCATATTTGTTCCATTTTTAGAGAAAATTCGAATTTTCTGAAAAAAATACACCACTTTCGCTCAAGTCAAATCCGATAATTTTTTCTCTTTCCTGATGCCATCGGCTGAAAAAATTAAATAAAACTTTTAACGAAAACATTTAAAATTCAAAATGTTTATTTTATTCTTTTGCCATTACTTTCAGAAACTAAATTCATTATTTGAAAAATAATTGACATGTTTCAAGTGACGTAATTATGCCAGTCTTCACTCCCGGATTTTTTTGTGGGTTTATTTGATGATTTTTTCATTGATTTTTCAGTTGACTGCATGTATGCATATTTAAGCAATAAATGTATAGTTAAGCTATTACTGGAACTATGATGGTTAATAAAGGCCATCGCACTAGAGCTATTAGTGTTTTATGTCTTTATTTTTTTGCCAAATAAGTTGCCAAACTCGCCAAATTATTAACTAAAATTCGCCAAATAGGCAATTTCTTTTATAAATAATTTATAAGCTGGTCGGTTGTTCGAAGGTCATTGTGTTAGAGCTGTATAATGGGTGTGGGTAGCTATATCTATTTTCTCGCCAAATTATTTCCCAAAACGTGCCAAATGAGCTAAAAGGTTTTATGCATTTATGAGGGAATTGTGATGACATTTATGAGTGCATTTTACAGCGTATTTTTCATTTTGGAAGTTTAAGGCAATGAAACGAGATTTTATAATTTATAACGAGCGGAAACAATAAGTTTATGATCCTATAACAGGGTATGGTACACATATTTGGGATCTATTTGATATATTTTTTTATTCCGTGCGAAGAACGGGTATAAATTTGCTAGTCTATAATAATAAAAGAAAGAGTCTGTCTGTGTGTGTGTCTGTTATCGGATCGTAAAAGACCGACTTATACTGCCCACAGGAATTCGAAATTTTAAAGATAGATTCCCTTTAATACTAACGTGTGCACCTGAGGCTTAGTTTTTTCATATTTGTTCCATTTTTAGAGAAAATTCGAATTTTCTGAAAAAAATACACCACTTTCGCTCAAATCCGATCAGTTTTTCTCTTTCCTGATGCCATCGGCTGAAAAATTTAAATAAAACTTTTAACGAAAACATTTAAATTGATTGATTTGGTTGAAATGAGATATGTGCTCGCCCAAAGGCTGCTTCATCTCAGTCATCCGAACATTTAAATTCAAAATGTTTATTTTATTCTTTTGCCATTACTTTCAGAAACTAAATTCATTATTTGAAAAATAATTGACATGTTTCAAGTGATGTAATTTCGCCAGTCTTCATTCCCGGATTTTATTGTGGGTTTATTTGATGATTTTTTCATTGATTTTTCTGTTGACTGCATGTATGCATATTTAAGCAATAAATGTATAGTTAAGCTATTACTGGAACTATGATGGTTAATAAAGGCCATCGCACTAGAACTATTAGTGTTTTATGTCTTTATTTTTCCGCCAAATACGTTGCCAAACTCGCCAAATTATTAACTAAAATTCGCCAAATAGGCAATTTCTTTTATAAATAATTTATAAGCTGGTCGTGTCATTGTGTTAGAGCTGTATAATGGGTGTGTTTGTAGCTATATCTATTTTCTCGCCAAATTATTTCCCAAAACGCGCCAAATGAGCTAAAAGGTTTTATGTATTTATGAGGGAATTGTGATGACATTTATGAGTGCATTTTATAGCGTATTTTTCATTTTTGAATTTTAAGGCGATGAAACGGGATTTTATAATTTATAACGGGCGGAAACAATAATAAGTTCATGATCCTATAACAGGTTATATGGTACAAATATTTGGAATCTATTTGATATTTTTTTATTCCGTGCGAAGAACGGGTATAAATTTGCTAGTATGGTTATAAATGGCTGCTCTAAATTTTAAAATTTAATACATTTTTAAAAATAATGTGTGTTGCTGGAAAACCTGACAGCCAGGTACCGGGGTTATACGTCTGTATCCCTCCAAGGACTAAATTATTTCTTTATAAAATATTGTTTTAAAATGTAATGCGCTTATACGCACATAATTGACCACACAAAAAAAATATCCTGTGTGTTCTAAAAATATATATTTGAAATCATAAATACCCAGGCCAGAAGCCTTGTGAAAAAATATTTGGGTACAGCAAGGTCACATGCATTTTAGTCACTATCCGACTGTCTTAAGGGCGAATGACTGCAGACCTCTAAACCAAATTGCCTCTGTGTTAATCCAATGGGGGGGGGGGGATGATTTTCTAAGCCACATTTCTCTAGCTGCATTAAATATTTTTATAAACGTTTCTTTATATGATGAATGCGCTGACTTATAGGGCTATATAAACCCACTTTTCGAAATTGGTTCAAACATTTTGTTGTTAAATTATTTAGCAAGAATTTTAAAAAATATTAAAACCAATTTCAAAAAGTGGAATTATAAATCTCTGTAGGTCAGCTACATTTATCATGCAAAACACCCAACCTTTGTTAAAATGTTCGATACAGCCGGAGAAATGTGGCTTAAGAAATCTGTTCTTCCCCCATTGGATTAACATAGAGGCACTTATATTTAGAAACCTGCGGTCATTTGGATCCATTCGCCATTAAAGATGCTTGCCCGAAAACTTATATATCAGCTAGTTGCCAATTAATGAGGGCATAGAAGCATCAATTTAAGCTAAAACAAACTAAATTAGAAAAAGGTATTTTAGAAATCAATTATATTTTTGTTGCTTTGCAAAGGTTATTAAGTGGGGTTAGAATACTTATTTATTTGCTGAAATTGTTTAAGATGCACCATGTTCACACTTTTCCAAGTAACTACTTCTTCTCATAACAATTTTTTTGGTAACTGAAGATAGTTAATCCTTAGACATTTTATTCAGAGATTAAAGTGATATGTTACTTGTAACAGTTATTTTTTTTTCTATAACTGTACGTTTGTTATTTTTAGCAGTACCAAAAAATTTCATTACTTTTACCTTACTTCACACACTGCTCTTCACGGTCGGATGACAATTTTTAAAAGCAACTTCTTTTTAAACTAAATAAAAAAAATTTTTAATTAATTCTAGTTGCAGTGTTTGGTTTACGTTTCTTTAATCTGAGTTCTCTTTGAAAAAGAGCAAGAAGGTTAAATTGCAATTTTTCTTATAACTTGAAATTTCTAAATGTAACTTTAATTAGTTACTTTTTGTATCGAGTAACTGCAACAGAGTAACTTTTTAAAAGTAACTTTCCAATCTCTGGTTATATTATACCATTTTAATAAGCCATTGAAATCATTAAAAAAGGAAGTCACTAAAAACACATAAAGTTTACATTTTATTTAAAAAAGCTCTTTGGACAAATGTAAAAAAAATACTATTCTTTTTACAGACAAAAATTATATGGATGCTTTGTTAAAAGGCGTGTCTAATAACCTTCTTGTCCCAACCACAGGACACAAGATCATTCTCTTCAGTCCATGAAAGCCCCCTCACGAAATCTTCATGTTCTGTACTTTGATATCTATGAAACAAAAAGTGAAATTGAATTTTCAAAAACGTAACTAACTCTTCCTATGTTAACCTATGGAGAAATAGGATAGTTTTCAATAGGTAAAAATTGAGGTTGTTACTTATGTAACAATCTACTCAATTTCTCCATAAGTTAACATTGGGGAAGTTAGTTTTGTTTTTGAAAATTCATGTACCCTTAATAGATGAAAGCTGAAAATAAAACTATGGTGTCCAGACTTTGTAAAACTATCTGTGTCAATTTACAGCTTAAGCAGACAATCTAAATAACTTACTGGATTATCTCAAAACACATTAAGATACCAACCTATGTTAAACTGGTTGATTGTGATGAAAATGGCAACATATTTATTTAAATTCCAGTAGTTTAGGGATTCTGAAGTAGTTATTTTAACCATCACCCAATAATTTTTTTAAAGATAAGATATACATCTATGAGTTTAAGTTAGCTTAAAATGCCATCTTGGAATTAATTTGTAACCATAAACATCTCCCTGTCCGGAGCAGAATTTATATTTTACAGTGTTATGAAACATAGCATTAGGAAAGCATTAATTGTTCTGCAGATTAAATTCTTCAAATAAGTTAATGTTTTCACTACCCAACTTTGTTTTAAATCCGAGTTAAAGATCTTTCTGATAAAAAAATACACCTTTCTGAAATCTATGCAACTTATAAGGACTTTCTATTGCTAATATTATTATTAACTTGTTGTGGCTGAATAAATGTAACAAGATTTTATAGCCATAAATGCTATTTATATTGATATGTTTCAATTTTTTAATAAACAAATTAATATTAAACAGTTTAATGTAGAGATTGAAAAATCATGACCCAAAAATCCATTCATCACAAATCGTTGAAAATGGGCAAATCTTCAAAAATCGACATATTGTGCAGGAGTTTCCATGGTGTGACACTAAATATGAACTTCTGATGAACAGTTTAACTTTGGTTGTTAATTTCATTCACCTTGAACTAAGCTTAAGTGTCACAAAAATTCCGAATTTTAAGATAACTGAAGGCGAGAGTTAAGAAAATAACAGATTTAATACCAGAAAAACCTACTTCTACATAAATGTCTATATAAAATATCTTATTATACAAAATAAAATAATAAAAACCATGCACTTTTAATGCTTACTCTGGAGTAGGATCTTCTTTCTCATAGGACATTACTGCTACATCTACATCATCGGCACATGATGCCAGCATTGATCGACTGAAAGTCATGTTACAACCATAAATATTTATTTAAATGCATTTTACTAATACAAACACAATGAAAAATATCAAAAGCTTATAAACTGAGTAGTATTCAGCTAAAACAAATAAATGCTTATTTCCATTTCTTTATGCCACCTTGGAATTAACTAACCCTTGGCTTTGATTGATTTTAGAAAACGAAAATAAAGAATTTGTAGAAGGTTAGAAGGTGAAATATTGTTTTAATGTTGATATGAAATGTTGTGCTTCTATATACATATATTACATATTTATTCTTCCAAATATATATACATTTAGCAAATGTAAGGAATAATGATTGAATTTTCAAAAACAACTAACCTAGCCTTATTTAGTGAGTAAATGTTTAATATAGAATTAAATGTGTTTTTATTACTTTTTTTCCCCTGTTGGACACAAAGTTGCATGGTATTGGTAGTGCCAAAAGTGACAAATTCTCTTACAAACCTACTTGATTAAAACCAAAAATCAAATTTAACAGAGAACCACCCATCTACATAATCCAAATGAAAGACACTAAAACTGATATCAAGAACTTGGTACAGTTAACAAGAACTTATCTCCCCCTCATACAAAGGAAACAAAAATTACTAAATATACACCACACTATGTAAAGCATAGATTAATAAAAACTGCATTCATGCTTCTAAACTGTACACACATTAAAAGGAAAAATAATTTCTATAAAATACCTCTTGGAAAAACACATGCGGTGAACTCTTCTTTTATGAACATGGGTAGAACTTAAAAAGCCAGTATTTTTCATATCTTTTAATGCTATCACCCCGCTATCGTCACCCACGAAAAATGTGCTGGAACTCTTAGGATTCCAACAGACTGCTGTTGGTGCACCTTTCAAAAAGCTAGTATCTATAGAAAAGAGAAAATAAATATATAATCACGTTTAGATTTTAACAACTTTATAAATTTTCAACAGTAAAAATCGTAAAGTAAAAATGAAAAGTACAGGAACACAGGAGATTTAAATAATAATGTCAAAGAGCAACACAAGCTAAATATAGCTGTCTATCTGTTCCCATATTAAAATAGCTTCATTTAGAAATATTTTCAAAGCAATTTACAGAATAGCCGACATGATAAAATTTAAATATTATTTAGCTCACCATACAGCTTGATTCAGACTGATAATTTTTTAAATGAACATTTACACTAAGAAAATAGAGATTCTTGTGTTGCCACATACACATTGCATAATATTATAATTAAGATTCTTCATTAACTGGTGTACATGTCAATTGTAATAACCACAATGTAGACTTGGGTGAAACTTCACTCAAAGCACATGCTATATTTTATATTTATTTTGAAAATCCGCACAAATTAAAAACAAAAAAACATCTTACCAATAACAGAAGCGGGCTTGGGTAGACGAAGATCAAATAGTAAAACTTTTCCATCCTAGAATAAAGTAAGGATGAACATATTTTTTGTACATTACAAAAAAAAAAAGTAAAAAAAAAGTCACAAATTTCAACTTCCAATTTTCAGCCATCTTTTTAAGACCCATCAGTAATTTTAAGATATGAATAATTTTGAATAACTAATACAATATATAGGTATTAACATATTATGAGTGGGGCCATTAATTTGTACTGGGTTTATGAACTGAATTTTCAGAAACCCTATAAGTCCACAAAACATAGTTTTCAAGAAATTGAAAAAACTGTTTTAACAGCAACCCTGAAATGTTATATTCGGCTACTTTCTATGGCTGTACAAATCACTGGATTAACAGGATTTCTTCACAGAATGTGTGTTTAAATAGGATGAATTGATTAACATCAAAAACTCAATTTTGATAAAAATGTGACTCATGGGGTTTTGAAAAAATTAATTCAACTATCCTCAATCAGTATCAGTGCGCTCTACAGTATATGTATGGTAATTTGAGGCGGGGAAAAAAAGTTGAAAATGTGACATTGTACAAGTATATCTGTTGATTGATTTTTTTTAAATATATTGTTAAGTATAGATTTCATTTCTGTCATTTTAAGCTACAAATTTAAACTTTTGTTTACTAATGCCTTCTGTGCTTTTTATCCAAGTGTGTTAGGCTACCTGACTTATAATGCATTTAAATAAAATTTAGAATTAAAGATAAAACTTCTAAATATATATTAAATATGCACATATACATATTACTATATATTTAACAAATTCAAGATGAATTATTACATAGACAGGCACTTAAATATTAAACAAATGTAAATTTACATCTTCTGAATAAGAAAGTGTTTTTACCTGACCACAAGTAACAAATACATTTGAATCATCTACGGAGCATGCAACTTGCCAAATGATACCATCATGTACTAGGAAAAGAAGATATATTTTAAGTAATCAAATATAAGTTAAACAAAAAAATAGAGATATAGTTATTAAAGCAAAAAAGAAATGTCCTTAAAAAATTATTAACTACTGTATAAAAAAAGATATTCATTAAGTATAATAAAAAGGGTTAATAGGGTGTATACCAATCAAGCAATCTAAACTAAAATACATAAAATCAAAAATTTAAAAGTAGAAAATATTAACATTGAATTTTTCTTATAATTACAAAGACATACAAATATAAATACTAAATACAATTCCAAAGTAGCAGGATAAAATTATCTTTCTTACCTGGTGTGTAAGTAGCGGTTGTGCTCCAAGAACTTACATCCCATATTTTAATGCTGAAAAGATGCCAAGAAATTTAAGCTCACAAAAACTCATTTTAATATTAAAAAACAACAAGAGATGGGTTGTCTTAATAACAATGAGGGCAAACAGGTAAATATATCAACCATTCACAATTAAAATTAGGTAGTTTACAGTAATACAAGGATTTTTAGCCATGTTCGTGCATAAACATGTTTCTAAAGTCTTGATCCCACTGCCCCTGTTCACACAGAGCTTTTAAGAAGAATGATTGGTTTGTTGGCGTCAAATATCAGATTATCTTAAGAGCTGTCTGTCTCCAGGGAAAGAGGCAGGAGAAATCATCCTTTAAAACAGCAATTAATTAAAATCAATACAAATTAAAGATTTCCAAATATTTCCCACTTTTCAAAAAATCATTTTACATAGTTATAGATTTTTCCCCATATAGCCTTACTAACAGGGATCAACTTGGGTCAAAAAATGCTGTAGCAAAAATGCTAAAATGTAGAAGAAAGCTGTAGCAAAATGCTAAAGAAAAATTAGTTGCTTATAAATCAACGTCACGCCAATAAAATCACTTGAATTTCACTTTTTTCAGATGCAGGGTTCAACTTAAGGGGGGAGAAATGCGTGGCAATAACTGCTACACAAATCAATCTTTGTGTAGCAGTTTATTAATTTTATTTAGCAGTATACCTTAACAATACATTGATATTTTTTTTATGAATCACGACATGACAAATAGTTATATAATACTGTACTACTACATGTACTTTTAACTTTTTTTATAAATATTTTAAAATAAGTACATTTACTTTTATTTATGGCGTTGGAGAGGGAAAAAAAATTCACGCACTTTTCCAGAAAAATTCAAGGTCAAAAAATTTACAAGCAACATAAAATCTAAATATATAAAGCGTGTGTATAAGTCCATTAAAAAAAAAACAACTAAAAATTGTCTAAAATCAGAAACCCCAGTACAGGCCGAAGGAGAAAAAGAAAAGGTTCAAACGTAAACAAAAAGAATTTTAACATTCAAGCGGTTCTTGTTTAGTTCAGTTTTGAATTATCGTCGCACTAGAGCTACACGAGGGCTATCAAGCGGTTCTTGTGATCACGGTGTCCGTGAGTCAGACACTTGATAAGAAAAAAATTTCTGGTTGTCAGACGTATCCTGAACTGGAGCTACAAAAGTAACGAGACTTTCGATCACGCAGAGCCAGATAACTGTCAATCATTCTGTTGCAATGTGACGTCATCGGTAGATTTCGTTAAAATTACTAGGCAGCAAAATAAGTAAACCAGGAACCATTATTGGACTCCTCTTCTAATGGGAGGTTGCACTGGCTGTCCGAGATTTGAGGACATCTTAGCGTAATATAATCTTAATTCATCCTCCCATTTTAATTTAATTTTTTATTTTCATTACTAGAATCGGTAATTTGAATGTTTTGTTTATTGAAATTTAAGTTTAGTTTCACCGAATTAATGTGTCCATTTCCGCAACGGCCAATAATTTTTTTTGGCATTTTCGTGCAACTCATCACATTTTGCGAAAAATGCGACTACAGATTGATCCCTGCTTAACGAAGAAGATTAAAGATAGAAAGGACTTTAAATTACAAAAATATATTCACCATCGATCAGCTCCTGCACTGACTATATGTGTTTTATCTGAATTCAGGCTGATAGAGGAAATATAATCATCATGTTCACATATTCCAAATGTCCAAGTAAAATTATCAGGATCAGTGCTCAACTTGTACACCTCAAGTCCACCTAAGAAAGAAAATGATTAAACTGATTGCATGATAATTTATATATATATCAATATGTCTTCCTTTAGGATTAGTTATATACAATGAAAATTCAGAAGACAGATGGTTGATTTATTCCAGGAGTAAGGGAAATTTATTCAACTCTAAATTCCTTAGCCAAAGAACAAGTGTGGACAGATATTTTGTTCAAGGTTAAACATTACAAAGACACAACTCTCCAACCATTTGCTGAGAAGGGAGAAGAAGTGTCTGCTTTAAACTTTGAAACAACTATATTTTTAGAAAGATTTATTAAAAACAATAACAGTTTTATTTGTTGCAGATCTTTTAATATAAGTGGATTAAAAAAATTATGGTACAGTTATGATACAATGGCTGGACTGTTTATTGAGGACTTTGGCAAATTTGAAAATTTAATGTTGGGTCACAGTACCTATCAAGTTACATGAAATATGAAGTAGAATGTTTAACCACATTTTAGCATATTCATAGATTGACAATGTAAGGCAAATCACTAAATCAAGACTGGCCATTATATCATAGGCGGTTCAAAAATAATTTTTTAGTAGGATTTGAAAGAAACAATTTGTTATACATTTGTTTTCCTACAGCAACTACTGTTTCAAAAAGAGTTTGTTATGACTAAGTCTGTGATGGTAAACGAAAATTGTCATTATAGATACACATTTCAAAGGATGAATCCCAGTATCGGTACTGACAACATTTCGGAGGGCAATCAAGTTTGCAAACTGTAGTTGTTTTGTTTTATATTACGTTTCACAAGGATACAAACAGATTGTTTTAGAAACCCACACTGATGTTTTTTATTTCCTCCACAAGAGTTTAAAAGAATACAAGAACATATGGTGGATTTCATAATCTCGCCAAGTGCCATTTCAAATTGGAAGAGAGTCAAACATTTGAGGGATTATATAATCTCACCCTTGTACAAAATGCATCAAAAGACACTGGTACAGATAATTTAATTTTCCCCATTCAATAATGAAACTAAGCTTCAGCTACATTTTATAAACAAAGAGTAAAAAGCATTAATCTTGCAACTATGTTGTTTATCATCGCTTATCAAATTTCAAACGGTACCATGTATCTTAAGCAATGTTATCTTTATAGGTTTTTTTTTAAAGCAACATAGAGGAACATATAAAATTACAAATAACACTTTAAGAGATTCATAAAAACAGGCATACAAATATAATAACAATGACATACCTGAATCCAAACCTAGAGCATAAAAGTCATTGCCTAAAGCTTCAAGATCGCATATACCAGAGGAAACATCAATGCCTGTTAAGCACTTCTCCACATCAGGGGCATCTTTAAAATTTGCAAAACACCATAAAGATCCATTCCAATAGCGACCAGTAAGGTTGGACGATGTCAAAATCACTTTTCCATCTGAAAATCACCACAAGATTGCGAATGAGAATACTGGACATTTGTATAATATATTGCACTAAGACTATAATCACATACACAAGCAATTAATTTTTAAAAACCATGAACGTTCTGATAAGTATTTACATTTTTTTGTAAAATCCTAGTCGCTGGCCCGGCGGTAAATTTCAAAATTTGGCAAGCTTTTAAAGTACGATAAATGACTTTCCGGCAACCATGTACACTAATCAAAAGAAGGGGATGTTAAACCACCTTATACACATACAGATGAAGATCCACTTTTTTTAATAGGATTACCGATAAATAATAGCAATGAAAACAAACGTGATTTTCGAGAAGCGACAAGCTCGAAAACTCGCCGGGCCAGCGACTAGGATTTGACCCAATTTTTAATAACAAAAGAAATTTGATTGCATGCTTAAATAAGGTTTCAAGTCTCCTATTTATTAAAACAACCAAGAATACTTAAATTCATTTACTCACCAGAAGCACAATGAATCGCATCTAAATGATTTTCAACTACTGCAGGTATGATTGAAGTCATTGTGAAGAATAATTTAAGGGAAAATAGAAGTATTTGATCACAAAATATTTCAATAAGTTGCGGCTGAAGTTGCTACGATTTAATGGAAAGATTATACCTCAGTTAAATTTTTATATTAAAACAAATTTATTTGAATGAATTCCATGCCTTTCGGCTGCTGGCATTTGTTTTCTATTTTACGCTTTTATGTTTCTGGTTAGTGATTGGTTGAACTCAAAGTTGCCAAATTTTAGTTGGACCTAAAGTAGTTAAATTGAAAGAAACAAGACCAATATAATTTCGAACCAATATTCAAATTAAATTATCTAATTCAAACAAAAAAAATATTCAGTAAGCCACATTAAATTATAACTTAACTGCCAGAAATGAAACTTCATAGATATGCTACTTTAATTGGATTTTCATTGGTACTTTCTATATTAAAATTGTTTTAGATACTAGCGCTCTTGTAGTTTAGTTTAGAACTACAAGTGACGACATGGGATCGTTGCCCTGCAATGATTGGTTGGTGATGAGTCTGATCAGTGATTGGGTATTTCCAAGAGCACAAGGCCCAATCATCAATCAATAATTGATGTTATCATATTAGTACGTAAATAAAAAACAGTAGCGCTGCAGTCGGAAATTTTTTAAAGACCAATCGCTAAATCAATCTTTTATGATATATTAGTTTGCAATTAAACTTTAGGTGCACTAGCAGCACTAGGCTGTAGATTGAGTTGGCATTGGCAGTTTAGAAAGTACCACAGGCAGCGCAGATCAATAGTACAACTAAACTTACTTGATATGGCTCTTTCCGAAAACAGAAAGTAGTGTTTTTGTTTTGATCTGAGATTTCAGATTTCTCGAAGGAATGGCTTATAGATTACAATGTTATGTTTTCTGTGCTGTTATTATTTTATCACTAACAAGCATTTCAAATGTAAGTTATAACTGTTCTAATATTTATTTCGCATTTCCTTTACACTGATTTTTTTTACGAAATAGTCAATGAAGACTGAATCCACCTATATAACTGGAGATTGTTCTCCTAGTAATAATGAATCCGGCTTGTATTTAAAAAGTCCGTTCACTAAGTAATAAATTATAATGTCTGTAAAAATGATGTACGTGTAATGTATGAAAGCTTTGAAATGCATTGAATGGAAATAAACGATTTCAATTGCCTGTTAAAATAAGTCCTCCTAATATTTACTATGGTGTACCAATGTGGTTTTGTTGGCCTTAAAAAAATGTTTAGGATTTCTTTTAAAGATAAAAATGAAGATAAAAATTAATAGAAAAAGCAACCAAACAAAAACAAAATTTCTTTTAGCAAAATAATAAGCTTTCATCTCTGGATTTCTTTTAAACCAGAGATGAAAGCTTATTATTTTGCTAAAAGAAATTTTGTTTTTGTTTGGTTGCTTTTTCTATTAATTTTTATCTTCAAATTTTCCTAAATAATAAAATATCTCTGTTTATAGGAGAACGTTAGGTGTACCTTTTACTGTAGACTGGCTATTTCTTACCAATTTATACTCCTCTATACATTGTATATTAGACGTACCTTTTATTACAGACACCCTAGTAGTTATTCCGCTTACAGAAGTTGGTATACCAGTCGTACCCTTATACAATCCAAAAAGTTATATGCATAAATTTTAAAGGCCTAATGTCTTTATTTTAACACATTTTGACTCTAGCTGAAGTTAGCTTCGACCAGATTTGTGTTAGCTATTATATTTTCAACTATGAAAAAATTAAAATATATAAATTTTTCTTAAATTCATAGTTTTTTTAGATTGTTTTCATTCAGAAAAACTGAAACAAATAAAATAAATATCAATTTGGGTAATTTTTATAGCAAAATAGTTGAATGACAAATTAAGCTGTACTGCGAAATGCAGTCCTTCTGATCACCCTAAGTTTACTTGTTGTGTTTTTTTAAAAAAATAATGTCCATTTTATAAGTTTGTAGGCTCTTGGAAAACTTTTAACTTGCTTTTATATTAATGTTTTTGTAAACTGTTGTGAACAGTATGAAATATGAACATCTAATGTGTAGGCACAATATGAAGACGTTCGATGTAAATGCATTTGCCCCAGTCCTGAAGTTGTCAAAGGAAATAAAACAGAAAGAAAGTTGTACATCGCAAATGTTGTGCCATCACAGTGGTAAGCATAGCATCTACTTTTAATTGATAGTAATATTACCTATAACCATGTTATATTTTAACTTTATTTATTGTATTAAGTTACCACATTGATTTATATATAGTTTCATATTATTTTATTTCTTCAAGTTTGTGATATAAATCGCAATTAGTTTACTTGTGATTGGTTTGAAATTTTAATGTTGAATTTACTGTAGTCTTTCTGATTACAGTGCAAGCTTCAAGATCACTTTCTTCCCCTACCCTTTCGTGTGGTTTTCCGTGAAAGGGTATAAGCATCACTGTTTTATATTCCCCCCCCCCCCCGCCTTGTTTGGGCTCGGTAGAAAGCAATTGCAATTATTTAACTTCACAGCAGAGCCTCAAACAAGGTAGGTTTAGAACAGTAATGCTCAGCCATTTCCTGGAAAACCACATGCAGGAATTGGGGGAAATGTGATTTCAAAGCTTATCTTGTAATCAGAGGGTAGTATATTTTTTTTGCACTGTGTTTCTATAATAATATGGTTAATTTTTTATATATAAAAACAACTGAGATGATGATTTCTATAAGTTTTGTTGAGTTAAATTTGAAATGTATCATGTTTTGTTATCCTATTATTATGTTCATTGTTTAATTTAATTATGGTTGCGATTCTCTGCACAGTAAATGTGAAGGAGTTGTGATGCCACAGGCTGATGAATTTCTCAGAGCCAAAGAAAAAGAGTTTTGCCCCAGATGTGAGTGCCGCTATGAAAGAAGGAATACAACAACTATATTTGTAAGATTTTTTTATATCTTGTAAAAGAGCTAACATTTTATTGAAGAAGTTAAAAAGATAAGAATGGATGAGTAGAATAGCAAAAATCTTCTCAATGTACTGATAATATATATATTTTTTTCTTTTATCAACATTTTATGGGAAGTAAAGTAACTTTATTATAGTAGATAAAATATTGCTTCTCTTTTGATTGATTTTTTATCCTTTCAGAAATTTCATCAAATGCACCTAAACTACTTTTTCAAAATATTGAGATTTTGAAATTTTTAATTTAATGCTTATTTAAGAAAAAGAAGCTTGTGTCATTTAGGCATTAGTGACATTTTCAAAACATGCTTAATGTTGCAGGTAGATTTACTAGGACTAGACCTTTGTTTTCATAATTATTCTAGACTTTTGCTTAATTTTACATAATTATTTTTCAAACTGCAAATTAATTTAGCAAACAATAAGGAATATTAATTAAATTTATGAAAGAAAATGAATGAATATAGCCAATTTTGGCTTTTAAAAGAATTTAAATGACATCTAAATGGCTGTGTTTGGGGGCTTTTTTTAAGGTGTATCAATCTTGTGTGAAAGTGGTTCTAGGTGACAGTTACTGTTACAAACCTACTTTTTTTTTGTTCTTTTAGAACTTCTAGTTTAACAAAGCAAATAGTTCATTTGTTGGTACTATTTGCGCCAATAATATAGGTTGTTTCTTTCATGAATAACTCTCATGTCTCATGCACGAAGTTCAATATATTTTCTGGATCTATAACAGAACTGATTACGTTGTAGGCCTTGTTGATGACATTGAATGGCCCTTAAATAAGGTCAACAAAATTATTTTCTTTTTGTGCACACAATTTTCTTGATCCCTTATTCATATGGATAGATAACTACGTCTAGCCTCCTAATTCTAAAGATCACAACTAAACTGCTATTAAAAAATTAAGTAATAGCACATACGATTTTGACTATTGTATTTCTTTTTGCAGGTGGTTGTCATCATCATCATTTGGCTGATATCTCTACTGACTGTGTATATGTTGTTCTTGATGTGCCTGGACCCATTGCTAAACAAGCGGAGAACTGCATATCAAAAGCACACTAATGAGGAGGTGAATTTGGTAAGTTTTTGTATCATACATTATATGATTGAAGTATTGGGAATATGTGAAAAAATTATAAATTTATCTCACATAAGCTTAAAAAGTAATGTATGAGTTTTTTTGTTTAAAGCAATTATTGTTTCATCTCCAGATATTAACAATCATTATTTTAAAATTTTATCCTCTTGAGACCTGAAATCTATTTAAATGGAGGTTTTATTGTTCATATTTATAATTTTTAATCTAAAAATTCTTTATTTTTAACTGGGTAATTTAAAATCCATAATTTTCATGTAAAAAATATATATGTATATTATACTAGAAATAATATATTATTTTTAACCACTTGAGGGACAGAGATGTATAAACCTATCAACTGACTGTCAAGTCTTCTCCAGCCTTTATACCTTTCTAAATCGTATAATTTTAATGAATTTAAAATTTAAAGTATTGTGGTGCGTGTCTTATAAGGATTTTACTACAAATATAAATTTTTTGAAATATGATTAATTCAATCAATTAGTTGAAATTTTAAATTTGAAACTCTTGTGACGAAATAAGTTTACACTTTAGTAAAATTGCATATTCCTCAGAAGGTTAAAAGTGTTTAGTGCCATAAATTAGTTTTTCATATTTTAAAATGTCTTGTTTTATAAATACACATGCATTTGTGATATTTTGTACCTTTTTAAAATATTCATAGAGCTTGAACTGCTTATAGCAACATTTTATATCTGATTATGTCTGTTGTGTTCCATTTTTTTGCTTTAACAGATATCCAAAATAAAAAATAAAATAAACAAACAAAATTGGAATCACAGAACAATAACTTAAGTATTCAAAGCATGAAAGTGAAAAATAAGTAAAGGAAAGGCAAACCATATACAATAAATAAAGTGAAACATAAATAAAGTCTGAAATTTGCTGGCTGCATAAAAAAATTCATCTGTTAAGCAAATCAACTATTTCAAGTATTGTTAGCAAAGTTCCTTACTTTTGTCAAACATTGTACATCACAAATCCTGATATTTACTGTAGTGAAGTGACTTAATACACAAACCCATGCTGCAGACATGTTTCTAAATCTAAGTATATCGTAAATCTCGTGGTTACGTGGCTCTCAAGACTGTCTTCTACAGATGGGAGCTGTTTAAAATTAGAGACTGAAGCATCTTTTGCTAGGCCTAGAAGACTTCTCTCTTTTATCTTGTACCTTGTGTGTAAAGTTGTAAAAATAAAATGTTTTGTCCTAAACAGTGTTAGAAATTGGATGCAAAAATTTAGGAGCAATTTGTGCTACTAACTAAAAAATCTAGGAGCTATTGCACAGTTTTGCGGAGCATTTTTGAGAAAATATTTATGAAACAATGCTAGTCAGGGTTCGCAAAAAAACGTTTTTTTCCAGAAAAAAACCAAAAAACCGGGTTTTTGGTTTAAACCAGGTTTTTTCGGTTTAAACCAGTTTTTTGGTTTTTTCCATCTAATATACAAATTTCATCGGTTATATTATATCCGATGGTTTTTTTTTTAGCTTCTTCACATAAGTTCAAAAGGCATACACTAGACCTTACTTTATCAAAAAGTGTCCTATTACAAAAGTAAATAATTAAGCAAAGGTAAATTAGACAAATGAATTGAGCTAAGTATAACGGTAATATCACCTTACGGATAAATTTAACTTTTTAACTAACTAGACCTAAAAAGAAATACCTTCATTGGAGAGTTAATTTACTATGCCCTAATGCCTTTTCTGGATTCATTTTTAACTTCATTAAATGAAAGCCAAACTACATCCCTTTTTCTGCCCCCACAATTTTATTAGACATCTTGGATCTTGAATTGAAAAAAACAAAAACTGAAAAATAGGCCTACCATACAGCATGTATGAAAATTTGAAATGTTTTGAGTGTGAGCACAGAGTTGAGTTGTAGCTCTACTTAGAATAAGTTCAGATGTTTGCATAATAAAATAATTTTTTTAAATGCATCAAATATTTTTTTTTTACAAATTTAGAAAAAACCAAGTTGGTTTTTTCCTACAAAAAACCATTTGGTTTAAATCTTGGTTTGAACCATGGTTTAAACCAAGTGGTTTAAACCGGCAAACCCTGATGCTAGTTTCATGTAATTTATTGCAAACCACTTTAAAAATTTGCCAGTGACATTTAAGAAAACTAGTCATGATAACTGTGATTAAATTGATTTCGAAAAATATTAAAATTGCAAAATTTTAGGATTTTGTGACCGGTGACCAGACCATGAATTTCGAACCCTGGTCCTAAAGAGAGACCAATTCATTCCTCTCACGACAGTACATTGAAAAACACAACTTCTGCTTTTCAGGCCGAACCTCCCCACCCCCTTCGGCCGAGAGTTGCGAGCACGAACGTCTTAAACCGCGTTGGAGAACAGCAGGATCGGTGGAAGAGGCAGGTGCAAGAGCAGAGGAGAAATATCTACGACCGACACACCATGCTCAACTGAGCCTTTATTCTTGTACACTGCATCCTGGAAGCTTTTTTATTTTTCAGGAGCCTTTCAATAATACTAATGACTTCTGGGGAATTGTAAGGGTTCCCACAAAGAAGGGATTAAAAAAATCTTCTTGTTTAAATCGAGCAAAAGCAATACAATGTCTATATGGTCCCAGATAGCCTTGTAATTTTTAGCAGCTCTGGAAATTATCTAGGACTTGTGAGGTATTGAAGAGTTTCCACAGAGCCATAAAAAGAATGTAACTTGTATTGGGGATTTCTGGAGTTTTTTATTTTAATCTTGCAGAAGCCTTTATTTTACCCGTAAGTCTGTGGATTGATTGTTACTGGATTTTGTACTGATTCAGTAAATAATTTGGTCTAGGATCAGTTTTAAATTTTTTAAAGCTTGTCTACATTAAGTTAATAAATCTCATTTATTAATTTAATAATGTTTAGATAAAAAATAAATTGTAGAAATCAATTTTAAAATCTGATCTCTTAAAACTTCCTTGAATTTGTGTAAAAGTTGTTAGTGGAAGCCTTGATTTATTCACTTTAAGCAATTATGAAACTCCCACTCTTGTAAAAGCACCTCAAAAATTCTTTTTATCTCAATTGTATCTTTTATAATTTTTTGAAACAGTTCAGCTGTCTTCGTCTAACATGCAATTTTATTCGAAGCAATCAAACAATAATTTTTTAAACTCTTTTACTGTATGATGGTCCTTATTTGTTGCTATTAGCAATCCTGTGGAACAGCTCTTAAATATTTAAACTTATTAGAGCCTTTTCTATCAGGGTACAGAATTATGAGTGCATTTTTAAGCATTTTTTTCATTAAAAAATTTCAAATTTGTTTATGAAAAAACAGGAGGTAAATAGAAAAGTTATTGGTGTGTGTATTAAATGCTTTTTTTAGTCATTATAAAAATACAATTAAATTTTTCCCTTTCTTTCCTGGAATTGGGTTTATCTAAGTCTTTAGAAACTATGTTATATTCTATAACTTATAGATAGTTAATTATAATATCATGATGGTGTGAAAACATGACAGATTATTTAATGCATGTATATTTAAAAAATATATTACTCAAGTAGTATTTATTTATAAAGTATTATGAAATGTGTTTTTAAACCAAAAATTGTAATATTATTCTTAAATCAGGTGTTCGTCTTACTTTTCAAAGAAATTATATGTTTTTTTATGTATATTGTTGAATTTTCTTAGGATTTCTTTTTGACATATTATCTATTCATAAAGTAGTTTCTTAATTTCTGGTGTGTGTGTGAGTTTTCAAATGCATTTACTTTATAGATGTTAAAACTTTCTGCTTGCGTCTCCAAAGTTAATTCTGTATGTGTATAATAAGTCAATGTAGTAAGGGTATCAAGTAAGAGTATGCCTGTTGCTCTAAGCCAGACTGATAACATCATTTTTCAATTTATTTCATATCGTTTTTTGTGATTTTGTAAAATTTGAAAAGGTATGGTTTATATACTAGTCTGGCTCAGGAGTTTAGATTTGTAATCTGGGTATTTGTTTGTATATATCTCTAATACTCCTTAGGAGTAATCAAGAAGTGTGTGGTAGCTTTTGTTACCATATTCTGCATGAGATTAAGACATGAAATGTATATATTTATGTCTACTAGCTTGACTTTTGTGCTACAAATCAAATATTTCTATTGTAAAAATAAAATATTATCAATTTAATTTACTTGAGTGGGTTATTGACCAGTAGTTAAACTTTTTACAATAAAAATTTACTTGGATGTAGGGAAATATGAAGATTACAGGTTTCTTATATAAAACTAATTAATCATGAACTGAATACTTATTTAATATTTTATTCTAATATATACATAGACTTTTGATATATATATATTATAAATATGGCATTGCACACCATTATTAATGAATATTAACAAAGTAAAGTTTCTGGTCCCATCATTTGGGCATTTTATATATACATTGATATATAAGTTTACATGTTACTCACAATAGAGAATAAAATAGGAAGTATCATAGAGGAAACATCCAAACAAAATTACGTATGACAAGCGATTATGCAAGACTAGTAAATCGAAATAGACAGGAGGTCCAAATTAAACATCACATTTTTAAATTAAATTCAAAAGGAACCGATTTTGTTCATTATATTCGAGTGTAGCTTTCTTAAAAATATCCGTACATAGCGTTATGTTGCCCCCTTCTATGTTATTTATTTAAAAAAATATTTTAAATTTAGAACTTGATGGATTGGGGTTTGAATCTCAGAACTGTTTTTTATAGCTTTTTGGAATCGGCTTCCGTTTCTGCTATATGGATCGTAAACACGATCAAAACACCTAACATAAAAAATAAAACTGTATTGTGTTAAAATAATACAGTTTGCGTTGGTTATCTAGAGCTAAAACATCTCGTCCAAAACTCCCCATTTTGAACCATTAGTTTTAATAAGTAAATCATTAATCAGTATTGAAACTGTTATTCGAAGAAGTACATCTGTACATAAATTTTTTCATAATTCTGTTGTTTCACGCAATTCACTCTTGTTCAGTTTGTTTCTATTTTATTAAATTCTGAAAAGGTAAGTAAATTTGGACCTCCTTGTAAGTGTAAGTTAAAGCATGTTTGCATAGTAACTAGCTTTATCTAATAGTATTCAAATAACTTATCACCTAAATTAAAGAAAAAAACAGTTAAATTATTATATTAAATTATACTTGGAATGTAGTGGTATGAATGGACAGAACTGTTTTATTTCAAATATTTAATTTAAGGATAATAGACTAGAATTAAAGTTAATTCTTTCTTCTTAAACTTATATTAATATTTAGATGTTTCAGGCATTGTTTTTTGTAACATTTTTTTTAAAAAATATTATTGCTGTTTCTTTCCAAAATCTATGCTGTAAATATTTACTAATTATAAAATCTACCATTTTTTCTAATGTGACATATAGTATTAGAAGTTTTGCTTTAAAAATATTTATAAAATTCAAAATCCAATGAGATGTATTAAAGTGTAGTTTGTGTGGTTGTTTTGTTTCAAAATATCAAGAGATAGTACTTATTCAAATTGTATTAAAATGGTTTTTAAATTTTTTGAACGTTACATTTTTAAAAATATGTTAACTTAAGACTTTAATATAAAGTACTGTTAGTAGATAATATTTTTTATATTAAAAATTCAAATAACGTCCACCAAATGAAATTGTAAAATAAAAATTAAAAGAAATTTTAACCTTTTTATGGGTAAGAATATATTAAAAATCCAGAACACTTGAAAATAAATGTCAAAATATATATTAATTTTAATGTTCCTATGTAATGAATACTAACTACACCATTACCTGTACTTTAAATATTAACTTGAAAATCCTATAAGAGTTGTTTTTAACTCCTCAAACGTAGTTATATTAAAAAATTAAATAAAATGTAATTATTTTTTATTAAGTACAGGGTTAAATTGTCGGTATCTCGATACCAACCTAAATTGTTTCAATCTATTTTATATAATTTATTAGTCTACAATAATACAGCCGCTAATCTAGTATCTTACAAAATTGCATTATTTTTGCAGATTTTAATATGTTTTTTTTTTTTTTTAGCTAGCTTGTTAAACACGTACAAGATTATTATTATAGGAAATTAAAACTAATGACAGTTATGAAAACTAATACGTAGAATCTTTTAAAACTTCATTATTTAAGTTAAGCCTTTATAACTGCCCAAATATCGGGCGGCAAGCAAGATAGGAAGGGGATGAGTAGTAGAAAAAAAACGTGCAATATTTTCAACCAACCGACCTCTTCATTAACATTCATATAGCTAACTTTTGCGCCTAAGTTCGACTTGATTCCAGGTAACCAAAAGAAAACGAAAAATTTATTTTTATTTTTTTACTTTTAATTTTACTCCCTAAATTGAAAGGGTTGACGTTTAGGTTAATGCGTTGTAATCACAAGATAGGCATCAGCTTAGAATACAAAGTTATAGCAGATCAAGACATTTAAAAAAAATTAAAATCATCTATTCTACCTAATAGGCATTTTTAACAATTGAATTCAACTTGTTAAAAAGTATGTGACCATGTTGATTCACTGGAATATATTATTCCTACCAAACCAGGTTTTTAAAAAAGCTCAGTTTTTTTAATTGGAATTATAGACGGTCACATTCATTTTTCTTGTCGAGTATATGTAATATTTTTAAAATCTTAAGGCGTTATCTTGCACATACTTTAATCAATTTTATGTTAAGCGGTTATGACTTGGCTATTGTAACTACAATAATCAAAGAGTTTGTAAAATACCCTTCGAATAAATATTTTTAATACACATAAAAACTTGTTTTCGTTTCCACAATTTAGCATTCACTAATTCTAGTATCGAAAAATTTCCAAGCTCTTTGTCATATAATAGCAAATGTAAATTTTCCAAATTGTTGTTCAATCGATAATTGTAAATTTGTTTGACAAAAAGGCTTTCCAAGTGGAAAAATATTTAAAATGTTATTTGTTCAAATTTCTTTTTTGATAAATTAGACATAGAAGTACATTTAAGAAATGTTTCATAAGAATTATATCATCTTCGTTCTTTTCTTTTTCAGCGGCCATTCATAGTTTCATTGTTGATTTTCAGTTAAAATCTGATTTTCGTCTACCAGAACGTTCCTAAAATTAAAAAAAGTAAATATAAGAAAACACAAGATCTCTAGATGCAGCGAAGTAAAAGAAATCACAATTGAAGATTACAAGAAAAAAAACCTTCATTGACAGGGAATCTGTCCGTATTGAGATCTGCTTGGTGAGTAGTGGCGATCGGAAACCGGCTTCTCCTTCAGACTAATGTCTGGCGTGAATCTCGATCATAGAGATAGTAAACCTGTGCGCCGCGTGATAAGAAACAAGACGAAACTGGGTTATTCACACCAGTTTAGGCGATGACTTGTTATCTTCGCCAAGCAGACAGATGATTCGCAGGCGATGAAGGGGTTCTTCCCCTGTACTCTTCAATTGTGTGGTGTGTAACAAAATTTATAGGTTCATAGCTAATTTTGGGGCAAGGTCCGGGATTTGTAGGCTAGAGGATGGTTATAGGACTTGCATACACAATATTTTCCGGACAGAGGCCCCCCAAAATGTGTTGTGCCTTAGTTTGTTGATTTGTTGTGCCTGCCATAGCCTGAGTTTTCCTAGATCAAGCTCTGTTTACATCTGTAGCTGCTTCAGTAACCCACAGTCTACCAAAAGGATCCCCAAGGACGAGATGAGTTACTTTGACTTTTATACTACTGTTTCGTTGTTATCTAGGGCAGGGGTTCCCAACCTTTTTGCTTCCGCTTACCACTTGACTTTTTGAGAAATTTTAGCGTACCACCAGACCTAAATATTTTAATAAACCTATAATACTTACTCTTCTAAAAGTATTCAAATGCTTTTGAATTAAATTCCTGAGAAAACTTCATATTTAAAGTTTAGATATTTGTTTATTTATAACATGTTTATAATAAAGGAGAAATAAAAAGATTAAAACGGTATTAATTTATTGTTTTATTTATTACCCATGGACTAAAAACATACAAATAAAAAATATGGTACAAACTCAGCAAAAAATCAATCATCATACAAAATATACTTTTATTTTCTTTAGTACGAAACTTGTTGTTATTTGCCTGTGATTAATCAGTAATATTAACATTAGGTGAATAAACAACATTAGGTCAACATTAGGTAATGGAACTTATCTTCTCTCGTAAGTCCTCTTCAAAACTTAATTCTGCTTCTATGTTTATTTTTTATGTACAAGAGTTCAGAAAACCCACTCTCTCACAAGTAACTCGTAACAAATGGCATATAAAATAGCGGAGCTTGCCGGAAGATCAAAGGTACTAGTTTTATATCCGATCTATAAGTTAGTTAAAGATTTATCTTTAAAATAATATTAATGTTTAAAATAATGAGTAATATGTTTGCGTGCTCATTGCTCATGCGTACAGAAGCTATTAATATCATCATGTTGCTCACATCATTCACGCGTACCACCTGAAATTTTCCCGCGTACCACCGGTTGGGAACCCCTGATCTAGGGTACTGGTAGGAACGTAGTCTTAAATCAGCGCCATCTGGTTGATAAATACATTGGCTTTTATGCTACTGTTTTCGTTGTTACCTGGAATACTGGTAGGAACGCAGTGGTAAATCAGCGCCACCTAGTTTTAGCTGGTAAATCAGCGCCATCTGATGGTTGACGAGGTTGCACGTGTGGTGAATCGCCACATTATTCTCACCTGTGCGACTTGCAGGAATGCCCCCGTGTGTTGCGTGGGGGACGAGTCAGCCGCCTGCAGGTTGGGCGTGGACACCACGAATGAGTGGTGCGCGATGGTGGGAGTCGCCAGGGGGCGCGCGGTCGAGGCCAGCATGCTGGCGCGACGACCCGCGGACGACAGGACGAGGCGCCTGTTGGGACGACGCAGCTCGCCGTCCAGGTCGTCGTCCTGGGAGAGAAGAATTACTGATATATTACAAGTTACACTGTGAAACACGCTTAATATATGAATGTCAATATATGACCCATGACAGCCAGGCTCGCCGTACTAGAGATCGTACGTCAACTGGGGAAGAGAAGGACATTGGACTTGATATATTACAAGTTACACCCTGTGGAAACACTTGCCCCCCTTAATTTATATGAATGTCAATATATGAATGAAAAGAACCCTGCATAGAGAGAATAAGAGAAAGAACAGATGTGATATATTACAAATTACACTGTAAAAATCACCCTGAAAACACCACAGGAACGTCCCTGATTTATTTCTACAGTCTGGTTGTTGAGCACGATTCCATCCACCAGCGACCAAGTTACTGGCATTATGTGCAAATGTTTCTAAATTTTTGATGAAGGTAACTAATAACAATTCTAGAAACACTAAATTGGTAAAAAAGCTGCCCAAAATTTTCCAGGAACGTTCCTGATTCCTTTAAAGTGTCGAGAACTTGCCTGGTTGTCGAGCACGATTCCATCCGCCAGCGACTTCCTCCTTCTGAGCTCCCTCATGAGCTCGGAAAACTCCTCTTTGAGCTCCTCCAGTCTCTGCAGGAGCCGCGTCTCGTTCGTTCTGAGGGTGTCCCCGTCGCATGTCATGGCACCCAACTGCACGGATACATGGTGGATCTCTTCCTGCACTGAGTACAGCTTCTGTTGCAGCTGCAGACGAAAAGAATTTGTTCTTAAAATGAATGCATCTTTAAAAAATGGTGATGCTATTATAATTTTGCTGAATTTTTTTTTATTATTGTTTACATTTTTAAAGATGCTATAATTTTAATAAATTTTAAATTTAAAGAAAGTTTAGTTTTAGAAACTTTTTAATACATAAAATGTTTCTAAACTGCAAGGTAATTGCTCTACCTTCTCCTGCATGGAGTGCAGACTTTGCTGCAGCTGCAGACGAAAAGAATTTATTTTTTAAATGAATCTAAATTCAACAAAAAAAATGGATGATGCTAACCTAATTTTGACGAACTTTTAAGTATTTATTATTATCGTATTAGTTATCTACTAACCTAGTATTACTTTTATTACTGTATAATATAATTGTAGTAAATGCAGTGTGCAATTTATATAAATGTTTGTAATAAATAAGGGAAAATTATATATATTTATTTAGATGCTATTTATATAGTTTGAGTTTGACGGATTAGCGTTTCAAAGGAAGACGGGTACATTCTTGGACAAGCCGTCCTCGGGGACGGGTAATATTTCTGAGATTTTTCAAGCCCTGCGCTATCATTTTTATAAATTTGAAGGCAACTTTAAATGCTTCTAAGCTGCAAGGTAATTGGTGAACCTTCTTGCATGTAAATCCATTATTGCTGCAGCCGCGAAAAGAATTTGTCCTTAAAATGAATTTATCTTCCAAAAAGATGGATGGCGTGATAATAATTTTGATGAAATTTTAATTATTTATTATTAATTATACTTTTAAAGCTGCTATTATTTTAATAAATTTGGCGGTAACGTTAAAATGCTTCTAAGCTGCACTGGAGAACCTTCTCCCGCATGGAGTTCAGCTTCTATTGCAGCTGCAGACAAAAAGAATGTTTTCTGAAATGAATCTATCTTCAACAAATGGATGAAGCTTTCCTAATTTTGCTGAACTTGTTATTATTTATTATTAGTAGCTTTACTCTTAAAGTTATTATTTTGATAAATTTGAAGGCAACTTTAAAATGCTTCTAAGCTGTAAGGTAATTGGTGGACCATCTCCTGCATGGAGTACAGCCTTTGCTGCAGCTGCAGACGAAAAGTATTTATTTTAAAAATGAATCTATCTTCAAAAAATGGCTGATGTTATCCCAATTTTAATTGAAATTTTAATTATATTTTTTATTGGTTATACTTTTAAAACAGCTATCATTTTAAGAAAATTGACGGCAACTTAAAAATGCTTTTAAGCAGCAAGGAAAATTAATGAACCTTCTCATGCATAGACTACATAGCTACAGCTTTGGCTACGGCTGCAGACGAAAACAATTTATTATTGAAATTAATCTATCTTAAACAAATGGATGATGTGATTGTTAATTTTGCTGACATTTTTATTATATATTATTAAAGGAATTTTTAAGCTGCTATCACTTTAATAAATTTTACGACAAGTTTATATTGGTTTCAAGCTGGGCGGGTGAACATTTTCTTGGACAGATTACAGCTTCTGCTGCAGTTGCAAACGAAAAGAATTTATTCTTAAAATGAATAGCTATTCAAAATTGGTTGACGAAGTCAGAAATTAACAAGAAGGCTGACTTTATATTGAAATTGAAAGCAACTTAAAATGTTCGTAAGTCGAACGAACATGTGAAGGCAGATCTCTTTTTGCCAAAGTACAGTTTAACACAGAAGAAAAGAATTAAAAATTATACCAATCTAAAATGTTTTAATAATAGCAACAACAATCAGCTCAGAATGTTGTTCCTTTAAAAGATATCGTACTCGTAATCCTATGGTGAACAAGATTCAGTTAAAAGGTAGTTTTGGCTATTTAGCTATATGTAAAAGTAGTATTTAGATATTGGTTTGTTTCCGGTGATTCCTTCCAGCTTTCATTCTTGCACTTACTCCAATTGGTGCGATTTTTCTACGCGACATTGATTCACCAATCATTGCTCAAAAAATAATTTATTTTCATTTAGCATTTCTGTTGCCACTCAAGACCTGAAACATGCCCCTTCTTAAAAAAAGTTTATAATTTAAAATCCTTATCACTTACAGAGGTTTAAATAAAAAAGAAATGAATTAACCATACATTTGAACAGTTAAGTTGTAAGATAAACAACAATTAGGGTGCCCGCGGATTATGGCCTAGTGGTTTGGATCGCAGACCATTACGCTAGCAGTCTACGCGCTGTAAAGGGTGCGGGTTTGAATCCCGCCTTCGTTCGGGTGTACTTCCTTTCTCTGTGTCAGTAAAAATTCTTTCTGTGTCTGTCTTACTTGACGAAGGCTTATAAGCGGGTCTATGATCAAGCACACAAGCCGGAATATATATGTACCTACTCTACCCTACCCTAAACAACAATTATTATTATTATTATGAGTTACCGTGAGTCTGAAATTATTTTATATTTGCAATGGAAATTTAGTCTCTCGAAAATATGGATTTTTCAATTTCTCGTATGAGAAGAGCAAATAAAAAATGTTTTAAATTCGCCTAATAAGAATTTATTATAAAAAAATATTGCTTGAAACTTTTTCGAGAACGCGGATAAATATAATTTAATAAGCGTTTCAGACTAGAGAAGCTGCGCACCAACTAAAATAAATTTCGAAAGGCGAACTATCCTATATAATTTGTTTCGATAATCAAATTTAAGATTCCGTGTTTTCAGCTATTATTTTACCGTCCTTTTTCTGTGAGCGGCAGAATATTTTTTTGCCTCTTGATAAGTTTTTTGCTGAAAAAATTGTTTTATTTCCTTTTTTAAGTGCTTAGTTTGCTTTAGAGCAATTTCAAAATGATGAAAATAATATTTGAGATTATTAATTAATGAGACTTCTACCAAAATCTAATAACTTAAAAGAACATTTTTGCACACGCTCACATTTTTTTTTAGCTGAACTGAGATCAGTTTTATTAATATATTTAGTTTTAATAACTTGAAGCAATAAAAATCGTTTGAACAATTTAATTATGATATGTATAATTAAGGTACTTTCTTAGTTCTTTGTTTGTCAAACGATGTTAATGGAGTTAATTTTTATTTATTACTTATCAATTGATTTTAAATGCCCAAATATTAGCCAATGAAAACGACGAGAATGATTGTTAAACGATATTAAGGGTGCTAATTTTAATGAATAAACTATCATTTTATTTTAAATACAAAATATTTGCAAATACACTGCTCAAAACAATTAGGGGAGCACTTTGCTTACTTTTGTTTACTCTTTCAGTTCCAACTTCTTATTTTTTATTATAAAATTCTAAAATTTGTGAAATAGATTCATTATTCATCCAGAATGAAATGGTAAAAATCAGGGCAAAAAAATTCTTAATTTTTTAACTAAAATTTAAGGGGGGAAATATTGGAATCATAACTTTTGAATAAATTATAACAATAATTTTTTCAAAAATTTATTTGTAAAAAAAAGGTAAAATCAATTTTTAAGCATCTAAGAATGCAAGCGTGAAGAATTTAGGGTCAATTTACATCATAAAATTTTTTGGGAGTGAATTATATTTTACCATGTTTTTCATATTTTCATTTAATTAAAACAAATATTATTTAATTCTTCAAAAGACATGATTTTTCCATCTAACGATAAATAAGTTCGAGCTCAACTCAGTGAGAAAAAAAAATCGTAAGCTGGTGATACTAAATGGAATCTTTAGGGGTGAAAAGGTTTAAACCATGCGTTCCCCTAATTGTTTTGAGCAGTGTACTATCCAATGAAATCGATATTAAGGATTGCTAAACGTTATTAATGAAGTTATTTTTTAATGGATTAATTATTAATCTAGTTTAAAATGCAAAATATTAGCTAATATTATTCAATGAAAAATTCATGCTGGGGCGGAGTCATCATTCTATAATGTACCTCACATATTTCCTATCGATGTAATAAATAATATTTGTAGTATCAATCGAATTGTAAAAACTGTGCATGGAACGTTTCAAGCTGTAATTATAAAGACTAATTAAGTATTGCAAACTGATATCGGAGATTATTAATTTTCAAGACTTTAATAACTTAAATTTTAATTGACTTAACAATTCGAAAAAGCGGGATGGATGTATTAATTCTTAAATGTACATTATTGTTATTAGTTTATTAAAATTTTTTTATCTTAAATTCCTAAGGGATAATTCTTTTGAACAGAATATACATATTAAATATTTGGCTATTTCTAATAAAAATAAACTGAAAAAAAAAATATATTATTTCCATATAAACAAAAATAGATTTCACGATAATTTTCTAATTTTTCTTAAGGACTTCAAATCTTATTTCCTTCTCTTCTAATTGGAAGAGAAGAAAGAAATTATTTCTTTATTTAATTGTTTTTTATTTCTTTCTTTAATCATTATATTAATGGGCACGTTGGAAAGCATTGTGATTTTATATTTACAAAAAAAAGAAAGAAATCGTCACAGTTAAAACAAATGACTTTAAGTATTGAAAGATCAACTTAATCACATCCTAAAAACCTAACCCCAAAATCTTTTTACTTACTTTTCATCCAATTAAAACAATTATTATTGCTTTCGTTTTGATGCATCTTTCTTTATTGAAATCCGATTCGATGAAATAATTAGAATATACGGGCAAATGTTTTAAAAGTTAATAATTTGGTTCTAATTTGAGTTTCTTTCATATTTTAATTTAACTTTTTGTTCATGAATTCTTAGTATTCTTTAGGGCAACTCCATGAAAACAGAGTTTAGTTTAAAAATGTTGCTGAAAACAAAAGTGAAATATGTAATTAATAATATCAAGAATTTTTTTAATTATATCCTTTTAGATTTTGATTGATAAACAAAAAGAGAATGCGTCATATAAATATTGAAATTTAACGGGAAAAATGGTTACTATTTAACGTGCGTCAGATACTAAAACTGTTTAAAGTTTACTCCTTCTGTTACTTTTATTCGCTGCATAATTCATAATTTAAAAAAAAAAGATAAAATCCTTTATTTTAACTCGGAATATAGTTGAAGAGCTTAGTAGAAGAACGTGCTAAGTGACATTTTTGAATTTTTTTAAAATTTTTGTTTCAATGAACATATTATTCCATCTTTTAAAGATAACAAGTTCCCCCTTTTTCATAAACTTAAAGCTGAGTATATTGTTTACCGTTTGAAAGTGCCGTTTTGAACGGATTTAAATGCAAACTAAAAACCTTAAAGCTCATTTTCTTGTGTTCACTTTTTTGCCACTTAGCACGTTCTTCCACTCAGTCCTTTAATTGTTTTTCTACACTTCATTAAACATTCATCAGCTCTTTTATTTCCTCCTATTGCAAAATTTCCTCCAAAAGATGCAGTAGTCAGCTTGTAATGCTTAAACTAGCTATAAATTTACTGTACGAAAAAATCGTATGAAAACAAAGTCGAATCTACTCAATAACTTGAATAATACCTTGCGTGATCAACATGTAAAAATGGCTTTTACTCCAACAATTTGCAGACATAGATTTTCATTTCTTGTCAATATTATAAATTTGGTCGTATATTATTATTAAAAATTTAGCCTTATATTTTAAATAATTTATGTAAACATTAAATTTATAGGTCAAGAATTCTCCTGACGGCTAACATGAAATTATAAATTAATCTGAACAATTTTAGCGCTTCACGTTAACAAAATTTTCATACAAGCCTTTTCAACACATTTATTTTGCTGATGGGTAATATAAAATTATAAAAATAACAATGTTGCTGTCTTTCAATTACTTAACGTGCACTATTCTAAATAATTTAATGTTTAGCAGAAACTAAAACTAGTTGTTAATAAAGAATATAGGAATCGAACTGAAAAAAAAGCGAAGAAAATCGTGAAAAGTATTGCCATTTAAAAGTAGTTTTTATAAAAGATTAAAAGAATTTTTACAACTTTCGATTGATAAATTAAATTCTGAATTTAAATATTTTCTCCTAATGCGTGGTTATCAATTAAAGATCTTATTCTCTATAGATTTAATTATGTTATTCTCTATAGATTATTATTTATAAAAGTACACTTCATTAATTTTTCTGTTCAAAACAAATACTGAAAACCCATGTATATTGTCTTTTTTGCAATCATTTTTTCTAGAAAAAAAATGGTGCGGCTCGCAAGTCTCTAATATTTCTTGAAAATTATCATTTTGGCCCTTTTAATGAAACTGTTTGATGACCACTAGAAGGTACAGATATAAAAAAAATAATTTGATTTTTGACTATCTTGTCACGTGACGGCAAACACGAACAGTACTTACAAACCTGTACAGTACTTACTTCCCCGTCCGGGGGGCTGATGATTTCGGTCTGTCTCCTCTCCTCGGTGAAGTGACTTCGTCTTCTGTGTTCCCCAGGAATGCGTCGTCTTGCGAGAAGGTGCGAGAGCCGGTTGAGCTTAAAAAAATATCCCAAATTAATAGATATTTTCAATGAATATAAGGCCCTGATCATCGCCTGGCCAGGGCTTTATGGGCCCATTATTTTAGGGTGTTTGTCACACAATAACGGTTGTTGTTATAAGTTAACGATTTTCTTAGTTATAATTTCAGAGATATAATAAAAATTTCATTAATTGTTGTTTAAAAGTCGAAAAAGAAATCATTTTTAGCATTATCAAATATTAACCTTTTTAATGAAATAAAAGAGATTTTTTTTAAAAAAATAAGTAAACGCAATAATGTAAAATGATAAAATAAGAAATCACAACTAAGAAATTCAATCGATGAAAGTTAGCCACTTTATAAAACCTGACCTTAGACATTCAGTCATTCCCTATCTATTCCTACCGAAATTTACAAAATTTCCTTCTGCCAGAACTATTCCAAGCCGAGTCCCGCGGCGAAAGAAGCCCCAATTTGCAAGGTGTCCGCGAAGGAAATTGGGAAGTCAGGTCAAATAAATTGCATGGAAAAGTGGGCGGAAACTGAGCCCGAGTCTCTCTGTAAAAAGCGAGAAGTCAGCGAAAGTAGGGAAAACAAAATCAGCTTTTTTTCCCGTCCAGGCCCCAAACTGATCTATAAATTGAAGCAACTGGATGCAGTTGGCACTGAATAAACAAACAATTCTAGAAGGAATAGAAAATATTCCCAAAGTGAATTGCCACGATTAAAAAGAATATTAAATGTACTGTTTTCGTATTTAAAAGTTTGTTTTATGTGAGTAACTTTACTTGAAATTTTATAGTAAGTTCATAAGTTTATCGAAACAGTGAAAGTCTGAATTTGCAGTAAATAAAAATTTAAAAGGGTTATTTATTCTTGAATTTAATCGGAGAGTGGAAAAAGGATTAAAAAGTGATACAAACAATTTAAAACTTAATAGGTTTTGTTCTTAAAAGTATTTTAAAATCAAAACTATCAAATATGTTATTAACTTTTGAAATTTGAAGTATAATACACAATTGAAAACGGAGATACCCCGTTATCAAGTTTCTTTATTATCAAAGGCCAATTAAAATGACTTTAGTGACACCTTTGCAAAAAAAACACAAACATTATCGACCTGGAACACTTATATACAGATCAAAACCGACTTTATCGAGTTTCTCCAACGATTCCAACACCTTTATGCTGAGAAACAGTCATACCGTCATAAAATATCCCCAACCCAAGAGGAATTTCGATGAAATCAATTAATCGAATCTTAGACACCGGACTCGGGAATGCATCGGGGAAGAAAATGAGCACCATTTGTTTACCAACCGTTGGGAGAGTATTAATAACAATCCCGCCAGAACAGTCTGTGGGGTTGTATCGGAGAATATACACCGTTAAAAAATTTGATTCAAATTGCACATGAATCATGGAAATGTATAGTTGCCACCACTATTTGGAGCGTGAATTCACCAATTTGGTGGTAAAAGCATAACTTTGATACAGCGCAAAGTAGTGAATCAACGTTCCAAATAGTGGTGGCTGCTAGAAAGTTTCAGGATTCTCTGGTGTAATCCTGCACCTAACATTTTAACAGTGTACAAGAAGATTTTGCGGTTTATAACTTAAAAAATATTTTTCCAGCAACTTTATGTATTTTTGAGGTAGTAGTAGGTACATATTCCGGCTTGTGTGCTTGATCATCAGAGACCCGCTTATATAAGCCTTCTTCAAGTAAGACAGACACAGAAAGAAATTTTAGTGTTATAGAGAAAGGAAAGTATACCCAGGGCGAAGGCGGGAATCGAACCCGCATCCTTTATAGCACGCAGGCTGCTAGGGTAATGGTCCAAACCACTTGGCCATCCGGGCCCCATTTTTGAGGTAATGGAACCAAAGCTGAACTACATATAGCAAATGGATAAGTTCATAATAAACCTTAAAAGGTTAAAATAAGGTCATATTGTGATTCTTTTTCTAGTGTATATCGCAGCACATAGTTAGCTTTTACCATTTTCCACCTAACATTATTTAGGCATTTTAAAAGCATCGTTTATACTTGTACAGTAGAACTCAAATTGTGTAAATTATGTCTTGAATATATAGTGCAGTAAACTTTTAATATCGCTCATTTACCATGAATTCTAAAAGAAACCAACATTCAACTTAAGTTGATAAAAAAACTATTACAAAAAACTATAACTTAAACAGCACCTTACACTTCGGTTTTGGTGGAAACTAGAATTACATGATCTCACAGTCCAACAATACATTAAGAAATATACTGAAACATCCCTTTTTCCGAAACGCTCCAATTATCTGAATTTCTGATTATCCGAATGTGATTAGTTCCCAATTGCCTTGTATAATTGGAGTTCTACTGTACTGCTCTTTAACTTCTTACGAATTCACTTTTAATTTTCAGTTAATAATAAGAAAGCTGTAATTCTTTAAATGCAACAAATGTGTTTTTTATACATTGCCTTTTATAACATGCCTCTTCTTACAGCGTATTTAGAAAGTGTTTTGTTTGATCATTCTGCATTTGTAAATTTGTTCATTTGAGTTAACGATTTCAGTTATCATTAAATTATCTGCAAATATGTACTCTAAATTTGCTTTTAATGTCTCTGTTGGAGTAATCAATAAATAAAATTAATTAAATCATTCTCAACACATCTTTGAAGTACTTTGCTTTCAACTTCCCAATTCGAATTCTTCTTATGTGCCGCATTACGCATTCTCTAACTTTTTCTGATTTGGCAGCTTAATAATACGAAAACTTTTGCTCTCTCTCCTGAATACCTCTATTCTGATAGATACGTGCTGGTGGAGTGGTTGAGTTGGAAACTTCTTGAATATCTCTGTCTTATCTATGATCACAATTTCAAAAATTCATAATTTCTGGATATATTTTTGTTTCTAAAAAAACCCCTATCAAACATGAAAATATATGATTATTTCAATAATATTTAATTACATTGATTCACCAATAGCGTTCGATTACGGATTTCATACTTCAACGACAGTGGGCTGGCCGGTAAGTCTGCTCTCTAAACCACATTTTAGTTAAAAACAAGAATTTCTGAAGAAACTAAAAAAACCTACTTACTTTTAATTTAATACTCATAGAAATTCTTATAGTATGGACATACACCGACGGACAAATGTTAAAGATATGTGGCTCTGATACCATATTTTTCAAACAACAGCTACAATTTATTTTAATTGTTTTGTTAGAACGGAAATCTAACACTATTATGGTTAAAAAGACGGACGTGCAGACAAAAAGTATAAAACAAGTTTCTGATGTCATATGTTTCAAACAAAAAAATAATTTTGAAAATAGTCGGTTAGAATGGAATTGAATTAGCCGGTTAGAACGGAAATCAAAAGGGTCATGGACAGATAGACGGATACGGTCCAAAAACACACGTAAGGACAGATTAACAACCTTCAGTAAGTACAAACAGATGAACAACGCATAAAATATAGGTCTCTAATGTAATTCCTTTCAAAAAAAAAAATTTAATCGGGTTGTTGAAACGGAAATTGAAAGGTGGAGTTACAGACAAACAGGCGGACGGAAGGAAATTTGCACCAAAATCTCTTAATTGCTAATTCATTAGTTTAAAAATTATTTCGAAGTAATTTAAAAATGTCCTCCGTGTTTTTACTATAAAAATAATTTCTTAGCTCCCGGACTAAATAGTGCGATCGCCATTGCGTCATCTATTCTAACACTTCGGGCGATAGGAATTGCATTTGGCAAGGAATTAATCCAGTTAGCGTCTTCCAGTCGAAGCACTTTCACTAACATTTCTCGGCTTCCAGAGAAATGGGAATAGGTAAGGTGGTTTTAATGCTTTAGAACCAGGAAAAGAAATCCATTAGTATTCTTTTCGTACATCACAATAAAATGGAATGGGTGATTGCAATTATGCCGAACAGGTAGAATATCTTTTAATTCTTATAGTTATTTTTTCTATTTAAATTATCTAAAATTATATTTGAAATCTTTTAATCATTTAACCTCTTAAGACCCGAGCAAACTCCTACACGTATATTCTTAATCTAAATATACTTTTCATACAAATACATGCTAAAAAGTATTTTTGCAAAGTAATTTTTAAAAAAATTATGTTTAATGGTTACTGAGATACACGCCTTAAGCTCTAAAAATAAACAAATGTTGTGCTATAAATGCAAAAAGAAAGGCCGTATCACTTATTTGTAGTTAAAAACAATGTTAAAATAAACTGTTAATGCAAAATGCCTTTAAAATTAATTACTAAAAGAACTTTTTAAAAAGTTTGAAAAAAAAGTTTAAATTAACTTTTTTGAGAACTCTAATATCGTATAGACCCTCGTTCAACTTCGTTTTTTATAGAAATAAATGACTGACACACCTGTAATCAAAGGCTGAAAAATGATATTTGGGTCTTTTTCTATCGGACCAGGTCAATTTCGGAACTAATTAACACGTTAATTGTCTTTGAGGAGGTTTTAAAAATTGTCCCCAAATGGAACGCCAGGTTTAGCATCAAAGAATAAGTAATAAAAATCGCGGTTGACCCACATTGAGCCGTAGTGAATTTATTCACGTACTGTTTCATCCAATAATATAATCGAGTATTTGAATACGTAATTCGAAAGCAATTGGGATTGGTTGGTTCGGTCAGAAGTCAAATGGAAGTGGTTTTTTTTAACCTTTGACAATTTTATGCCAATCCTTATTGTGTTTGTAATTAATTTATATCAATACCGTAATGCAATAAATAAATATCATAAATAAATTGAAAAACATTATGTTTTTCGTAACAAAATGGAATTTTAAAAATATTTTGTATTTTTTTTTATTAATCTGTGGTAAAGAATTCTTTTATTATTAATGTCTATCCATTCCCAATTAATTTTTAGGTTACGCAAGAGGTTAATGATATTTTGAACAATTTACTAGAGTAAAACTGAAGGTTTTATGTTAAAATGGGATTAAACTTCATATGAAATGATTATGCAGATATAGATAAACAAATACTGTTGTTACATTTACTAATATCAATAATATTTATACTACACTTATTCTCTACCAACAGCTCATTTTTAGTGGTTTGCAATGTGGTTGCAAACAGTGGAAAATCAATGCCTTTTTGCAGGAATTCGTATGTTTGGATAAGTGATTGAGTTGACATATTTCTATTCATAGAAACAAATAAAACATGGTCTAAAACGAAAATAGTTAATCGATTATTGTTAAAATAAAGTTTAATAATACTTCTGTCCCAATGATTCGACGCTTTAGAAAGAAATTTTCTGAAATATTTGTAAGTTTCTCTCTCACTAGAAACAAAAAAAGTATTTAATTTAAAAATTCGTCAGCGTAAATTGTTATAAGTTCAAATTTTCAATGCGTTTTGGTGGTGAATTAAGTAAGGGATTGTGTTTTCTAAGACATTTTAAGGAAACTTGTTATCAATTATTTTATCATTTAGAAAAAAAACCCTACTCATCACTTACACGCAAGTTAACGACTAAATCGAGTTCAATGCGTCCGAACCATCAGAAGAAAATCCCGTTAGGAGTGTTTCCGTCTATCATAGAACGGAATTCGACAGAAAATTGATTTTAACAAGAGAAATTTTTAGCAATCTTCTCGAAATTGCTGTTTTATTTTTGGAATTCTTCTCGTATTAAATGGAATTTGTATTGAATTCGTGAAGAGATGTTGAAAATACGTGAGACATTTAATGTACTGATCGATTCCATTCGCAAAGGCTTTAGCAAACATTGATTTTTTTTAAAAAAGTAAATCATGATGAGAAAAGTGTGCATTTTTTGACGTTCTATACATTTTATCTGTTCAGTTTTACTGAAATGTTGAATGAGTTTTAAAGCGATATGCGGCAAAACTAGTTTAACTTCTCTATTCCTCTGAGGGCTACAAAAGTTTGGCCTAACGAAAACTCGTTTTTAAAGCATGTGAATAACATTTAAATTTGAATCATTATGAATGTTTTTGTAATGTATTTTTATAATTTTATTTTTGAATTTAATAGTTGAAATTGCTCCTTAATACTTATATATTTTAAATTTAACGAAATTGTATTATTTTTTAATTAAAAAAATATACGTTTTCTCGAAAAACTGACGGTTTTTTTAGTGTGTGTATCTCAGGTGGATTAATTATTTCCATGCATAAAAAATAAATCTTTCCGTCAGATCCAAACCCTACATCACATATATTCCCAAAAATGGAGATGCAGACTATAGTTTATGCAGTTAAAGCCCTAAAATGAAATAAATGAAATAAAGAATAACTCATAATCAACGGTTCAGGTAATGTTTGTTGTATTCACTACGGTGCCGGATAATAGCAGTGGCAAAATTAACTAGGATTATTAACATGTGCGTCGGAAGAATAAAAAACCACACTTTCGGTTTCAATAACGGTTTTCGATCAAATAGTGGCAATTTCAATTGTTTGAAATGCAGAAAAATTTGCTGCCGTAGGCAGGTAAACAGCAGTAACTAGCCTAAAGACTTGGACTATTGTTGCAAGCACTCAACTACTCTAACCTATAATAAAACACTGAAAAAGATTAATTAGTTAAGAGCAAATATGGTCCAGTTCATTGCTGTGCTTATTGCAGTTTACTCGCCCACGTCAGATTACCGGAACCGTATAGTGTGCGAAATGAGTTATATTTGACCATTACCTCCAGTTCAAACTCCCTGATGAGCATGTCTGGCTGGGCGACAACCCCCTTGTCCGCGGACACGGACAGCTGCACCCCGCCCGCGTACGAGATGACAGAGAACACGACAGGGATCTCGGGACGAGGGGACATCCAGAACACGATGCGCTTCAGGCGACGGCACCCTATGGACAGGGGTTCCTCGGGGCCCGGAACATTGGACAGCACCACGGTGGCCTTTATAAAGGGGACATACTTGGATTTATAAGCTAGACATACTTGGGTTAAATGTTTGTTGCTTGTTGGTCATATTATTAATCTTCAAAGGAACCTTACCCTCTAATCATAAGAAAATAATAATCATAAGAACCCTAATATGACAACTATATACACTGTTAAAACTGAACGTGAAAATGGCGGCCTCTTTTCACCCCGGAGGGGAAAGGCGGTCCCACCTCAAGGTTTTGCATTGCCTTGGGTCGTGAACCTTGGGCTTGTGAATCGCCTAGGGGTGCCATTCTGGAACCCTTAGAAGTACCGCTGACGGGCACCGTCGTTCACCCCTGCTGGTGCCAAGTTCCACCTTCAGTTTTAACAGTGTAATAAGGCTATTAACCAGGTAATCACTACACAGGGATTGCTGTAGATTTAAAAGAGCTTGTTAATGGTCACTTAATAAGGACTTAGCCCCTCCCCCCATAAAAGAATTCATGTATTTTTAGGTTAAAGTTCAATTCAACGTTCTTTATTCGTTCAATTCGACAGCAGCACCCTTTCTGATCAGTGCTGGAAACCCTGGAAGAACAAGTTCCTTTACCTTTAGGTATAGGTTTTGTTTGTATTAAAGTTTATTCGGATACAAATATTCGTAGTTTGTTCACGTAGTTTGCCTAGTCTAATCAAAGCACTTCTTATTCCTCTTGTCTCCTTGAGTATTCTATCTGTAAACGATAAATATTTTCTTATTTTCTTCAAAGAGTTCATTTTGGTTTCTGGTTAACTAATCTTAGTCATGGCAGTGACTAAACTAATATTAAATGGATTGAAAGTCCGTCATCCTACATCAGCAGAATAATTAAGCGATACCCTCAATTTTAATTTACATAAATGTCCATGCTCATTACTTTCTGCTCTCATCATCTAGTCAGTATTATAAAGACAAAAAAAAGTTTTCTCCTCGAAGCAGCAGCACTAGCAGTAGCAAAATAAACGGTGATATCTGGCAAGTCGAGAGCCTCAAGGATTACGCGACTCCTCGTGGCAGAAGTATAGATAAACCTCATGAAATATTCATTTCTAATCCGTGGGATTACGAATATGTGAGGCAGTGGATCATTGAAAGTAAACATGTGTCATCTTACTGTTGAGATGACGGATCAATTCTGAGGACTTTTCCAGGTTAATTAATGGGAAAGCTGATAAATGGCTTAAACTTTGACTTGGATTCAGTTCATAAAATTAAAATATAGCTTATAAGATGCAGTAATTTGGCAGCCAGTGTAAAAAAAAAAATATACATCGGTATATGCTCAGGCAAATGAGGCTGTTTAGAAGAAATAAATGGTACTTGGAAATTTTCGGAATAAATTTGAAGTAGATATGCATTCGTAAAGTCTCAATTCAATTCCCTCATAAATTATATTTAGCATCGGTATCACAGAAATATATAAAAAAATATTCTACAACATTATTTCGAAGCATTCTAGGAAGGAAAAGAGAAATGTACCATACATGTTTTAACATTGCCGATATGGACATATTTATTGAACCATTGAATTAGCTCAATTGACGTTAAACATTGCTCATTGAGTAAAATCCATTTTAATACAAATTACTGTACATATTCAAGTACTGAATGTTCATAGATCTTCCATTGAGTTTACATGGTAGGCACGATGCGACATGTTCTGCAACTCGTTAAATCAATCATTATGTGTGTCCAATGGGATAGGGTTAGGTTGAAATATCGTCGCTCTAGAGATACACGAAGGATATTGGCGCCGGCCGTCATAATTTAGAACCTGAGTAAAGTAACGAGCTAATACCTGAGTAGGCACCCAAGCAACTTTTAAAGGCGATATCGTAAGCGTCGCTGGAACTTTAGAGCATATTTAACATGGACTACCTCTGCATGGGGTATTATTCGTCGGACCTTTTGGCTGCACAGACCGTTTATCAGGTCAGCAGTTATTTTGATAATCCCCGGGGCGGAACTTTTCACATGCAAGGCTTGCGCCTTGCCAGTTGGGCTCCCAAGTTCATCGTGTGTCCAATACTAATATCACACCAATCGATAACAGTGGCTGTCGTATCAAGAAGATGCTTCAAGCAATTACCTTGGTGAGCACCGTGTTGATGATCCAGTGAGCAAGCCTTTCCGGCAGTATGGGAAGAAGACAGTACACAGCCCCGTACATGACGGCGGTGTCGGGGGATGTCTTGAGCTCCTCTGTGCGGCGCCGCACCTCCCAGAGACGCGGCACGGCGCCCTCGGTGGCACACGGAAGCCTCAAGGACACCTGCGAGAAGCGACTGCCCATGCGCGGGGGAGCGCCTCCGCTGGATTCGCGACGGAGGTCGACGGGAAGGTTCAACTGTAAAAATAAGAATACACGCTTAGTTCTTACTAAAAGTTATGGAGCAGTCAACATTGATGGTTTATGAAATGATAGGTGCAATAATGAATTACATTATTTATATAAGGAATTTGACATAGTAGTAAAGGTAAAAAAAAATCCTTCGAATGAAATTTTTCTGACACATCTACAGAATTCTACACTCCTCCTTAACTTTTAGAATCCTTATCTACAAAGGTCTAGGAACTAAAATAAGTGAGAGACCCAAAATGAGATGGACAGATTGCATTGCTACTTTAAAACCAGTATAGCGCGCAACGTAACTTGTGTTGTGAGTGGCTTAGTATAAGAATTTTTTTTTTCTAGTTTAAAATAGCAAGTGTTTGTAATTAAATGCTAAATAAAAACTTTTAAGTAATTTCAAACTTACTACTGTTTTATCATTGGGAATTGGATAATGGTTAAATGCTAATTTTTTTTAAATTTAGTTTTATGCATTCATAATTTATGCAGCATAAAATATTTCCAAAACTTTAACAAAAGTGTTCGTAATTGTAATTTATACAAATTGATAGTTATTTGGAGGAAATATGAATGTATAAAAAACTTTGCAAGAAGAAGGCGTAAATATTTACAAAAATCTAATAATAAAAATTAAGATTTTGTGTAAATACTTAGTTTTTTTTAAAATTTGTATGATCTTAAACAAGACGTTTGTTTATTAATAAATAATCAAACATTTTCTTGTCTCCTTACTGGAATAGAGTAATCAAGTTTACAAAACATAATTTATTTCTAAATTTAATAAAAAACATCAATGATTTGAGGGAACTATGCGTTCCTAACGCTCAGATGGAACTGAAAAAAAATTCAAAACATTCCGCAATTACTTTAAAAAATATTCTTAAAGTACTTATTACAATGTTGCGACAATCTTTCCAAAATACGTGGACGTAAAATTTTTTGAAGATTATAAAAGTCCAACCAACGAGTTACTTAGGGAAACAAATGGTGCATACCACAGTTACTATTTCTAGTTCCACAAGACTTTATTTTAAGTGTCAAGAAAATAAGTTTTATGATCACTGTTGAAAGTTGAAACTAAAATTCCGAGTAAGCGTTAAAAGTTATGTTTTCATTCCAGAATTCACGAAATATGCTTTTCTGTATGTTATTAATTTTCAAGGGGAATTTAAAAGCATATTTTCGGTTAATATGTCTGGAATATCAGTTCCAGACAAGTTTATTTCTGTGTTACAGTATTTTAAATAGATCCTTATTGAAATTTTTAGATTAAAGGCCATTAACAATTTTAAATAAAAATTGGAAGCGTTGAGTAATAGAAAGTTAAAAAGAAATTTGAATACAAATTCACCCTAAAAGATTCTAATGTACCAGTATTAAATCCTTATTTTTTAACGCTAAATTAGAAATATAATTTGGTTAGCTGAATAGATGCTTGTAAAGTTTTATCAACGCATTACTTGAATGGAATGCCATTTTAAAATTTATAATGGAATCTCTTATCAAAATATCTTCTTAAAATTTATTATTGTCTTATAAAGAAAATAATAGGGAAATAATAGACAACTTTTTTAGCACAGGGACATTTAGCGAAAAGGTAAAACTTCCAATTCGTTTATAGCATCGCAAAATATCTTGATAGATATAAAATATCATTTAGCTAGTATTTTGCACACAAATATTTCCACTTTGACTGAACAAATACATGGTTAAATAATAAATATGTATTGAAGTAATTCAGGAAGTAACACACAATTACGATAAAACAATGAGACTGGTCTTATAAAAAGTTTATTTACAGTTCACTGCCATAACTTATCTGCTTTAATAGGACCAAAACAATAAATCCTGTTCAAGGTCCAAATACTCATACTTTGAAGGCAATTAAAGAGCCACGTTTAATATTTTTTGGGAAGCAAACTTTTAATTTGTTCAGAGTTGAATCTTCCGTGCATTAAAAAAAATCTACTAATTATTCACTTCTTTAAAAAATATTTGCAAAGTTAAAAGAGCAAATATAATTCGTTGTCAAAAGGAGATTTCTTTAAAAATTTTTTTTAAAAAGTACCAAACTTTGTTTTCTTTTTTATTCCTTCGCTTTAAAATTTTAATTTGGCATATAATCAATTAATAAGTTAATCATAGACTAAACAATGAAAACTAGAACTTGTAAACGTATATTGTTTAACCGCCATAGGGTAACTCTGGAAATATCATGAGTTTAATTTATATATAAAAAAAATTCTAGTTTTATGGAGAAGAGTTTTTAAGATGTTTTAGAGAGAACTTTTGCAATTACCATGGCTGAGTGCGTAGTTCATTCAGGGAATCTCTAAAGTGCTCTTCTCGTGAATAATTTAGTTTTTTTTTAAAGAAAGAATAGTTTGCAGGAAAAAGCCCTAAAAGGGTATCGAAACAATTTTCTTTGTTCACTTAAAAAATAAGCCAAGATAGAAGCCTATAAAATTTAATTATAATGTTTTTAGAATAAACAGGTGAACAACAACTTTTATTTTTTTTAATGTTTTAATGTTCGTTTTAAATTTTTATGGATGTTCCCCATGCGTATATAAGTATTTTTTTCAAACATATACACTGTATAAGAAATTAATTGTTAGAAAACAGAATATTTCTGTACATTTTCTTACAGAAAATTTATGTTTTCTCAAACTACTGTGCAGTTGACTGAAAAGTTTACATTTCTATTCATCAAAAGTCGTACTTTCTCGATAAAATATGTTGCAGATAAAATCTGTATAACTACTGATATAGATGGGTTTTATTAAAACATATACTTGAAAAATTCTACTTATTCAATTTAAAACAAATGAAATTCGTAACTTCAGATAAAATCAAAATGATGTGAACTACTTTTAAAGAAATTACTTGTCCCAAGATGATTTCCATCACACATTTTTTTCAAACAAAACAATGAGCATCACAACCATGAAAATCATTTCAATTTACTAAATCTAATAAATTTGTTACCCTCAACAAACAAAATGTCTGGCATTCTAAACCGCTTTAAATCATATTTGTTTTACTACTTTAGACGTTAGACGTTTCGGGTTTGAAAGCATTAAATATCAAATTTTTAATAACATGTTGCGTGGATCAATTCCATAGAGACACCATTTGGAATTGCTATTTAAAGATTATTCGACAATTGAATTATATTCTATTCCCGAGAAGATTAATAATTCAAAACAATCTGCAGGCGTTTTACCCCTGTCTTGCTTTTGAAAAGATGTCATGAGTAATAATACGCTCTTGTGAAGACGGAGAAATGATGTTAAACTTCAAACGAATAGGGAAAAGGGAATTACTATATCTAATAATGGATTGGATGAAAGTAAATTTTTTTTGAATTCCTTCTTTAATTTGTTGAAACCTACTTGATAAGTAGAGGGCAAAAGAAATGAACTTGATCTTGCGCCTTTTAAATCCAAACCATTTTACGGATCTTACATTGATGACTAGCAAAGAACAAAAATTTTAGCCAATGTGTCACTAAAATGTTTTTATATCATAACTCAGCGTTTTGGTATTTTTACATAAAACGCTATTTTCCGTTTTTTTAAAAAAAGAGTCTTTAATTGTAAGAAATGAAGTTGTATTTCTTCTAAAAAAATCCGAATAAATTACGGCTGATTTACGAATTATAAAAAAGAAATTATATTTAAAATCAAAATTTATCTCAAAAAGAGGCTTTCTTCATTAATAAATGCAATTGACCATTACGTTTTTTCTTTGCATAAATTTCCATGTTATTTCATTAAGGACACAATACTCTCGAAAATTGTATTCTGTATATTTATCACAATTTATATTTCCTTTACTCTCACTCATAAATTCAGATGCCCTATTATTATCACCCAGAAAATATTTTCATAAATCAAAATCACTCAAAATAAATTTAAATTGCATACAACAAAATCCATCATTTAACCCCCATGAACCTTTAAAAAAAACCTACATAAACACACATACAGAATATCTACACAACAATTTCCAGATCAATATCACGAATAATATGATTTTATCTAGAAAACCAGGCCAGAAATAAGTAAATAAACTCCCAGTAGCCACTATTATTCGCAAAAAATACCCCTTTGCCATCAGGGTGTGGCTGGGTTAGGTATCATCATGTTTTCGGTGTATCATCACTCATTCATCTACAAGGGTTGTCTGATAACTTGGGTGTAACCCTGGAAGCGATGATAAAGTGATAAAAGTGCGAGGCCTTGTGAGTGGTATTCTATGTTAGCTATTCAATAGTTCCAATCTTTATTTAAGTTTAATATTTTGTAAAAGATTTTTTTTTAGCTCCGTAGGTCAGAAGCAAAATATAATCTATAATAATAAAAGAAAGAGTCTGTCTGTGTGTGTGTGTCTGTTTTCGGATCGTAAAAGACCTACTTATACTGCCCTCAGAAATTCGAAATTTTTAAGATAGATTCCCTTTAATACCAACGTGTGCACCTGAGGCTTAGTTTTTTCATATTTGTTCCATTTTTAGAGAAAATTCGAATTTTCTGAAAAAAATACACCACTTTCGCTCAAATCCGATCATTTTTTCTCTTTCCTGATGCCATCGGCTGAAAAAATTAAATAAAACTTTTAACGAAAACATTTAAAATTCAAAATGTTTATTTTATTCTTTTGCCATTACTTTCAGAAACTAAATTCATTATTTGAAAAATAATTGACTTGTTTCAACTGACGTAATTCCGCCAGTCTTCATTCCCGGATTTTATTGTGGGTTTATTTGATGATTTTTTCATTGGGATTTTTCAGTTAATTGCATGTATGCATATTTAAGCAATAAATGTATAGTTAAGCTATTACTGGAACTATGATGGTTAATAAAGGCCATCGCACTAGAGCTATTAGTGTTTTATTTCTTTATTTTTTCGCCAAATACGTTGCCAAACTCGCCAAATTATTAACTAAAATTCGCCAAATAGGCAATTTCTTTTATAAATAATTTATAAGCTGGTCGGTTGTTCGAAGGTCATTGTGTTAGAGCTGTATAATGGGTGTGGGTAGCTATATCTATTTTCTCGCCAAATTATTTCCCAAAACGCGCCAAATGAGCTAAAAGGTTTTATGTATTTATGAGGGAATTGTGATGACATTTATGAGTGCATTTTATAGCGTATTTTTCATTTTGGAATTTTAAGGCAATGAAACGGGATTTTATAATTTATAACGAGCGGAAACAATAATAAGTTTAGGATCCTATAACAGGTTATATGGTACACATATTTGGAATCTATTTGATATTTTTTTATTCCGTGCGAAGAACGGGTATAAATTTGCTAGTAATATAATAAAGAAAACTAATATATATCGGATAAGCCTTTGCTTATATGACCGACACAGAGTCCTTAGAAATACCTTTCAATATTAAACACTTTACAAAGAGGTTTTTGTAAAAACAATTATTGTATTTACAAACAAAATCTATAGATGATTTTTTTTTAAAGTTTTAACTAAAGATTAGTGAAAATTCTGTATTTTTTATGGTGTCTCATCAATAACTATAGCATTCGAAATTTTTTATTAATAAATTAAAAACTACATAAAACTATTTTGTATACGTGTGTGTCTTAAAAACAAATACGTAATACTCAACTTATAATTATAATTTTGAACTTGAATGAAAAAACAAAGGCTTTATTTTCATTAAAAACAACTGAACCATAGAATGAACTTTATAAAGCATACACATACATTTTTAATATGGGGTTGCTTCGTTTTGGTGGATCAAGCTTTTTGCAGACTCGGCATATTCTCCAGAACCGAGAGAAGTTTTATTTTGTGGCACCATCTAGGCGGGTTCTCGCTACTAATTTTGATATTATAATTATAAAGAATCTGATATCTCTGTGGATGTAACGCACACATATTAAATTAATTAACTGTAGGGATGGAAACGATGAGTATATCATTACTTTTAATGTTATCCATATCATGAAACAAAATATAATAGTGCTCTGACAATGCATACATCTATTTCTATTGTAATGTTCAAATTAAATTGAAAAGGATAAAAAATAATTATTTCATTTGACCAACATCATTAACTTTACAGTTAAAATTGATAAACTAATTAAATAACTTACGCATTTAAAAATTCACCGATTCTCAATTTGGTCATTCTTAAATATATTATGAATTAGTAAAAAATCCTTTATAAATATGAGATTAAAATTTAATTATAAAAGTTCAATTTAAAAACTTAGCTATATTTTAGTGGGAAAAAGTTATGATGGATTTGCGAATGGAACTTTTTTTTATCGCATATTTTTATGTTTTATTTTAAAATATTTTTATAGAAGTTGAAAAAATTCTAGTATGTAGTTCTAAGAGCATTTTTTAAATATCATACATATATATTTTGTTATTGATATTTTAAATTAGAGAAATACAATTGCACATTAAATCTGCTACTCTTTTAATATTATCTATATATATAATACTCTTATACGGCGCCCAAATTTCCTTATATTTCTATCTCTGGAATGGCAACAATCGAAATGAACAAAAATACTACTAATTTCAAAATGGCCGACTGAAAACAACAAAAAAGTGTTTCTTCAGGAATTAATTGAAAAAGGGAAAAATAACTATAGATATTATGCACAAACATAGTTCGATACGGCAGAAAAACATTGAATGTATTTTTTAAACTATAGAATACCTAAGGTGCAACAATTTACCCTTGATATTTCTAAATCTCTGGAATTGGCAAAATTCATATAATGAAACACAAAGACCCTACTGCGAATTTCCAAAAGGCCGACTGAAATGACAAAAAGTGTCTTTCAGGAATTTTGAAAAAGGGAAAAATAATAACTATAGATATTATGCTCAAAACATAGTTCGATACGGCAGAAAAACATTGAATGTATTTTTTTGAGAAAAGCAATAAGAAATAACACAAGGATTGACAATCAAGTTTAAAAAAAAAACAACTTTAGGATATAATCAGTAAGTTTAGCTTTAAACATGCATAATATTAGGGACGTTTATTAATATATAAAAATTTAAATTATAATTGATTAACCTAAAGGACCCTGTCCGGATTTGGCGACTTTTCTTCAAAACGGTCGACTGAAATGACCAAAAAGTGTACTTTCAGGAATGGTTTTAAAAAGGCGAAAAATAAAAATAATAACTTTAAATATTATGCTCAAAACATAGTTCAATACGGCAGAAAAACATTGAATACATTTTTTTTTTTGAAAATCACTACGAAATTAGTGGATTATACCAAGAATCGGCAATTTCAGGAATGGCTGTAAAAAGGCCAAAAATGAAAAATAACCATAAATATTATGTGCAAAACATTTTTCGATACGGCAGTAAAATAGAAAATAGACTATAGTTGGCGATTGCGTCAAAATTTTGCCGCCAAGGGTTGCCATAAAATGGATTGGTGGGGTTACCAGGTTTGGCGAAACATTGCCGGACATGCTTGGGTTAACCTAAAGAATCATGCCCGAATTTGGCGACCATTAAAAAATATCACCAAGTCGAAATGACAACAAACCCTGGCAATTGCAGAGATGGTTGCCATCTCGAATGAAATTTCAAAAATTGAAAATTAATTATTTATTTTCTTTTAATTTAAAAAAAAATTAACAAGAAAATAAACTTTTACTTCAACAGGAAAAATTCTTTTAATTGCAGACCAGATTTATAGAAAACGTCGAACGTTAAAATAACAAAGAATTTATTTTAAAAAAGTACATAATTATTTAAAATCGTTAAGCATATATAATTGATAGAAGATTGGTGTAAAAAACTTCAGAATAAATTATATACATTTAAGATTTAAATGGATAAACATTTAGAAATTGGCAATGCAATTGCTAATCTCCCAAAGGTTGCCATAATATCAATTTTCGGGGCTACCAGATTTGGCGTAAAATTGCCGGGCACGATTCTTTAGGTTAACCCATGCTTCTTTAGGTTTACCTCATAATTTCGATTGACTGAACTACCAAACACTATTGTTAACAAAAAACATTGGCGTATAATTTTATAAGCATTAATTTGTTATTTTATTTTAAAAGGATACCAAAGGCTAGACTAAAATATTTCAATGAACGATGAGCGAGCGAAGCCCCAGTTCCCGGGGGTTGGCGAGCGAAAGCGAGCAGGGGGCGTACCACCTAGTTTGATATATTTCTATATTACTCAATTGGCTATTCCTTTGAAAATGTCGATTACATTTAAAGCTAGTATCCGTGTGAAGTGACTTGTTAAAAAAATATTAAGTTATTGTTCGCAGAATAATCCTTAATTAATTAATGGGCGAGCAGGTATTGAGACTTTATTTGAATTGAATAAATACAGTTTAGGGTAATTTCATACGTGACGTAGTTTTGAGTTTTAACTTTGATATTTCACCTTTCAATGAGAAATTATTGTTTAAAAAATAAAGTTTCATTATGTATGCATTATGTAAATGGTTTTTGCTTTTAAACTTTATTTTCAAGTCATTTTCAGATTCCTTTCCCTATTTTGAAATTTTACTTAAGGCAATATTTACCATGTCCCATTAGCCCTGCACCCTGTCCCATTAGACCCCACATATGGTGGCTAATGGGACATTTACTTGTTTGTTTAAAATGCTCAGCAACTAAAATATGGTGATGTCTATCGAATGACTTTTTAAGTAAACGAATGTTCAGCTTATGAGCTTGTAAAAAAAATTAAAAATATTGTATTTTGTTTAAATTGAGAGGTTAATAAAAATTTGTCCCAATAGCCCCCACTCTCCCCTATATAGAACAAATTCGATGCTACAATTAAAACATATTTCATTTTTTCACAATAAATACAGCAGAGCTTTTTTTTTGGAGAAATATATTTTCACTATAAAAAACAACTTGAGTGAAAGTTGAAAGGATTTTATTTTCATTCTGAAAACGATTATTCTAATCCTTCGCTTTTTTTAAAAAAAAACTTGAACGAAATGAAAAACGTTTCTATGGAAACAATTTTATTCCAAAGAAACTTCTTCATCCACGACAATAGTGATAATCCACATGACTCCCTGACATTTACAGACTCCCGGCAGAAAGATCTGCAAACGTTTAACACCCTAGTAAATCCCATTCAATCAGTTTCTTTTCTTTTTTTTTTTGATGGCGGATTCGAAAAGTTATCTTTTAAAAGTTACAGGAATGCATCTCATTTCAAACATTGTAATCCCTCAGCGAATCGAAACGGCAGATTCGATTAAAGTTGTAGGATGGAAAAGAAAGTAAGAGATTTACTTTTTTATCTGTTGTTTTACCCCTTTCTAATGTGGTGTCTAACAAATAGATTTTGTTTTACGAAAGTTCACATTTTGTTTAACAATTTTTTTTATCATCATAACCTTTTTCCAAAAATTCTTAAAACATGATGTTAGTCGCTTTCTTTAAATGCTTTTTAAAATAAAAAAAGGAATGGAAGAAAAGACGATCCTAAATGGGTATTTTTGAATAACAATAAACAGTTATTTTCAATACTTATTATATTTTAATGATATTCAAATGTAATTAAAATGTAATACTCAATTACATAGTTTCTTGTACAACCGCAATCCAATTTATTAAAATGAAAATGTTTTCTTGAAATGCATTCAATAAGACATTATTCTAGTAGAAATCACAAAAATATCTAAAGTAACCAAAAAAGGTATAAGCACTAAAAACTTAACCAAAAAGAAATAATTTGCCTGAAAAAAGTAAATTTATTCATAAAAAAACGGCTTCACCGGTAGTAAGTAATACAAACTATTCCTATACCCGGCAATCAGTGAGTTTATGGAAATAAAATATTGAATTAAATTACTTTAGTTTTTCATGACTAATACAAATATTTTAATGATGTCCAGGTTTAGTTATAAAAAAACTACAGGTTCTGAAAAAACTGTTCTTAATAAAGAGAATTCCTGTTCCATGAGTGTATCGCGCAATGTTTCAGAGTGATAATTTCACTATACAATGAATTCTTTAAGTTAAGACAAAAAGAATATCGTTTATTTGCCCCCAAATTCAATTTGTGATTCGTTTTCCAATTAGGACAACTGATAATGCTGATCACATTTATTCAAATTCTTCATTGCATATATTTGTTTGTGTTCAAACAGCCAATTCCAAAGCTCGCAATTTTGGCATTTTATTGCTTTCTGCAGTCTAAATTTAGGAAATGAATTATTCACAGAGAAAATTGATAAATTGAATTAGGAGATAAAGTATGTAAACTTCCAATGTGAGTTTTTATTTGAATAAATTATAATTACGATAAAACGTATTTTTTATTTCCCAAGTAAGATTGCCAGATTTTTTTTCAGGAGCTAATGTTAAAGTTTTCCTCATTCTATATGATTAAAACGAATAAAAGAACAAATTTAGGTAGTATAATCGCAAATAAATGAAATTTGAAGAATTAATTTTATTTTCTTAATATTTTGTTTGTTTGTGTAAAGAACATATTTTAATGTTACGCAAACAAAATAATAATATACAGAAAATTTATGTGAAAGTGAAAATAATCTCTGTATTATCTCTGTACTTTGTTAAGTGTTTACATATTCAAAAGAATAAATTTAGAAACATAAAAGTTTTTATATAATTAATGAAGTAACTTTAATCTAAAGCTTTAAATACACACATCATAGTGGAGACATGCTAATAATAACTGGGATATTCGTAAGTTAAATTATTTACCGTTACTATCTGTGAAATTAATATAAGTTTACTTGATTGTATGAAAACTTAATTTTAATATTTTGTGTTTGCAATAACCATATTAAACACATATCCAATTTCCCTGCTTATTACGCCATTTGTTAAGATATTCTAAAACTCAAATAAAATGTCCTTTTTTACATAATTGGATTTGAAGGCATTTTACGCATGGCGAAATTTAATATTGTGAATAATAATATTTTAGGCATTTGTCCATTTGAATTAGAAAAGGGAAGTTAGAAAATTTAATATCTGCGTTTTTCCATATAGAGTTTTGAAATATTCTGTGGAAAATTTTAGCATACTTTTACGCGTACTTACGTTTACTTTGTTCAAAGGTTTTTTTTAAATGCAATAACTTAAAACTTATAAATGAATTTTCTTCCATTTCGCATTCGTTTTGAATATCAATACAAACCAAAGAAAATTTGGAATGACTTAAAAGATTTAAAAAACTTTATTGCCTCTAAAGAATTTTATATGGGTACTACTTTGAAGAGTTTTCAAATGTTAATGCTAAAATTTTATTCTAGCACTTTAAGGGCCTCATTGAGTAAAAAAAATCATTGCTTTTCTGAAAATTATCGATATATTTATAAAAGAGCACTATACAAACTTTTAAGGTGTCTGCACACTTAAATCAACGACTAGATTTACTTTATAGATGTCAACAGTTATCCAGATTTACTGCACATAGATTTAAGAACCAAGGAACATTTAAGAATGTCATCATCCTACCACTCACCATGAAATAGTTACCTTCTTAATAAGTTTACATTCCTTAAGATTTCAAATGGAAATAAATGTTATTTCCATTGGAAATCTTTAAGAATGTAAGCATCCATTAAACAACAAGAAGTTCATAAAGAACTAAAATAGCCTACTTTCCTGTTACTTAAATACTTACTGAAGTTCTAATCGGGAAAAAAAAACTAGGTTCCTAAAGTAAATATCATCAACAGCCGTTTCTACACTAGATTTATACACATTAGAAAAAAAATCGAAACACAGCACCCAGCTATAATTTAAACTTCTAAAAGCCAAAATCAACTATTTTCCTTAATATTCTTTCGTAAATTAATTAAATATTATTTATCATCTGCTCGTGATTTATTTGTAGTTCGAAGAATAATTAAATATTTATTGATAACAAAAGTAATGAAACTACTCCGAACTGCATTAAAAAATAAGAAATGTAAATTAAAACTAAGCATAATTGGCATGCAAAAGTATGCCTTGCCGCTTTCTTGGTAGATAATTAATGAATAATCAAAGAATCAAATTGTGCTACATTTTATGACGTCATTCCAAACTGATTCATGAAAATATTATTTTGCTTCAAATATGTTTAAATAAATAAAGTTTCTCATGCCATTGTTGATTTGGCAACAGTGATTTAAATTACTCAAAATTGAATTTCAATGCTAATTTAATGGGAAATTCGCCGAAAGATAGTAGATTTATGTCCGTCCGGACGTACAGACAGGAGGGCAAAAAGTGTGAAAGTTGGGTATCTGAGGTCATAGCTTTCTAACAAAAAAAGAATTTTTAAGATCCGATGGATAGAACCGATTTTGGAAGGGGGGTACGGACAGACAGACAGACGGACAGACAGACGGACAGACAGACAGATGGACATCAACCGCATTTCAATACCTACAATGCTTTAAATGACTCAAAATTGAATTTCAATGCTAATTCAATGGGAAATTCGCCGACAGATAGTAGATTTATGTCCGTCCGGACGTACAGACAGACGGACAAAAAGTATGAAAGTTGGGTATCTGAGGTCATAGCTTTCTAACAAAAAAAGAATTTTTAAGATCCGATGGATAGAACCGATTTTGGAAGGGGGGTACGGACAGACAGACAGACAGACAGACGGACATCGACCGCATGTCAATACCTACTTTTTCATTTTTTTAATTCTTTCGAATTAAAAAAAGAAAAGTAGGCTAAAAATGAATAGTAGAAATATATTCAGAATAGCCGTGAAAATATTAAAAATTCTTTTCGTAGATTTCTTTCTTAATGCAACGTCAATCAAGCCGATAAAACTTATTTTAAATAGGAACAAGAAGTTCATAAAGAACTAAAATAGCCTACTTTCCTGTTACTTAAATACTTACTGAAGTTCTAATCGGGAAAAAAACTAGGTTCCTAAAGTAAATATCATCAACAGCCGTTTCTACACTAGATTTATACACATTAGAAAAAAAATCGAAACACAGCACCCAGCTATAATTTAAACTTCTAAAAGCCAAAATCAACTATTTTCCTTAATATTCCTTCGCAAATTAATTAAATATTATTTATCATCTGCTCGTGATTTATTTGTAGTTCGAAGAATAAATATTTATTAATAACAAAAGTAATGAAACTACTCCGAACTGCATTAAAAAACAAGAAATGTAAATTAAAACTAAGCATAATTGCATGCAAAAGTATGCCTTGCCGCTTTCTTGGTAGATAATTAATGAATAATCAAAGAATCAAATTGTTCTACATTTTATGACGTCATTCCAAACTGATTAATGAAAATATTATTTTGCTTCAAATATGTTTAAATAAAGTTTCTCATGCCATTGTTGATTTGGCAACAGTGATTTAAATGACTCAAAATTGAATTTCAATGCTAATTCAATGGGAAATTCGCCGACAGATAGTAGATTTATGTCCGTCCGGACGTACAGACAGACGGACAAAAAGTATGAAAGTTGGGTATCTGAGGTCATAGCTTTCTAACAAAAAAAGAATTTTTAAGATCCGATGATTAGAACCGATTTTGGAAGGGGGTACAGACAGACAGACAAACGGACAGACAGGCGGACAGACAGACGGACAGACATACGAACAGACAGACATACGAACAGACAGACAGATGGACAGACAGACAGATGGACATCAACCGCATTTCAATACCTACAGTGATTTAAATGACTAAAAATTGAATTTCAATGCTAATTCAATGGGAAATTCGCCGACAGATAGTAGATTTATGTCCGTCCGGACGTACAGACAGACGGACAAAAAGTATGAAAGTTGGGTATCTGAGGTCATAGCTTTCTAACAAAAAAAGAATTTTTAAGATCCGATGATTAGAACCGATTTTGGAAGGGGGTACAGACAGACAGACAAACGGACAGACAGGCGGACAGACAGACGGACAGACATACGAACAGACAGACATACGAACAGACAGACATACGAACAGACAGACAGATGGACAGACAGACAGATGGACATCAACCGCATTTCAATACCTACAGTGATTTAAATGACTCAAAATTGAATTTCAATGCTAATTCAATGGGAAATTCGCCGACAGATAGTAGATTTATGTCCGTCCGGACGTACAGACAGACGGACAAAAAGTATGAAAGTTGGGTATCTGAGGTTATAGCTTTCTAACAAAAAAAGAATTTTTAAGATCCGATGATTAGAACCGATTTTGGAAGGGGGGTACGGACGGACAGACGGACAGACGGACATCGACCGCATGTCAATACCTACTTTTTCATTTTTTTAATTCTTTCGAATTAAAAAAAGAAAAGTAGGCTAAAAATGTATTAATCGTTACATGTTTGTAATCCCTTTTGAATAAGTAGAATTTAATTTAACGGAGCTTCTTTTAAGATTTGGCACTTTATATGTTTTGGATACGACAAGCGTTATTACATTTTTGGCATTGACCACAAGCTTATTTGAAAATTAATTTTGCTCTTTTCACCATAACACATATTAAAAAATTATTATTAAAATTCAAATAAATATTGAAAGTGGCATTTTGTTATTCATCGAGTAGAATCTACTTAATCACATTAATAAGCCAGTTATTAGTGAAAAAAAATTATTTTTCTGAAAAATTAAGTAATGTTTTTATCGCTATAAATAAAAAAGGGAATTTAATAGGATAAGACGTGGTAATAAGAGAAACATATTAATAAAATATTCCCTATTATGCATATGAATGTATGAAAGAATGCATTCATTAATAGATAAGCAAAATTGTGTGTGTGTGATGTTTTAAAATTGAGTCGCATTGTTTAATAAATTCTTCGGCAAAAATTCTCATTTATTCTCAATCAAAGGGACAAAGAATGTTTGCAAAATCTAAGGAATAAGAACTTCATCTCCCTTCTCAATAGTTTTGTTTGCTTTTAAAGTTCTTTGAGTCACTCTTAGTTCGGTTATTAATCAAAGCTAAAACTTTGGAAGCTTTTAATAAGAAATTTTAAACTTTTCTTCTAATACTAATTTATAGTTCAGTATTTAAAGACTCAAATAGTTTAAAATAAACATAAGGCAAATAAATTTGGCAAGTAATATTTCCATTTTTTTAAAATTAATGAACCGAAATTATGCTATTTTCAATGTTAAAAAGAAAGCAAACAATAACTTTAAAATAAAAAAAACCATATTAGCAAAGTACGACTGTACTGAACTTCAATGGTCACATTTCAATTCATAATTTTGAATATATTTATTATAGAATAAAATATTTTAATCTTATTTAGAAATAAAAAGTGTAATGAATAAAAGAAAAGCTGTGTCTCACCGTTACGTTTGGCGGAGTCAGAATCCCATGTTTGGTGAAGTAAGCTCGGACAGCTCCCGACGTGGCGGACACAAACACATCGTTCATGCTGCACCTCATCACCTGCTTGATCCTCAGCACTTTCGAATACCGAATGTTCTTCGACCACGCGACGGCCCTGCCCTGTGGCTTGTGCCTCCTGTTGAAGAAGTTGAAGTCGCGTCGTCTGAACACCAGCCACCCAAGGAAAGTCAACGGGGCCACGAAAAGGGCCCGGAACAAGTTGAGGAAGTAAGTGGCCGAACCAAATCTCGACTTCAGACGCAGTATTTGTTGGTTATCCGAGAGATAGTTTCCAAGAATTACTATCAGCGTGATGGCATCGCTGACTGCTTGGTGTACCCTGATCAGCAAGACAGTGTCCCTGCTTCTGCCAAAGTCCTTGATGAGTCGGATTTCCCATAAAGGTCTGCTGAGGGGCAGAGGTGTGCACATGAGGGTACTGATGTGGTTCTGCAAGTCCTCGTTGGACTTAATGTCCAACTTCTCGTTGAAGACGTGGTTCTCGAGAGAAAAGTCGTCGTCGTCCACCCAGCAGTAGCCGCTGCAGACGGGTACCACCTTTTGGAGGAACCTAGGGGTTTAAGTGTCAACGATTAGACGACAAACAAGGAGACGAGCTAAAATCATTTTTCTGATTTCGCCACATCTTTATACAAACATCAACACAGTGAATACATAAACTAATTATTTATTGATTTTTTTTTGTAACAGTGACTCATTAAATAACTCGGAATTTTTTAGTTATCCATTAACTTTTATGAAAAAATGTACAAAGAAATCCTCTTATCGTATACAATTAGTTTTTTTCTACTAAGACATAATAACTACTATGTTCTACATTGGCTCTTATTAGAGAATTAAATCTAACCTGGGAAAAGCTCTCTCCCCGTATTCGGTGGTCTTGTTGAGAATTCTCATGCGGATGACGTCTTTCAGCTTCGAGCAGTTGAGTCCTGGATCGAGGTAGAAGAGGCAGTGGGATATGTGGAGGTTGAAGCTAGTGTCATGAAGCCACAATGACTCGGGTGGTCTGACGAAGTCCTCAGCTCGAAGACACGAAGATGCATCCTCATCCACTTGCTGACCCTCGACGTCTGGTGGTGGATGACCTCTGGTCGACCTTCTGCGGGCACAACACCTGGAGAAGAGGATTCTGAGCCCAAGTGCCATGGCCAGAATCCACATGAGAGCGATGACGGTCGGAAAACCGGTGAGGACTGATATGGCGGCGAATATGATGGACAAGAAGAAGCTCCATGCGATATTTTTGTCCACGGGATGGGTCAAAAGTTTAATGGAAGCATTTCGAAGGTATTTGGGGGGTTTGTGCTTTGAAGAGTTGATGGCTGGTTTGTTCGGGGTGTTCGGGACTGAGTAAGAGCTGGTGCTCGAGTCTGTTTGAGATTCGACATTGTCTTTGGCGAATTCGTTAGAGCTGTTTTCCATTGCTATTAACCTTTATCTCACACTAATACTTATGTTATTAAATCATTGTACAAATTATTTAGATTACATAATAGTTAATTGTATTGTTTTGTTTGGTGATTCATTATCGAGGCAGGCTTGCTTGTTACAGAAATTGTATCTGACCTATCTGTACATCCGCAGAACATAATTTTACTGAATTTCTTGTGAAACATACTTATTATTAGTGAAGAGAATGATATAAATTCTTAATAATTTTAAATCACAATTTTAACTTAAGCGTCATACTTATTTGTTACAATTTTAAAGTTTTAATTGGGCGAAACGTTACCACCACTAATCTAGATAGGTCTAAAATTAACGGATTTCTTCTTGAAACCAAAGAAAGCATTTTTATCATTATGAAAGTAAATTAAAAATTTCAAATAATCCCTCAATGTATATAATTTTGGTGTTTTCAGTAAAGATTCAAAAGATTATTTACGTCTAAAAAAGGAAAAAAATCATTGAAATAAAAGTATATGTTTATATTTCTTTTGTTCTTTCTATTTTAATAAGAACTTTCTTAACTTTATGTAATGCATACTATTAATGAATTTATTTTTAAAGTAAAAGCCTAAATTCTGTACTACCAATACATTTTTATTTATCTGATATATAAGCTACTACTTATCATTCCTTGTTTATCGAATCAATGGAAAATAGTAGAATAAATACCGAGGACGTGCTTAAATCTAACTTAAACGGAAATACAAATTCCACTAAGGTACTTTTTGATCAAAGTTTTCTCTTGCTAAATCGAACTTTAAAATATGTATCCCCAATATTTATCTTAGAAATGCCAAGACCAAGCATTAAAATATAAGGTTCTGTGCCCCTAACGAAAACTTCTCAAGCATATAGGGATATCCATGTCTTTTTCCATGCATTGCTGCACTCTTGATTTCTAAATTTTTAATGGTAACATTAAATAGGATCCGTTGCCATAGTTACTGTCCATTTCTGCTTCCACTTCCAAATTTTATCTGAAAGAGAATAAAAAATGCCATCAACAAAAAGTTTTTTGAATGGAAATCTTGCAATGTTCATTACACACGCATAAGTATTAGTATTAGGGTTTTATGTTTTTCAGAAAAGTTATTTTTTTTTACAAATTGATTTTAAATTAGGAGTTTTTATGTTATTCATAAATTAAGCTTGACATTTGGTAGTAGTTTAGACTGATCTTGACAGCTTTAGTCAATCAAGAAAAAACTTTAACAAGAATCAAGATTTAAAAAAATATTTCTGAAAAAAGTGTACAATAAGTTTTACTTTTTAGTTTATGAATAGTAAACCACATTTTAATGCAACGTAATGTAAAATTGTGTTCGAAAAAAAATGATTAAAGAAGTTTTTATAATTGCATTTTTTAAATATTTTTTTATAGCCGAAGAACTCAGCCAAACTTTTCTCCCTGGTTAATACGCGTCGTTTTCGGTTTTTCTACTTTAATCCACGGTCTACAACGAACGAGTGATCAATCTTCATTAAATTAGTTTTTGTTTTTAGTTAATAAAAATATGCTAAAAGAACTTTTTTGAAATGGTTATTTCACTGCACAAAATCCTGTTTTATTACAGAAAATTTATGGCGTCAAAGTTTCCAGAAAATATCCTTAAAAGCGACGGGAATAAATATGTTGACAGAATTTTCCCAAAACAAAGAAGGACAGAAAAGTTTTCTGTTTCAACAAAAATATTGTTTTTTCTAACAATATTTTTTCAGTGTAATGCTATGATAAAAGAAACTCTCGCAAGGTATTCATTAACTTCAGAAGTTGGGATGCATTTTTCTGAATGGACGGAAATGAGCTCTCCAGGACTGCACTTTAGAGCAATGGAACACATCCGCTAAAGACATAGTCAACTAGAGACATGAAAGAAAATATATTCGGGTTTGTGTTTTCCAATATCAGTTAAATCCTACTGTTGGTTCATTCGTAAATATATAACTCTTTAAAAAAATAGTTCCTTAAACAATATAGTGGGTAGAAAATCTGATTCAGACTAAATTAGTTTTTTTTTGTGGTTGAAAAATTAAGTATCAATAACATACACTGCTCAAAACAATTAGGGGATCCCATGGTTTAAATCCTTTCACCCCCAATGATTCCATTTCGAATCATCAGCTTGCGATTTTTTTCTCACTAAGTTAAGCTCGTTTATCGTTATATGGAAGAATATTGTCTTTTGAAGAATTAAATAATGTTTGTTTTAATTAAATGAAATCATGAAAAACATGGTAAAATAAAATTCACTCTGAAACAATTTTGTTAAGTAAATTGACCCTAAATTCTTTATGCTTGCATTTTTAGATGTTTCAAACTTTATTTAAACTATTTTTAACAAATAAAATTTGGAAAAAAAATATTGTTATGATTTATTCGAAATTTATTATGCCAATTTTTTCCCCTTAAATTTTAGTTAAAAAAATTAAGATTTTTTCCATGTTTTTTACGACTTCATTCTTTATGCATAATGAATCTATTTTACAAATTTTAGATTTTTAGAATAAAAAAAAATGAGACTGAAAGGGTGAACAAAAGTACGCAAAGTGCTCCCATAATTGTTTTGAGCAGTGTACAATTAAAGGGTGCAATTACAAAACTCACATTATCCAGAGTATAACTAGATATAGGAACCGATCCGCTCATTAATAACTTTTGACTAATTTAAATTCAATTGAATAAAGCCGTCAATGAACGAGCCGGGTCCTATATATTAGTTATACTTTGCAGAATGCGTGTTTTGCAACTACACCCTTCAATTAATATAGAGACAAAATTTCACTGGTTCTACACAGCCCAAGAATTCAAGGGACAAAATACTTTTCCCTCATGTGCAATATTTTTCATTGTGTATATTTTTAAATACGATGCAAAATAAGTTCTTTTGTTCGTATATTTTCCTTTTATATCGTTTAAATAATATCTCACGCTTCTTAGTAATTACATTTTTATTTCAATTCTACATCTTAAAAGCTTCTAATCTACATTTAAAAGTTTCAAATGCACTTTTTTTTCTCTCAAATACAACAGTTTGTGACAACATTGCAATCTTCTAACATAGTTCATTAAAGCTGAAACTATTTCTGATTTTAAACACATGAAAATTTAGTTAAAAAACTCATCTTTTTTCTTTTAAAAAAATCACACGAAAGACCAATAATATACACACAACAACTGATGTAAAAAATGAGCATAACATTAGTTGCTCATAAAAAAATGACATCCCAAAATCCTTTGCAAATTTCTTCCCTCCTTTGGGTCGGAAGAAAAAAAATCCGACTTTTTGTTTTTATTGATCAAACGAGAATTAACTTCGTCACACACATCGAACGTTCCTGTCTCCTATTTTTTTCCCGCTTTTCCCAATTCTCTTCTCCTGACAATATTTCTCATGACACGCGAAAGAATTTTTATGAATGAAAGTAATGAAAGGTTATTGTAGTTTTATTTGAGTTTTTAGAATTGAATTTGATCACAATAATTCGAAACGTATTTTTAGACACTGTCGAAAATAATTGAACTCCATGATTTTTAAATTTATAATTAAAAATATAATAAAAATAAGAAAAAATAAAAAAGACTTAATTTAACTAAAACAAAATTTCAACTTTAAGGGAATAAAAAAATTGTCTAATATTTAAAATTATCCCTAAAATTATAAAGGTATTTAAAATAATGCACATTAAAAAAATATTTTGCAACTTAGAAACGCTGTGTTTTCGTTCATGAAGTATAAGGTTGAAAATCAACTTTATTTTTTACGTCTGCAGAAAGAAATAAACGTTAGTTTAAAGCACTTTTTGCAGACATTTTAATGATACTGAGAATAATAGCTAATACCAGCATGAAACTTTGTTATTGGATTTCTAATGTAAATGTAAACGTATCTACATATACTTTCAAGAAAATAAATTTAATTTTGTTCCGTTTTCTAAAGCTATTTATTTTGACTTTTTAACAGTTATCTAACATATTGATTTTGTCCTTTATATGAATTCACGCTAAGTGTCTCGTAATAAAAAAGAAATGTAATGTTAAGTGATGATTATTAATTATTTTAATCCAAAGTAAAATAATAATGTAATATTATATTATTTTGGGGAACAAATATAATTTGGTAATGCACTCCGTTTATTTAGTTCAATTATATTTATTTTCTCTGTTTCATAAATAGGTTTTAAGAAATAGAAAATAGAAGTCTTATGCGTAAAACTCAAGAATATAACAATATTTTAATGAATTTTTTATTTAGTCGCCAAAAATATCACTAAAAAGTTTTTAAAGAAATTTTTTACACATTTCTTTATTTATTTTCTTAAGACCATAGTAAAATTTTGCGCATTTATTTTTCAAATTAATATATTTTTTAAACAAATATACGCTAAAAAGTATGTTTTCAACAAATTTAGAAAAATTTAATGCCTAATATTTGCTGAGGGAAACGTCAATTTCTTGAAATTTGAGGTCTTAAGCCCTCAAAATACAGATTTTTTGTTGCTATGAATGCAAAAAAACAATCTGTATCAGTTTTTTGTAGTAAATAGTTCATTCTAGCATTGTTTTTAATACAAAATGCTTTTGAAATTTTTCTGCTGAAAAACTTTTTTGAAGGAACTCTGATATCGTGTTGACTCTCGTACAATATTGTTTTTTAGTGAAATGAATGACTGATACGTGTAATCGAAAGCTGAAAAGGGATAAGCAGATCTTCTATTGAAACATGTCGATTTCGAAGTAAAATAACATAGTAAATGTATGTTGGGAGGTTTTAAAAAAAATCCCAAATGGGGACACCAAGTCCCAAGAATTTATGTATTTTAAAGTTATTAGGATTTAATACAGAAACAAAAATTGTGGTATATAACGTGTAGTCACTGTAAATCTTCTTTCTAAACGCTTTTTTGGTCTTCACTATTCCTAGTTACTACTATGTAATAACCAGAAATATTTATGATTAAACTTATTGAAATGTGTGTTTAAATTTATATTTTGTTATGAAACTTTTTACTTTATTATGAAAATATTTTCCTAGTCCTCACCTCACGATGTCGTCACATATTCACCATGAGGCGTTCTAAAGAAACCTTGTAACAAACAAGAAAACACTGTTACCAAAGCACAGAAAATAAAGATTTTTCCCCCATTTTTCTCTGTGCATAATATAAAAGACACTTGAAGATAATGGAGGAGATTCATGAAATAAAGCGAAAACTTATTTTGCATTTTATAAAAGGGAATTCTAAGCTAAGAAAAAACTTTATTTCATGGAGTAGCATAAAATTGTTTAAAATGTTTGTGCTATGTGTAAAGGCATTCAAAAGATAATGTACTTTTAAGGCACTAAAAATGACATTTAAAAGCTTAATGTTTCTTTAAAAATGTTTAATGTCGTAAGACACTTATGATAAAAATATATTTCACTATAAATTACAAATAAATTGCGTTTTCCAGTACAAAAGAGTTTTGAAAGGCATAACTTAATTTTTCGGCAAGTTCACGAGAGTCTCATTAAAATTATAACTGTTGACTATGTTTACATTTTAATTGACAGATTTCAAAACACACGTAGCTATTACAGTAATATAGTTTTAACATGTTGATTTAAAGAGTTATCACCCAATTATGTTAAAGTATGTTTCTTGAAAACTGTAAACTGTTTTTAAAGATTTACGAGATTATGAAAATATATATTAGCTTATATGACTTATATTAACTTAGTTGAAAGAATTTATAAAGGATCATTAACTTTTAATACAAGTATTAAAAAGAATTTCACTAAATGCAATCAGCGGGGAGCAATTAAAGGACCAAGCTCGAGCCTATGTTATTCCATTTGATGGTATAACTTTGAGACTGATTTCCAAAAGGTAAGTAAGTTTAATATTACACAAACTAATTACTTTTATATGTCATTTAAATCATCCAGTTTTAAAATGACACTGAAATGTATCAATTCCGAAAATATTTCAAAGATCTATAACAATAAATATTTGACAACCAACAAACAATCAAAGCCTTTTTTATTGAAAAATTATTATGTGTTTCAGTTGAGACATCCATCTATTGAGTTTATCAATCCAGCTATTATCAGCGACACAGATTGTCTTCTTGATTCAAAGATTAAACAACAAATAAAGGACTTGTCTGAAACAGAACAAAGATAAACCCATAGATTTTCAATCCTCTGTTGGAGGTAGCAAAACTGTCTGAAACTATTGAAAGGAAATTGAGCCTAGATTGTCAATAACTTTCTCTTCGGTATTAGAACTTTTCGACCAAGAAGAGAACTCAATCTGTTCGTCTTTTGTACGATAAGCCTACTGGACGAAAAAGAATATTTTTTTTTGTTTGTAGAAATAATGAAAAATAAAACGAACGAGAAGGAAGGGAAAAAAAAGTCTTTTCCGTTTCGTTTGGCAGAACAGAATGACATTCCAGTAACAAAATGGAAGATGGTTGTTTGTTCATATTTGATCAAAAAAGATTTTGATTATTATTCCGATTAAAAAAAAGAGGCCACCGGAAATTTCACAAATGTTAAGGTCTGCTATATTTATTATTTCAAATAAAGTTATGAATGAACTTTAATGATATTTTTGAAAGCGTTCATGCGATTATTAAAGTCAGAAAAATCAAATTTCACATTAAATGCCAAAACAATTTATGGTTGACTGGAACTGTTCAGCAAGCATTTTCAGTTTGAAATGGAAAAAGACGTTATTTTCATAATAGATCTTTTGAAACATACAGGTCAAAATTTTTAAATTATCCCCAGAAGTAAATATGTATATTAAAGAAGAAAGCTAACAACAACAAAAATTGTAACGTTAGTATAATAATTTTATTAATAGTATACGTCAATAAGTTAAAATCTTTTATGAAACTAAATATCACTAAGAGTTTTTTTTAATTAAATCTACGAAGCATTTATATGTAAATTTTATGCTGAATTTTATCATGTTTTTAGTGGTCGGAATTTTTAAATTAGTAGTTTCTTCTTTATCTGTCGTGTACATTCTTCAAAAAGTGTTGGGCACAGGTTAAAAGTTGATCGACGTGACTATTATTTTGAGACACATTGAAAATATCGACAAGTTTAGATATTTTCAAATAAAAAAGCACTGAATGTAGAACTTTGTTGTGACGTGCTTAATACAAAAGTATATTTTGTAAACTAAGGTATATGGAATTAATGTTAATAAGAGAATGTAAGCTGTTTTGTTAAAATACATATTTTAAATAAAAAAGTTTTTAATCGATATATTTTTATAAACTTACCAATTTTATAAAAGTTTGAAGTCTGTAGCCTTTTCTGTTTTTCAAAAATTGCGATCTGGCGGACGAACCAATGTACAAAAACCAATTTTTAGAATAGGAACTCTCCCAAACGTGTGGAAAACACAAAATATCTATTTCGGATTTCTGTCCCCATTGCAATGCTTTCACTACTTTCATTACCTTATGTTTCATGTTAAGAAATTGAAAGTAATATAGAACAATAAGGCATTTGTTTGGTTAAGGTATCTTCAAAATAGACAAAAAGGGGAAAAGTGGCTTAGTTCTAGAAGTTTTAATAATTTGGTTTTAAAATCAATTTAACTTTACACCGTTATTTTTTATCATGTAAGTAGAAAATGAATGCTTTTCATTTAAAAAATAAATCGAGATTTATCCTATTTATTGACAGAAGTGATTCAAACCGCTAACGTGTGCGATGAACAAGTAGTGCTCTAGTATGACATTTTTCAAACTTACACTCTTAAAACAAAAGAGTGAAATCCACTCCTATAGGTGAAGTGCATTTTCGGCACCGGAAAGGAGTGGAAATTAAATCAGACTGAGTTAAAACCGCTCGTTTTAAGAGTGTAGGACGCAAATTGTTTTCTTTTATTTCTTTTACCCGCTCCGAAAAAGAGTGAAATTCACTCCTATAGGAGAAGTGCATTTTCGGCACGGAAAGGAGTGGAAATTAACTCAGACTGAGTTAAAACCGCTCGTTTGTTTTAAGAGTGTATATTATATGAATGTAAACATTTTTGGCATTAAGATGACGCGTATTCACTTACTGATACATGTTAGTGAAGTGTTAAGTATTTCATGTTCATGTATTTAACATTTTTAAACACACAGCCCAATGATTAATTTACAAAATGTCTTCTCTGTAACTTTTATAAAAATATCGTGCCGTTATAAAATATTGTAAACTACCGTTTACTTAAACAAATAATTCAGAGTAGCCTAGTTTCGAGATAGGCTTCAGGTTAAACATTTAACCTTGTATAACTTCTACTTATATATAATGAGAGTAAGATTTAGTCGTCAGTAAAAACTTTTTGTTGCATTATATTCAATAGAGGAGAAAAGTTGTATAGAAGCTTTTAAAACTACTTTATAGTATACTATAAAGTAGTTTTAGAAAACAATATTCTAAAATCTAAATTTTCTAAATTGAGACAAATGATATAAAGTTTACAATGGAATAAGATGGATTTAAGTGTTGAAAAAAAAAATAATTTAGAGCATTTAATATGCAATAGGAATTTGGATAATTCGTAGGTTTCCAGGCATTTAATTGAAAATATTTTAATTTTAATAAAAAAAGTAATAGAAATTTCCATTTAAAAAATATAACTTTAATATACTTAATATTGAAAGTTTCTGAGGATTTAGTAGTAAATTTTGTCGAAAACAAAATGAAGGTTTCGTGCTCGCTTGAGAAACAAAATTAAATAAATTTGAGCGAAATAAGTAAGATGATATAAAATATAACGTAATAAATACTACTACTACTAATAATAAAAATATAAAAAATTTTAACCCTGAAATAAAAAATATAGATACGATTAAAATGTGAAAATATATAGTCTTATCGTATATTAAAAAAAGTTTATTTTTGTACAATTAGTTTAAAAATTGATGTGAATCATTAAAACTTTAACAAAGAGGTAAATTGCTGATTTAAAGATGTAAAAATCAGCACATTTATGGCTCTTTTTTAAAAAAATTAAAACACAATATTCACGTCTTTCATTGTATAGTTAAATTCATAAAACGCAGCAATCATTATTTTATTAATAAAAATACATTATTTTTCTTTGCCACAAAACCGCTTACACCTAAAAAAATTTCAAAAGAAATAATAAAATTTAACAAAAGTTGTGTGCAATGTATTACAACAAAGATTTTGGAACATTTAGCAGTAAAACATAGCATGTGTTGATATTTAGAAAATATCGTTAAGTAATACATTTATTAAAATAATCAACATAAAGAGAATTTAGGATTAGTTGCAATTAGAAAATAGTTTTTGCATTACATTTTCCTCAATAGTATTAATAATTTTGTGTCACATGCTATTATGCCTAACTAAATAATTAATTTTGTAATTTTGTATCATTATTTCCCTAGTTTTCACAGTACATTGTGCGGCAAAAGGAAATCATCATTTAGGGCTCTGTATTATCGTATTTGAGATACTTAACATGCAAAAAACGTCTATACATGCTTATTACTTACTACTCATTACATGGTCATACTTATTTTCCTTGTAGTACTCATTTGTTGACGAAATTAATATTAAGTTTGATGGCGAGAATAGCCTAGATGGTTAAACCAGAAAATAAATATCAGAAATTTGGCGATTCTGTAAAAAGCCTATATTAAAACTGTATAACATTGGCGTAATGTTACTTTATAAGTTTGGTGACGTTTACTCCGTAAAATACGAGTTGCTACCATTTTTGTGGAGTAACGTTCCGCAAAATGTTTATAGTGTACACAAAAAAAACTTATAAAAACGATATTTTAAGTAGTTAATGTTGTTCCATATGGGCTTTTGTTAACCTACTAGTGAAGAGTAAGTTAGAAGATTCTAATTTATTCTTTTCTCATGAAAATAACTAATTGTAGGTTACAATTTACATGAAAACAATTTCCACCAGTTTTATGGTGTAACTTTTACACTAAGTGACACCAATATTTTACAGTGAACAGAAGCATACAAGTCAGGAAAATAATATATTTAGATAGCTTTATTTTATAGTTACTTATTTAAATACTGTACTCAAACTGGAAGAAAATGCCCAGAAATTTTTTTTTCATATTATTAGTGATTTTGTAATACGATAGAAATTTTACTAACATTTATATAATAAATAGGTGAATTCAAGAACAAAAATATAGACTATTAGTAAGGTGAAGACTTTTGTCAAAAAATTATAAAAAGTAGAATAATAGTTTCTTCGTTAGTATAAAGTGTATACTTTAAAGTTAAATATAAAAATAGTTGAATGCCATGCCAGCAGTGTAATAGTTTTTTTTAAAAATCTTTTTCTGCATAGTTGAAAGATGGAGTGACTATTTTTTTTATACTATATCTTTTTATGTTCTTTAAATGTGGAGCTGGAAAAGTAAAGTAAAAGTAAAGGAAAAGTAAAGTAAAGGAAAAGGAAAAGTAAAAGCCTAAGTAATTCCAGAAGCATTTTTAAATTTAATTCAATTTGAAAATACTTTCGAGCTAGAATTAAAACTAAAAATATTTCAATCTCAAAAGAATTTAAAACATATTTAGTTGCTTTTAAAAATCATGCCGTAAAGTTTGGATTTCAGCAAAATTTTAAGAAAATGAAAATAATCTAAACTTTTCATAAATCAATTTCGTAAAAAAAAGTGTAAGTACATTTTTTTACGGAAATGATGTGGAAATTAGAAAGTTGTGTTTGATTCAGTTCGCAAAAACAGTAAAAGTTCTTTTGTTAAGCAATGATGTGGAAATTAGAAAGTCGTGTTTCAGAATAAGGAAAAAAGAACAATAATAAATGCAAATTTAAAATAACGAAAAGAAACTGAACTGAAGTGAGCTTTTGAAGAACTTTGAATGTTCAAAAGTGCCTAATTATCCCAAGAGAGACATTTTAAAAGGAAAGTTTGATTTATAATCGATAAAAAATCTGTTTGCTTATTTTGTTGAAAGTTAGTGATGTGACGATTTGGTCACTGCTGACATAATATTTAATTCAATTGAGAATGGAAGATATGAAATATAGTTTTTATCTTGAGATATTTAACTTCTTAGATAATAATTTTTAACCAGATCAAATGTAATGTGAATAACATTTTTAAAAAACTTATTTAAATTTTTTGAAGACAAATATTATGGTTCCGGTTAATTTTCTTTTACAAAACTCTATAGTAAAATGCGTCATTCTAAAAAACGATATTAAAACAGTTAAAATGCTACTCCACATGGAAAAAAATATTATTTCATTTTATAAATTGTCGTTAAAAACTATATTATTATTATACTCTAATTCATTTTATGGAGAGGAATGCACATATTTTAAACCTTGCAAATGTGTAACAGAGCTTTCACATAACTTTCATTGCACACAAAAAAATCACCAAAGATATTATTATTGCTACTAATAGGATAGCAGCTTTGCTATATTTAAATAAAAAAGAAAATGTTATCTAAGTTACGTAATTTAACATATATATTTTCATCAACAAGTTTGTTTTTAAAATCAAAATTTTAAAGTTTATTTTTCAAATCAAAATTTTAAAGTTTATTTTTTAAATATTTGTTTTTAACTAACTGGAATATTTCGTCATTTTTATACTTTAAACTGATAACTTTGTATTCATAGAAATGATTTAAAAAAAAAAAAAACTTTTGGGCCCCGATTCAAATTGAGTTTCCACATAGTAACCAGCATCAAATGGAATTGTTCTAACTTATTTTAAACCATTAATCTAAATTATTTCATAATAAATTCTGAAAAATAGAACAAATACCCGTACATTAATAGCATCGAATAGTATTAAATAAATAATTTATGTTATGATTTTTTACAGGGGCTGATAAATTTTAAATGCATTTTTAATTTAGTTGAAATATTCTTCAAAACGGATGACACATAATTGCAATTTAAAATGAATTATAGAACACTGAAATTTGAATATTCAAATTAATAACAAGCATTCACGTAACCCAATATGCTGGTTATTAATTAACTTTCCAATTATAATTGAATATGTTATAATTATGTGCATAGTTCAACTGAAATTCTCCAATCTTAATTTAACCATCAATATTCTTTAACTATTCCTTGCTTTATTCCTTGCTTAGCTCGTGTCTTCGAATCATTATTTTACCGGCATTAGTCTACGCTCCTGAGCATATTATCTGCTTTTAAAGGTCATAGGGCTTTCCATTCTCATGAGTATTATGGCAGGGAAGAAAATGTACATCTTCGAATCATAATATTCTTAGAAAATTGTGCGTTTCCATTTTTTTTTATTAGTTATGAACTTAAAAAATTGAACTTTTTGAAAACGTGAGATCAACCAAAATCGAAGACCCACATCACGTTTTTGTCATTTGTTTTAAAGCTAATCCTGGAAACAGAATTATACCATGGCTCTTTCAAAACTGCAAGAACGTGTTGTATTAAAAGAAAATACCACACTTGTGATTTCATATTCAACGTAATTTAATGGTCAATTAACCCAGGTAAATTTGTTTAAACTGTCAATTTGTTTTGATTATTAATTTAATAGATAATAAAATAGGGATTTGTGATTTTGAATTTTAATCTGCTAGCTATGCAAATTACAGATATTTTACAAAATATGATTCCACTAATTTGAAAGCTTGGCTACTTTGAAAATGTCACAATACGCTGTATGATGTTTTTTTTTTAAAATTCAATAACGTTTTCAGTCTTTTTGGGCCTGACATATAAATTGCAATTCAATCAAGAATTTTCAAATGGTTCGAACACATACATTATTCTCTTAAATGCGCTTAGCGTTTAATGCCCTTACAGAATTTTTACCTTTATTCCTCCAAAATGTTCAAAATTCCTCAATATGCAACAACTTGCTTATTAAATTAATCTGAACAAATAAACCGATAAAACCGATAATTATATTTCTCTATCATAAACTAGGAACTAGAAGAACTTGCTAAACAATGTTTTTAAGGCAACCAGTTTTAACACTCATTAACTCACTCAAAAGCAGTCCGTATCTTTTATATACATAAGAGTTTCATTGAATTTGATAATTGAGCGTCTACTAGTGTAACATTTCTCTAAGGCACTTAAAACATGGAATTTCGGTGGAAGCAAAAGACCGCAAAAGTTCGTTAAAATAGCGTTTTTACAGAAAACTAAAATTTATCAGTTTATTTGGTTGTAGAAATAAGTTTCCTCCAATGTTATGGTGTAACGTTACTACTTAATGCGGTAGTACATTTTGCCAACTGCCTCATGGAGTAACGTTACTAATATTTTTTAAGGGAGCTTGGGGAGCCTTGGGCATAGTTTCAGAATTTTATTTTTTAAAAATTTATTTTTATACTAAACAATTCATGTGATAGCTCATATTAAAGGAAATTTTATTGGCAACAAGGATATAATAGTATAATATAAATAATATATTTTTTCTTTTATAAATTTATGGTTTTTTGAAACATAGAAACCTGGGCCTCCCGAGCCTCCCTTTATAAGGGAGATGATCCCATGGTAAGGGGGGCTTGGCCCATACAAAATCATAATTTTAAAGTGTATAATTTTAAAGTGCACAATAATAAATATTTCAAATTATTTTTGTAAGCATTAAATGTCAAAAAAAAAGTTTGTGCAAAAAAAGTTTGATATTTGGTAATAACTGACAAGTTAGATTTCTTTGAGGTTTTCGTTTTATTCTAAACAAGTACAAATATTGATAATCAATTTATTACCTTCATAAATTTATTATCATACGTTATTATTAATTGTGTGTATTTGATAAACATTATTTATAGATTTTCATAACTAGCTGACTTAGGAGCCTTGGTCCTGTGGCCAAGCACCTAGACATTTCGTAAAGAATGGCACATGGTGCTTTGAAGCCTACTTTATTGCACAAACTATATATCTTAAATAAAACCTTAATATAACAGTATTTATAAAATACCACATACTTAAACTTAATTTAATTGGTTTTTCTGAAAAAATCCTACAAATTATGTCTAAAATGTTTACTTTTTGGTATGAAAACCTTTCTTTTTTTTATTTTCTCCTCACCGATAAGAAGTAACTCATTGAAACTAAGGTGGCTGTCTACTGACAACAGTAGCTTTGAGTACCATGCATTGAGAAAATGCTAAAATATTTTTAAATACTATAATTTAAAGGTGGGCCAGGCCTCCCTTATGGCCAAGGATCCCCAGGTTCCCATATAAGAAATAATACATAATTATTTCAAAATGTTGCCTCAATTTAAATTGTTTTTAAAGCTAAAGTTCCGATATCGATTTAAATCATAATTTGGTGACGTCAAAACAATATGATTTATTAATTTACACATTTTTATTTTATTTTGATTTGCTTCCAGCTAAAATGGACGAGCTATTTATCGGTTTGCGATCACTTCATAAATAACACTTTTAAAGATATTAATATGTTTTACATTCGTTTACGTTTTGCATTCCTACGTTGTCCAAATATTTTTTCTCCGATTTCGGACTAGTTACTCCGTAAACACGCTGGCAGCACATTTTTCCAGCTTCCACCTTATTCATGATTTAACGTTCTATACTGTTTTTTGACATAAAAAGTATAACATAATTATTTCAAAGTGTTGCATCATTGAACTTAAGCTGTTTTTAATGACAAAGTTATTCCGATATTGATTTTAGTCAAAATTTCAGTCACATAGAATCAAATAAAAACAATGCAGTAATTGGTTTATTCTTTAATTCCAAACGGTTTTAAAGAAGCCAAGTAATAAGAAAGTTTTAAGTATAAAGGAGGCATTTTTACATATCTAGTTATTTGACGTAATCTCTAATTAGCAATTAAGGTGTACGTACACACTTGAAATTCTTTTCTTTAGTTTGTTACTTACAAACCCAATACTTTTATATTTGAATAAATTTATTAATTGATGTGAAAATATATGTAAAAATTTAATTGCTCATTAGCTAATTAGCATGTTATGCATTAATCAGCATGTTTTTTTAACACTCATAACTCAATATTTAATTGACTTGAACGTCTAAAACTACCACGTAAATTAACCACCCAATCATTTTCAATATTGAGAACATCAAATTATTTTCTAGCTTGTTTATTTTTCAAACATAGTTTTTATTCTAAGCAATAAAGAAAATCTGTTTTTGTTTTCACAAGAAACCTTTCGATAAAAAAATGTTAATTTAAATTTTAGTTATCATTGTTCAAAACAAAGTAATATGTGCAAAAAAAATACAATTTTTAAGAAATTGAGTTTAAAAGTGACAAAATATAAGTTTCAAAGAAAACGAAGTTATTAAAACCCTTTATAACTTCTTTCCCGAAATGAGGCATGAATTTAAAAAAAGTGCCATTTTAAAGAAAAAGATTTTGAGGTTTTTGACAGATGTAAAATAAAACAAATTACCAAATTTGGTAATTTTTTGTAATTTCTAGTGTGTAAGTACACGTTGATCCCAAGTAATCAAGATTTCATAAAACTGAATGATTTTCTTTATTTCTTGTTCCTTCAAATAGATTTTTTTAGAAATTCCCGTTAAACGTTCATGACAGTATATGTTCCATATTATTCTGAATATCTACCTTGCGTCTCTTTGGCAAAAATTTGGCGAAAATGTAACTTTTATTTTCCCTAAATACAGGTTGAAACTATACAGCTTTGGGAGAATCACCCGTATAATTTCTTATCATCTGCTTTACAATTTATTAAACATTTTCAAAATAAATAAAAAAGCACTTCTACTCAAATCAATGGAAAGCTGATTATCCACTTACCTTAAACTTATATTTTTATTACAATACAATCTCATTTAGGAATTTCCAGAGTCAAAATGCAGTAGTATTGCCTGAAATTTTAACCCTAGCAATATTTGGATCGTTTAAAATCATAGTGAACTAACTCACTTTTTACTCTTTTTACAGGGGACTGGGGAGCCCAGTCGGTTAAGGCGTTCGCCTTGCATGCGGAAGGTCCCAGGCTCGGGTCCGGGCATCGCCAAAATAACTGCCGACCTATAAACGGCCCGTGCAGCCAAAAATGTCCGACGAATAATACCCCGTGTAGAGGGAGTACACGTTAAATATGCTCCTAAGTCCCAACGCTGAGTACGAAGTCGCCCTTAACGGTTGCGTTGGGTGCCTACTCAGGTGTAGGCTCGTCACCTGACTGTGGTTCTAAATTGTGACGCCCGTCGCCAATAGTTCTCGTGTAGCTCTAGTGCGACGATAATTTAAACTAAACTCTTTTTACACAAAATTAGGTATGATGTGGCTTAAAGCGATAAGACATTTACACACTACAAGTGTGCGTAACACCCTTATTTTATCAAATTACAATTATTTTACTTATTTCTATATGGTTTAAAACGATCGATCTGTGGAACGTAAACCGATTAAAGATAATATGTTTTGTGTGGATACAAATAACTTTTTTTTTACCTTTTAAGCGAAGTCGGATGGTTCTATCTCGTCCATGCTAATTTTGCTAACTTTAGGAACATTTTTTTCAGGAACTATATGAGATATCATTATGAAATTTTCATTAAGATATTTTTAATACTTTGTAATATTTTCAGTCTAAATCAAAGAGCTATGTGTAAGGTACAAATTATAAAAAAAAATCATAATGATATCTCATATAGTTCATGAGAAAAATGTTCCTAAAGTTAGGAATATTAACATGGGCGAGATAGGACAATCCGACTCCCCTTAAACATATAAACGTTAAATTGAATGTTTAAACTTGATTTTTCACAACAATACACATTATAATAAAAAAGGTAATTTTAGTTAAAATATATAATTAATTTTATTTTTACTTTTTTATGTACTTTGGCCAAATAATTTTGAAAAAAATATAAAATTTGGGAAATATTCAAAGATATTGAATTCGTTCAAAAGAAAACAGTCTCGGACTGGGAGTGTATATACTCAACGGTGGTATGAATAAAAAAAATAAAAGCGACGTGCGTGTGTCACAAGCGTGAATATATGTAAAATTTATGTACACGTTATTTTAAGAAACTGGATAGAACCAGGAATATTTTTAAATAATAATAATAATGTGTATTTAAAATTAAACTATTACTATCGCATATATAATAAAATAGAAAATAGTAATACGTTCTTAAAATACAAAGTTTAAATGTGACTTCAACTATTTCACTAATTAATTATTCTTCAAGCCTAAAGTTTACCTATATTATATAACCATCAGAAAGATAAAAACATTTCATTTACTAATAACTCAAAGTAGAAAACTGCAAAACAGTATAACAATAACGTTTGCAACATTAATATTTAGGTAGCAAATGATCAGTCAAATATATGATATGCTCTGAATAAAGAGTGCAAGAAAGCTTTTACTTATATTTTATCAATAGAATATTAAACATTTTATGACATATATTTAGTTGAAGCAAATTAATATTAAATAATAAAAAAACACGAGGTGACTTTGCTTCTTTCTTTTGCAATATTAATAATCAATTTCATCACACTAATTTCAGAACTCATTACCTTATTTGGGAACTAACTTATATCGGATAAGTCTCCAATCGGTCCCTCCCTTAATTCGTTTGTATTACTTAAATAATTTTTGGGGGTGTAAAAATTTAAATTTTCTTAAGAAGTTAGCGGGAAGTGGTGCTGTTTGACTTGGAACCGAATATTTATTTACACAAGATATATAGCTGAATTAAACAGACAGGATGTGGAAGGGGACATTGTACTTTAAATTGCTTGACTACAAATTGTAAATCAACAATAGTTAAGGCAACAATATTTAGATAATCACTAACATTTTGCATATAACATCACTAAATAGTTCATATTACGTGTGTAAAGTTTTTCTCCTCGTCATTCCAAGCAATTTTTAGAATTCCACAAAATTGGCGACAGTGACTGTACCGGATGTCCCAACCCACAAAAACAACTCCCGGCATCTCCATACTCTAAGTCAAAAAAGCGTTTTCACGTCATTTCACGGCCTTGAACGATTCCAAAACAAATCACAACATCTCACCCTCCCTTCCTCCCCATCCCCAATCACTTAAAATTCCCCAAGCCGGCAAAAACTTTAAGGAAATGCGTCTATTCAAAACAAAAATTCCAAAAGTTATTTTTTAAAAAATGCAACTATTTGGGTTTTTTAAATGATAATGATAAAATGGACTGTTCATAAAGAAAGGCGACTATTCCGAACGAAAAAAGGCGACTATTCATAATCAAAATTACCAGTTACTATACAAGCATTTTTTACTAACAAGTTATTTTTTTAAATATATATGGATGCAACTATTCGTATTTACAAATGATGATAAAATGGGAGATGAGGACTCACCACGGAAGATTCTCTCTGCAGCATCCGGATGGTGCGATCCCTTCTCATCCTCATCCTCCCATATTCGTTTTTATTTTTCTCTTTGGAGGAGAGAGATGCGTGCTGGGGATGAAGGCAGAATCCGTTTTGTTTCGGAACGCTGCTGTGAGGGGAACACAAGTTGGGGGCCGGGTTGCCGGGTGAATTTGGTTATTGCCAGTTTGGCGAGTTTGGTGCGTGGTAGTTGTTTTCAATTTCATGAATGAAATGAAACGTCATAATAATCCATAGGCTTCTACTACACGCCTTAACCGCACTTTGCAAGATTACAAAACGAATGTTTGGTTTAAAATGTATGATAATTTTTAAATTCATGAATGAAGCTATGTGTGGTGATCCATAGTGCTTTTGTGGTAATAATTTTCAAATTCATGAATGAAACGAATCGTCATAATCCATAGTCCTCGAACTCACTCAAACGCTTAGGCCACTCTTGCAAGATTACGAAATCAATAGTTGATTTAAAACAGTTTTAGAACCAGTTCCGTATTCTAGCAAGAGTGGTGCAAGCGTTCAAGTGAGTTAGTGTACTATGGTTATGTCCATGTTTCGATCATTTTTGTAGCGTTGAGGACGAATTTCCAAAGTCCAAAAATACTGACAAATAGCACAGTTTAAGCTACTTTAAAGTTTGTTTCAGGACAAGAAGATTATCGAACAATGCCTCTTGTTTCTAAAGCAAAGTCAGATGACGAAGAAAATAGCCTTTACAGCGCTTACGACGCTGACTCTTCAGTGACTTATGACATAATCAAATATGAGGAATTAAAGAGCAATTGATCGCTCGAAATGAAGTTTTTAAATAAAATTCCCTATTAGAATAGTTTAAAAAATAAGAATAATTAAAAACAGAAGAAAATCGCTTTAATTGCGTAAAGTTCAGTTAAATAATCTGTTAAATAAAATTAGTAATTCTCATAAAAGATTTTCATAATAACTAAAAATACTGTTTTACAGGTTACTATTAATTTTTTCTCTTGATAGAATAAAATCTTACTGAATTCTTCATATATTAAAATTTAATTTTTTGATCCAATAATTCACTGTATTTATTGTGTATATTTTGTACAATATATTATGGCTGTATACTTTCAAGCACAGAACAAAAAATATATTATTGGAGAAAAAATTCTTGTTACAATCGTCAATTTAAGTAATTAATCAGTAGACGTTCTGAAAAATCATACTTTTGAACGCTTTATTTCTAGAACTTTTTTTTTTTACTCTTTTTAACATGTAAACTTAGTAGTATTATTTTCAAGAATATTATCTGTACTATCGAAGGACAAAAAATTACCGATTGAGTAGAATTCTGAAACAAAATCTCAAACATACCAAGTTCATATAAAATATTATGTTTAGAAGATTAAAAAATACATAATTTTTTTATGTATGAACACAATTTTCAATCTCTTTAACTCACTCTTTTTCTTTTCATGACTCCCCTTATTTCCTTTTTACCTGTCTCTTGATCTCTCTTTAGATTTTCAATTACAGAATATTGAAATATTATGAAATATAAGGTAATGGAAGTATTGCGATGGGGTCGAAAATACGAAATGGAGATTTAATTTGTGTTTTATTCACGTTTTGGAGGGCGCTGATTCTAAAAAAGAGGTTTTCGAACGTTGATCCATCTGTCAGTCTGTATGTCTGAAACCCCTCTACAGCTCGAACTAAAATCGATACGGACTTTTGTATATGAGTTTCTAGCACTAATCTGACGTCAAAATAAGGTTTTCGAGAAAATTGCTTATGCGCAAGGGGTTGTCATAGAACGTTTTTGGTTTTGAATTTATTGCTAAAAAACGATGCAGACTCCAAATTTGGTACAGTAGTTCCCAGTACCTATCGGACTTCAAAATAAGTTTTTTTTAGGAAAGTCGCGCATCCGCAAGGGGTAGATTGCCATATAACTTTTTAGATTAAAAGTTATTGAAATTCCTTATAAGGTTTATAATTATCTTATTAAATGCATGTATTAATTTGTTTATTTGTAATTGAAAGTTTTATAGTGTCACACATCCCTAGTTTAAAACCAATTTACAAAATTAACTACTTCTTAAATGATCATAATAACCATCTCCAAAATTCTCTAAATTGAATGTTTGTTTATTGCCATTTGTTTAAATCAAGTGTTAGTGTGTTTATGACATGGGAAAACGTAATTTTTAATCCTTAAAAACTGATTTACTGCTTTAAAATTGACAAATTCGCATACAAATTTTTTGGAATTGCAACTATCTACTCTACAACAATCTCACCATCGTATACCGACCTACAAAAAATCGATATTGGCGTGCTTTTCTCGCCAAAGTCAACGCCAATAGACGAGTGAGAAGGCGCGAAACACTCGAAGCGTGGCAACCCCACAGAAGATCCATCGCTTGCCCCGACTCACGAGATGTGAAAAATAAAAACATTCAGCATTTTTGCATCTGTACAATACGTCTCAACAGAGTTTTATTTTACTTTACTTAAACTTTTATTCAAGTTTTTATGTATAAAAATTTGATATCCGCATCTGTTGTTTTGTAATTAGTATTATCTACTACAACTTTAGCTTTTATATACCATTACAACTGAAAAAATCACAATGAAAGATAGCTGTGAACACTTATCTGAAATTTAGAGCTATTTAAAATCTTTGTTACGTGCAACAGTACTTCAAACATTTTACGGGAAAAATGTTTTTTTTTGTTCTCTGCACATTACACAGCTACACATTTGTAGTTTATTTCAGTTATAAATAATTAAGTAAATATTTTTCAAAAATTGCATTTGGGAAAAAGAAGAACGACAGTTCTTCTGATTGCAACGAAGGACTTTCTTCCCCTATACCCATTCATGTGCTTTTCAGAAAACGGCTAAAGTAATGTTTCCTAAGATTACGGTGCCGTCATCCGCCAGATTCGTAACGGTTACGTATGACGTCACAGAAACCTTTTACGTGCAATGTATGCGATGGTTTCCTAACAACACGTTAATCGTAACCGTAACGGATCTGTACCATCGTCACGGACGTTCTTGCTTTTCCGACTCTTCTTCACACGTTTGCGGACACGTAACGGCTACTTTTGCGAGGGAAAAATGTTCGAAAAGAGCGCTTCTCAGTCGGCCTTTCTCTTCTGGGGCTATAGGATTCTTGTGGCGATTGTAGGCTTCGAAACTAAATCTTCGCGCACATGATTTAAAACAAATTATCTTTGTTCGTAGATGCCGACGTATGAGGATATGGAAAGCCCCTTCAGTGTCTATGTTTGAAAATTTCACTTTCCTCTGCCGGCTACTTTCTAAATCCGATTCCTCATCCTCCATCAGTATTAGCAGAGCTAAATTTTCATAATCCACACAAACTCACTTTTATATGATTGAGTTACGAACGGCTAAAAAAACGATGTGTCGGTTGTTACGTTTGGATCGGTTGCGGATTACGTTTCATTCATTTCGAGGAAAACCGCATTCGCCGTAAACATTACGATCGAATTGTAGCGGAGCGAATCTGTGACGTCACGCGTATGAGTTACGGTGACGGTGCCGTTATCTTAGGAAACCATACTTAAGCGTCAGTGTTCTAACGTTACCTTGTTTGAGGCTTTGCCGGGAGGTTAATCACAATTGCTTTCCAAACCCAAGTAGAGTAGGTAAAGAATGAAAACAGCGACAATGCAGTGTCCTGGTAAGAAACACGGGATACATGAAGAAAGTGCTTGCATTGTAGTCGGAAGAACAAACAAACGGTCGGTAACAAATTCTCTGAGACTAATAATGTCAATAACTACTACTTAGAAAGAACAAGAACTACCCATCCATATCCGATTCAGAAAAGGGGATGCCCGACGCAAGCGCAGAGAGAACTTGAGTCTTGGGGTTCTCTACATCGGATCGAAGGCTCCCCCTCCCCCCATTGAAGGCAATTAGCACCTCACCCTCGTGGAATGTGGGGGAAAGGGATGATTAGTAACACTATACCGAAATTCTTCGATAGAATTCTTCGATCCTATAGAGATAAAATATAAACTCTCTTAAAAAAAAATAATAAATAAACACCTTATTAGCTTCCACACTACGTTTATAACGTAAAAAGTGGAAGGTATTATAATCGTTCAGTCCGTCCGTCTGTCTGTCACCCACTTTCATAGAACGATCCGTAAGTCTCACAAACAAGTGGGATACGTCGTTTTGAAGCAAAAAATCAGACTAGGCTACATTGCAAATTTCATTTAAAAAATTAAATTAGAAGTTTATTTAAAGTTTAAATAACGAAAAATTTAATCTACATTGAAATAACATGTAAATTCCATTTTCATTCAATATTTTCACTGTTGCCGTTTCGTTAAACGTTCGAGAAACTTTATTTAAATAAAAATAAAACTTTTGAAATAATATTTATTTATGTGATCTAATTCAATTTGGATTGCTGTAATATCACAATAGAGTTCCTTTGATGGTTCATTATATATGTATGAAGAAAGATGCATAGAGAATTCTAGTTTTGCATAAAAAAATGTGCAAAGTTTCGCTTTTATTTTTAAAGCATCAATTTTACTAATTATATATTTTTCGAACTGTAAATTAATTTAACAAAAGATAAATAATAACTGATTTTTCGAAAGAAATGTAAATGAGAAATTGTGGCGTCTCAAAGATATTTATTAAAAAAAAATTACGTGTTTATTCTTCGAACTTCAAACCTTCAAGCCTAATTATTAATTCGGAGAAAGAAGATTAATGAAAATAGTTAATTTTAGCGTTTAAAAGTTTGAATTACAACTAGCTAAAGGCCCTGTTTGGCGAATTTCTTTCTGTGGTGTATAAATAGTTTGTTTCCTGTTGAGCACAAATGTTGTGTGGAAGCGGTTTAAGTGACAGATTCTGTAACAAAACTACTTGTTTTTTTATGAACTGTCTATAGTCTTACTCTAAGTATCCGAATCAATTGCGACAGGTTCCCAATGAGGAAATCAAAAATTCAGATGGAATTTGGGGGAAGGGATGATAAGTGTCCCAGCTAAAAAATCAGCAAAAACCTGCATGAAAAATGCAGAAATGCAGGTTTTTTTGAAGAGAAATGAAGGTTTTATGAAGGGAAATGTTTTCAGCATTTAACCTGCAGTGTTTATATGGGTACGGTGCTGAAAAATTCAGCAAATAAATTTCAGCAGGAAAACTGCATGTTTTGGATGAGAGACAAAGCTTTTATGCAGGAAAATGTTTTCAGCATAAAACCTGCAGTACTTTTACAGGTATTATGATGAAAATTCAGCAACTAAATTCAACACAAAAACTGCTTCTTTCGGACGAGAGATAAGATTTAATGCAGGGAAATGTTTTCAGCATTAAACTTGCAGTACTTTTAAGGGTATTGCGATGAAAATTCAGCAACTAAATTTCAGCAAAAAACAATGCTTTTGAAGAGAGATGAAGTTTTTATGCAGGAATTTTTTTTTTTAAGTTATTGTACTGAGAAATTCAGCAACTGAGTTTCAGCTGGAGAACTGCATGTTTGTAAAACTTTTTAAGGTGATTTTTTTTTTATTCTTAACGAAAACTGCCATTTTTCTGAAGGATTCATCCTAAAAGAACAAAGAATTAGCCGTTTCAGTTCTGCATGAAAACAGCAATTTCTCTTAATATTTTATGCTGAAAAATACCTTTATTTAATCTTATACTTTTATTAACTTTCTTTAGAGTTTATTTTTTAACCTAATTTTTAAAGTACACTTAAAATACTGTTTTATCTTTAAACTCACATTTCAGTAGCACTTAATGTGCAATTTTATGCAAAAAATTATCTAAACTTTCTGTGAAAATAAGGACAATATTTCAAGCAAAGTATTTTATCTAAAAAACTTTCTGCAGAGAATTAATACAACATGTGCATAATTCTTTATAGCATAGAGTTACACATAAAGCCTGCAGGGGCCAAAATCGTTTTCTGCAACAATGTCGACAAGTGGGTTGCTGCTCAAGGGAAATTACAAACCAATAACTTCCATGGTGCTGCATTATCATACCAGTGTAAACTTTTTTTTGACGACTCTAATGAAGCGTCATTGAAAATAAGTATCATATGGGTTGACCAGTTGTGAGTTTATTTGAAGTTTTTTTTAAAAATAATGTGTGCGTTAACCCCAAAAATACTGTAAAGTTTTTTTGTAGTGAATCTTTATCTTAAAATTGCTCTTTATTTTTGAAATTAGTTTTGATATTTTACACTTGTAGTAATTGTATCCCAGCTAAAAATTGTTGGCATTTTTCGCGGAAAAACATTTAATTTTTAATGTAAACATTTGCAGTTTATTAGCAAATTTTGCAGCAAATTAGCTTAATATGTTCAAATCGCAGATCTAGATTTTGTTAATCTGTAACTTCTAAAAATTCAGAAACGATATCAAAGCTATAATTGGCGATTCAAATTCTTTTTTCCAATTTCCATGGGCGTTATTGATTTGATTTTGCAAAAAAGAAGAAAATAATGCCACCTATATAAAGAGACAGTAAAATTTAAACGAAAAAAAGCAGATTTAAAAATTATTTGCTTAATATTTCAGTTTGCTCAATAGCTTTGCTCTCACCTTTTTATAAAAAATTTAAAAATAAATTAATCTTAAAGGAATTCTTAAGATATATTTTTTTTCTAACTCACAAAATTTGCATCCAATTTATTTATTACCACCTTAGAACAATTAATTAAATCTAATTTAAATATTTTTAAATAAAAATCATAGACAAATTGTACGCAAAATCATGAATCAAATTTATTGACTATAATCGAATCCATGGAGTGTGTAATTTTGTATGTTCTAATTATAAGATATACAATTCCTAATTTTAAAACGCGCTCCAATTTGCGACTCAATAGCGCAGTTGGTAGCGCGCTGACAGCTACACAAATACCCCCAGATCAATCCGTGCTCCTTCCTTCCTACTTGGGTATAAATAAACTCAACTTCAAATTTTCACTTATCCTGCAGTTTTTTTAAATGTTTTTCCAATGAAGGAATATTAAGGTTTTTTGATGAAGGGAAAATGGAGGCTTTTGATGAAGGAAAAGTGAAAGAACTTGGTACCTAAAACTTCACTTATCCTGCAGTTTTTATAAAGGTTTTTTAATGAAGGAAATATAAAGTTTTTGGTGAAGGAAAAATGGAGGTATTTGGAACCTAAAACTTCACTTATCCTGCAGGTTTTCGAGTGAAGGGAAATAAAGGTTTTTGATGAAGGTTTTTGTTCCAAATACTGCAGTTTTCCCTGCACTTCCTTCAATTTCTTCAAGGATTTTTGCTGCTTTCTTAGCTGGGGTAACACTCAACCATAACTCCTCCGTAGAGATGAAAGATATTTTCGATAACTTAAATTTTTTAAAGACCTTAGTTTTTATGAGTACACACTATTCTTACTCTAACTATCTGAATCAATTGTGACCGGTCTTCATTGAGGAAATCAAAAATTCAGTCAATAAGATCTGTTACTTATAAAGGTATATTTTAATTAATTGCAGCATGTATGTTGAAAATCTGAGAAAAATTCTTTTTAAAGAAAAATAGCTTTGAATTGAATTTAAAGCAACTCTCTTATATGAGTAATGGATGAATGAAACGACAGAGCAAAATTATCTAATTGGAGTTTGGATAATCGAAGTTTAGATAATTGGAGTTCTACTGTACGGAAAATTGAGTTCACGGCATATATTTTCTTACAGAAACTAAAGTATAGATTCGGGTAGCTATTGCAGTTTTGACCTGTAATTTAAAAGTTGTATTGCGCTTGATTGTGCTTATTGCTTTTACTCGATCAAATATTTTTTTTCATATTGTTTTTTCCCTTCCGTTTCGATTAGTTTCATTTAAAATTTTTATTGAGTAAATTGTTAACTTCAATTCTTGTTATGAAATTCCACAAGTAATAGTCTCAAACTAAGTCCAATGTTTGGATAAGTGATTTTAATAGACACTTTCCGTAGCTTATAATAAACCAATCTATAGTTTTATAATACGGCTACTTTAGCTCCAATGACATACAAACTTCATTTTTCCAGAAACAGTGTATGCTTTATTTATTCGATTTACTCTACCTTTAACATTCTCATACTGATTATGACTTATGTTAATTTGTCTTTCAATTTTGAGAAAATATTCGTATAATAGCTTGTAAACCACTTTATTGAAGAAAATAAGCTTGAAATAATAATACAATTATAGATGATGTTTAGAATGACGCCAGATTATTTATTCGTCATCACATATTTTTTTTGTTCTTTTTTCTTGTAAACCTCTGACATCACTCAGAAGTTGCGTTGGGAACCCTATCATGTGTCGACCTCGTCACTCTACCGGGGTTCTAAATTACGAAAAGTAAATTGGCTGCGCATAGAGTCTCGAAATAGACTTCCGGAAAACGTACACACACCTAATTTAAATATAGTTTTATTTAGGAAACTTTGTGAAGGACTCTGATTGAATACAGTTAGAAATTAATGGTCACAACAACTATTCATTTAAAACTATTTGTACAAACTCGACATGACATTTATTCACTTAAGTAGCTAACTACATTCTATACAAATACACAGCACACAATGTATAGAAATTATACAAGTCCAAAGTCAGTCTCACAGTAAAATCGCATTAATTCCACATCTTAATAGAGAAAGGGCTAATGTTCTATATAATAATATTAAACCTCAGACCATATTCTAACAAGGGCTGCAGAATTTATCCTCTAGTAATTACAGAGTCTAATCCAACGCTCACATCTGAAAGCATTTGCGAAACTCACATTCTCCAAAGTATAACTACGATATAAGGGCCGGCCCCATCAATGGCGACTTCTGATAAATTGTTAATCCAATTGAATGAAGTCGACAATGAACGGAACGGCCCCTATATCTTAGTCATACTTTGGAGAATGTGAGTTTTGCAACTACACCCTTCATATAGAGTCTGTCAGCAAATAAAGACATGCTGCCCAGTGACTAATGGACGGTTCTCAGCCTATTCTGGCTCTGCAATCAATCGCTTATTAAACGCTTTGTTGACTTCATTAGTTGCTGAATCCAGTGCGAAGGATAATTCTGATTGAATGGCAGAATTAAAGCGAGAGTTGGGTATTGAGGATGGTTTGAGTATAGTGTGAATATTTGACTACACAATATTCCCGATACCAGCTTTTGAAACGTACAACGAAAAAAAAAATTAATCAAATTTAATTTCAGTTTTTTTAAAGTATTTAAGTAAGAATAGTTATCTGCCTGAAGATTTTTGAGATATATACATTTATACGAACTACAATGATGTCATCCTGTCCACTCACTTATCCTCCATTCCTCCCTCATATGCTTCACAAACAAAAGTGCTACCTTTTCATTAAAGTAAAAGCATTTTTTCTTTGAAATTATTTTTTTTCTCCCATTTTCAACTTACAAAGAGTAAGGAGTAATTAATAATAAAAATATCCTTCCTTAAAAAAAAAAAGAGTCAAATTATCCTATTTTTTTTATTTTCCGCATATAAACCTATCCCAATTTGTTCGTATAATTGGAGTTCTATACTGTATAGTAGTAAAATTTTGTTTTGAGTAGAGTGACCAGACGCATTGAATTCCACAGTAACTTTTTAGGTTTTTGTCTTGTCAGTTTCAAAAAGTCTAAAAATATGTAAAATGTTCTGTTTGTTGGATTTGTACTGCAAAATGTAATGCATTTAAAGAGATGATTAAAAGTATACCCATTGGAACCATAAGCAGAACATCCAACAAGAATAAAGCGAGATAACTATGACGTTATGTACTTTCAATTAAATGGAACTGCATATTTTAACGTCTTTAGTAAAAGCTTCAAACAAAATTTTAAGATCAACTGTGTGTGTGCTTCCTTCAATTACACGATACGTAATAAATATAATTCGTGTAATTAAGATTTTTGAACAATCTATCTATACATATTAATATATTACCACGCCAATGACAAAATAACTTAAATTTGATTTTTATTGAAAATATTCTTCATACAAAGCTCTTCTATGGTTTCTAGAATAATTATCGAAACATTCCTAACCCGTAATAAATACACACTTCAATGCAACAAATGAAATAAGATCCTCATAAAATATGAAGTTGTTTCTCTGGAAATAGAACACAGTCGTATCATACGAATGGCTTTCCGCAGTACAGATCCAACTGGAAATTGTCTATTTCATCCTGATTCTTGGCCACTCCTTACCTTAGGTATATATTATTTACTGAAAAGAGATACTCGAGTTTGTGGTCTTCTGATGACCTGATATCCCCAGAGAATTTCAGTTGGAGTGGTGGCCTTAACTTCTGGTCGATACTGTATCTGGCAGCTTTATTCTCAAGTTGATTTGTTGAAAACACGGATCTAGAAAGAGGTAAACATAAAACTAATAATTAAAATTGTATTTAAAAACATCTTTAGTAAATCAGGGAAATTTATCTATTCATATATTAAGTTTAACAAGAAGCTCTAAAAATTTTTAAATACCTACTTTCCTGTCACTTAAATACTTACTAATATTCTTATCGGAAAACAAGATTATTTTGTCCATCTGACCACTTATCTTTTAAAGGTCTGTTTTTGATTCAGTTCTAACAGTCTGATTTTAATTAAATGCAGCACGCATGTCAGCACGTACTTTTAAAAAAAAAATCTTTCGAATTAAAAAAAAGAGAAGTAGGCTAAAAAACTTTTTAAAAAAAAATCTTTCGAATTAAAAAAAAGAGAAGTAGGCTAAAAAACATCTGACATCAAACACCTTTTTTTTATACAAATACCTTGTTATCGTATGTCTTTCTATCTGTGCTTTGAATTAAAGTGTGAAAAGGGATGATCTTTTTTTCTAATCATCACAAGAGAAGGTATTTTCCATATTGCGTTACATTTTATTTTCCTTGAAAAAATAATTTTAAACTGAATGCTTCACAAACTCGTATTTCATCCTTCACATTCATATCTCATCCACAAAGTCAGCATGTTTGAAACCCTAAAGCTAAATTCAATTTTATGATTTTTTTACGTAGAAGTATCGCAAAATGCGAAATATTCAGATGTATTTAACAAAAAAGATCATTTAAATATTATAATGACTTTTATGATGTAATTTAAATAATTTTAAGAGTTGAACCATTAACGACTTTGGTTTCGAATTTTCCCAATAATCATAATAAAGCTCCCCCAAAGTGAAGAAATTTTTTAATTAAAAAATAAGATTATTTATAAGGCGTTTGTTATTTTTATGTAGTTTTTTTTTAAATGAGTTAATGCTTTAAAGTCGCATATTTTAAGCCGACTCAATTTTGACTTACATTTCTTTTAGGTAATCCAGTTTAAATGAAATTATCAATTTACTACATTTCTGCTTATTTTTTTAATCCTTACTAATGGAGAAATAAATCCAATTATACCCTAATTCTTAGACAGATACTAAATCTCCTTACCACACGTGACCATCGATGACGTCACATCCGATGTAATATCCCATTGGTTGAATAACTCGAATATGTCTCGGAAGCAATTAACTGCAACTGTTCACCACAGATGTCGATGACGTCATAAGCTTTAGTCCAGTGTGCTAACTTGAATGTCAAATACACGCACGGATAAAGTTGCTATAAACAGACACGTATAGGGCTTTGGGAAGAAGCTGATATTTTTGTCGATGGTATTGTGGGAGAAGTGAACAATGGGAACATATAGGAAGATCTTTTTATAGAAACAGATGGTTGTGGTTTCATGATAAAAGTGGATTTATGTAACATTGATAAAGAGGTTGGCAAGAAAAGAGATTTTCTAAATTTAAATCGAAATTAGGATACTTAAAAGAACATTAAATTAAATTAAATTGTCAAAATCTACTTTGACAATGATATTATTTGACATTTCCCACAAAATCGTCACTCCCTCAAACGTCACACGTCATCCTTGCGAATCAGTTCACATTGAATAACTTCTTCTTGCATCTTTTTTTTTCCTAAGCGCATGCAATAACGACCAAGCACATGCAAAAACTAGTAACCGACATAGTACCGTAAGTGCGGGTAACTTTGGTCCAAAATCATAAGGATTTTTTTTACAAAAGAAGAAAAATTAAACTACAAAAGCGATTTAAATACTTAAAAAACATTATGCATTATAAGTATTGTACTTTTAGGAATAATTTCCAAGCATTTTTGTTAAGTTTTATAAATTAAAAAAAATTTGTGTTAGTTTAAAAAATTGGGACACGGTTAGGATATGGGCAGGTAACTTTGGTCCAATCATGAAATTCATAAGAAACATACTTTTTAACACCCTTAAAGGCTGTGTTACCGAATTATTTAGTAATATTAAAATGTTTAAACATAAATATAACAAAGTTATAAGATACATAGTAATTAAAAATGGTATATAACTTAACATTTACCTTGCAGTGCATCGTAGAATGATATTACACTATGAATACCAGTATTGATTGTCGCTTAAAAGAAAAGTAAACTTCAATTTTAATAAGGGAAAATAAATTATTTTTGGAAGCAATATTTAATAACAAATATCTTTATAAAAAGCAAACGATTTATTATGAAAGGAAAAAAATATATATTCGTAATTAGGAATTTGAAAATTTTTACATTTCGACATTAGCGATTTTGAACGCTGAACGTTTCTTGCATTTTATCTTTATCTTTTTAATGTTTGAAATCGTTTAATTTTTTTAAAAATCATCTCAAAAATGGGTAATCATAAAAGTAAGACCTCTTCAAAAATAGTCAAACCACTTTTACATACATTTTTGAAAGTGCAAAGTTCCATAAAGAAATTCTTACATCTTGGACCAATTTTACCCGCATTCATCAGCAAAAGTTTCCCAGTAACCAATAATTAAATATAGCATGAAAAGTATTCAACTTAGATTAAAACAAATGGTGCAATGTTCATCCCCATAAATAAAAGAATAGTATAAAGTTATATATTTAGCTATTTTCAATATTTTTTTAGGTGTTCCAGACAAAAGTTGGAAGAAATAGATTTTTGTCATTAAATGCTCGCAAGAATACAAAAGTCATTTGTAAAATTGCCAAAATTATAATTAGATTATTTTTTTTCATGAAACGAAAGACAATGTTTAAAACCTTTCCAAAAATGTAAAACAATTTAAGATGGGATCATTTTCTGAAGAGAAATTAAGAAACAAATCTTTTTCCGACGCGTGGACCAAAGTTACCCTTCATGGCCAAAGATACCCGCTTCGACGGTAGTTAAAAAAAATTAAAATGAAAAAAAAAACAGTTTTAACCATTTTTTTCTATTCAATGGAAAATATCAAAAGCATCGGATGATTTAAAGTTAAAAGTTGATTTATATAAATACACCTGATTTTACGTATTTCGCCCACTTTCTTAGTCAAAATTACAAACGACACAGAAACGATATTTTAATTTATAACTTTTAGGAGAATAGCTTTAATTCTAAATTCCATCCTAAAAGTCAGAATATATGTGTTTTTTTTAAATTTCAAAAAAATACAAAAAAAATCCTTTTTAATGAAATTTCTTTTTATGCTATATTAAAATACTTTGACAATAAAATTTTAATTTTTTTAAAAACAACTGTAATAATTTGCGTTGCTGCTTCTTAGATTTAAAAGTGTTTTTGATTTATATGAAATTCCAAAGTTTATGTGAAATATATATCCCTAGCTTATGTATGGGCTATTTATGAGATATAACTGGAAATCGGAACAACAACAGGTAAGAAATGAGTGGGGTAAGGGCAGGGTAATACTCCTATTCGTCATTCACATATGGAAATAAATTTATAAGAATTTCACACATAGATATAAATTAATAAATATTTCACACATAGATATAAATTAATAAATATTTCACACATAGATATAAATTAATAAATATTTCACACATAGATATAAATTAATAAATATTTCATACATAGATATAAATTAATAAATATTTCACATATAGAAATTATACTCATTTACAAATCGAAATAAGCTTACATACTTACTCATATTTTGTGGTCTAAAATTACAACACATTTTACAGTGTGTACAAGAAACCTTATCATTAAATGATATTTTAAGTATTAATGTTGTTACGGGAGCACTAGAGAATTGCAGCATATTTTTAATTATCATTTAATTGGAGTTTCGTTACGGAAAAAGCTAGCAGAAATCTGAGTTATAGCATAGCAACCAAGACTGGTATTATGGTCGCTTAGAATTATTAAAAACACCTAGGCTAAAATGCAGTTAGGAAGTAATTGCAGCAATAATTTCATTAACTAATTATATTGATAATAGGATAAAGTTCTTTTATATAACCTGAAAATTGTATTGCTATATTTACATTCAATTTATATTTATGATATTTCCCTTTTTAAAAATATCTATCAGAAAAAAAATGCAGTTGTGCCACATAACTAATATTTAACTTCGATTCATCTCTTGAAAAGGATTGTATCAAGAATTAAGCATTTTTCAGTTTGGAATGAATACTTCTGAATAAAGTAGATGGCAGCACCAAAAGTAAAGACTTGTGGATATATGTGAAGATTATGTATTTCATTTATTCAGAATAAATTAAATACATACATTATTCTTATTTAAAAATTCATAGTGTAATTAAAATTATAGTAAATTTTAAAAAAATTGAACTTTCTACTTAATTTTAATTTTTGAAATTTTTTACTTAAATTTATTTTTAAATATCAAGTTTCAACGTTAACTAGCAAAGTCCTTTTAAAAATACTTAAAAAATATTTATTATAAGAAACTTTTTACAATGTTGTTGACACAGTCACGCACAATTTTATATTATATTTTGTTGCCCCATGTTTTTGTTTTAACTAATGTAACTAATGTTTTTTGTAACTAATCTTAGACCTTAAATATCAGGTGATTAAATACCAAATTTTAACAATTAACAAGAATATATTATTTTTTGATTTGGCATAACAAAACTCCAGAAGGCAGTGATTAATTACATGATGTCTTGGCATCTCGACTACAAAATTTGTACGTTTAAAAAAATGGCTTCATGTTTTAAATGTTCCGTCAACTTCAAATTACACAACTTCAATTACAATTAATGCTTACATAGTCAGTAAATTAGAACAGCATTCATACAAGATATATAACGAATATATTCCCAACAAAACTTTTTTCATATAACTATCAAGCAATTTGACTTAAAAATTTATTTTACAAAGAGTCATGGAAAGTACTTGGTGTATCAATACACGTATTTTATTTTAATACGAAAATACTGCAAAGGGGCATGGAACTTTAAAATATTAGAGTATTTAATGTCATGGAGGAATTCTTTTGGTGTCTATGACAATTAAACTATGATCAATAGGAGTATTGTGCATTTAGGGTAACCAGATATTTTAACATCAATGCCGTACAGTGTTAAAGTAGCAAAACAAAAAGCTAATTCCACGGTATCAAGTTTATTTTATAGTGTTGTTGTTTTAGTCTTGTAATCGACTGAAGTCTTGGTAATATGCTGAAAACCACCTCGTCAGTTCAGAATAATAAAACTAATCACTTAAACTAATCACGTTTTAAGTAACTAATCACTTAAAACCTTTTTAGGTTACAGTAATACAGCTTTGCCTGCCATTTGCGGAGGACTACTGATAGATTGAAAGTATATACGATTACAGTTCTTCCTCTTTATTCTGGTTAGATTAAGAGTTGTCTGCAATGAACATATCCTTCTTATGGTTCTAATAGAGAAATGCTGATCATCATGCAAAAAATGCAGGGTATTTTGCAGTAAAAATCCAAAAAAAAAGACATGTTGCATATTTTAGGACTCTATGAAACAAGAAAATAGCTAATTTTTTATATTTTTGGATAGGTATTTTCTTACAAATAAGAATTAACCTATCTGCCACAAGAAATCTATAAGCTAATTGATGCAACTCAAAAATATTATTACAATATAATTTTTAAAAGTATATATTATACATAATTTGCAAATTTGTCCAGTTTCTTTTTGTATCATTTTATCGAACACAAACCTCAAACGATTCTTCTAGAATTGCTTTTATTCAATCTCACTTTTTGGCTATTACTAGTTACATTTGGTTGAAATTTTGAATTTTTTAGTTATTTTTAAAAAAAAGTGTACCAGATATGTTTAAAAATGAATAACAAAATTAATGACAAAAGACAGACAAAACCGAAAGAATCTAGGACATTTTTAACATCTTAGCTTAGTGCCATTAAATGACACTTTTCAAGCCCCAAGAAGACATTTCGGAAATTCCTTTCCATTGTATCTCCCTCCGATTATGATCTTCGGAAGTCGCTCTTTTTTGACCTCCTGTGACCCTGGTTCTGTCGAAGGTCAAACGTCTCTTCTTTCTATTCTTCTCTTTACCTGGAATCTACCTGTTTGTATCAGCCTAGTGACACACCTTCCTAAGAAAGTATCGAAAATGCCCGCGAAAATGGGCTTTGTTGTTTTTGTCATTAATCTTCCACCTGTCTGTCCGTCTGTCAACTGTCCCTCCCTTGAGTTGAGTTGTTTTATGTAGATAATGGTTGCTGACTGATCAACCTGTTTATGTCCATTGACAAGAGGAAATTATGCTCACTGTCGTATAGCTCCGAGAGTTTCGTTCTTGTATTAGGAACTTGAAAATAATCTAGAAGCTGTATGGAAAGCAGTCATGGAATGGAATATAATACATTTCGATTTAGTAAAATAATAAAAATGTAACGCTGTTGCAAACTGAACTTTGTTTATAGTACAATTTTAAAATCCTTCAAGTCATAAACGTTTAAGGTATATTATTAAGTGGTAGACATTTATAATATAATATATTAAGAGGATAATTGGAAATCGGGTCATTTTAATATCTAGTTGGTATAAAAAGATAAGCTATTTCAGAAACCTTCTTTATTACTATTACTCTCCACCATTTAAAAAATATTTCTTAATTGGAATAATATTAAATATTATTTGTACAATAGATATACATTTTTGCACTACATTTGACACTATATCTAATAGACTGTTTAAGAAATTAATAGTTTAATTTTTACTTATAAAAGTTTTGCATAAAGTTAAAATGTTCCGGGTGCAAATATATGTATATTTCGATTATAATTATATATTAAATATTATAATTTTTCAATTTTCAGAGATAATAATTCAATAAATCAAACATCGTAAATCAATAAAAGTAAAACACTTTTTTTTATTGCAACTAACTTTTTTTTAAATTTATAAGTTAAAATTATTTCCAAAAATATTCATACTGTTAAATTACATAGAACTGATTGAAATTCCAATTATATAGTTCACTATTCTCCCCTTAGATGGCGCCAGCGAAATAAGCCGTTTCCATGGCGACCGTTTCAGCTCAGCTGGCCTGCAAAATCTTACTCTATGTGATCCCAGCTTCATCTTTTGTCAGCGCCGATGCGTGAACCGAACATCAAGAGCACAACATCGCTGTAAAACTTGGATTTAAAACAAAACAGAACCATCCTTTGGAAAACAGTTATTTTAGACTTCTAAAAGAATAACGGAAATACCTGTAAACATTTAAAAAGGTAAGTTGTTCATTTTGTTTGTTCGATTTTGGAGGGGTGTGTTTGGAAACGGTCGTTCCGACCCCTGCAGTTTTTTGGGGGGTGAGAGAGTGCGGTAAATGCAGCCGCATGGAACGGCAGATTGTTCGATGCAGACGATAGCATAAATAGTGGGATTTTGCACGTGTGTAATGAGATTCGATATTGTTTGTTCTGTGGATTATTGGTTTTGCGTTGAGTTTATATCTTAATAGATATGATGCATACTTTGTGAATATAATAATGAATAATTTTTATACTAATATTATTGCAAAAGTTGAATTTTTCCCGTAGTTTGTTTTATGATTTCTTCGATTTTGAATTATTGGAAACGCTTTGACACAGTAGGTAAAGTCAATTGTATTGAAGACGGTGAAAAGTTATAGAATTTGTTATGGCAAGGAAATTCTTAGAATTCTGATTAATTTTATATACTCAACATCCCGTCTTGTTTATACTAATATACATTTGTGATTCAGAATATTTTATAATATGTATATTTCTCTATATAATATAAAAATGTTATTGCATTTGTATTGTAATAATACAACTTTGGTCATAAAAGTCAACAGCTTTTTTAAGAATAACATCTCATTATCGTCATATTTTTTTGCATATTGTAATGCTTATTTTTTTGGATAATTATAAGAAATTACTTTTAAAAAATAAAACAAACCATTTACTACCAAATTGTACTTGGAGTAAAGCTTAGTTTTGAAAACTTGCGGGAATTCATCATTCGCGGTATTGAGTCACGTGTTCAAGATTTATTATTTACTCGAAATATGAACCATTAAACAGTTTATTAAATCTGATTGACCAGAGATTTATTTGCTGTTCAACTAACTCTAAATTTTATTTTTTAGTTTTTCCATATATTTTTAATTAATTATATACAATTTTAAAATTATATTTTTGAGGAATTTTAATAAATAGTAGTTATGATAGTTATGGTTTAGTTATAATAATTCTGCAATACTCTACTTAGTTCAAAATAAATATCTTTATAAAACCAACCTTGCAAGTAGCGTGGCAACTACAAATTATTAATTTTCAGCCATTTTTTTATATTATTAAATGTGGATTATATATTGGTGAGTATTTTTGGACAATATAAACTTCGAGCATTAGGAATTGTCCTTAAATAAAAAAAAATCAATTATATAAAAATATAGCTTTGATCCAATCTTGTCAAAAATAAAAGTTTTGCATAAAAACGCTAATTTTCTAAAAATGTAAACCCATTGGAATACGATTACATTGTTGTTTAAAATGATAGTGTATCCGCTTTTCTAGCATAATACAGCAGAATACTATTGAAGGGTCTAGCTGCAAAACTCAAATTCTCCATATTAACTAAGATATAGGGGTCGGCCCCTTTATGGGCGACTTTTGATAATGGTAAATTAAATTGGACGAAATCGTCAATGAAGGGGAGGGACCCTAATCTTAGTTCTACTTGAGAGAATGTGAATTTTGCAGCTATACCATTCAAGTATAGAATAAATTTATACAAAAGACGTATACTCATAAACTTAAAATTTTATGACAGACGAGTATATCATAGCGAAATTGGGCTGTGAGGGTTTGGAAGAAGAAAAAAAATTCATGGAAAGACAAAAAGAAATCCAGTTTTCTTTGGTTTAAACCGTTCTTTTTCCCGTTAAAAGCACACATATTTTTTTTCATGTTCTGTGTGCAACTGTTTATTTTTACTGTTGTTGCCTGCTAATTTTACTGTTTGTTTATTTTTCGACGTTTTTTTTATTTAACGCACTAAATTAACATGTCATGGAAAGCTTATAGGATTTGTTAGGATAATTAAGAAGAGAATAATTACAAAAAATTGTTTAAAGGGTAATATATGCATTTTATTAAAAAAAACCATTTGCTTGAACCCTTGGTCAAAACCAATTCATTTATACCATAGTGCAAACCGACAAACATTCTTCAATTTTCGAATACCGGAAGAATGCGAAGTTGAACCCTAAGATGATGAAAATGATGCATTAGGCGAAGACAAACAGTTTCGAACTAATGGTCATTAAAGACGCCTCAATTAGCGGACACCCCATTAGTCACACGCAGGGTCTTTTCGTGTCCCTCTTGCCATGCTCCAGTTGTTGGTTTGTAGATTGAGCTGGCCTTTCGCAGTCTAAGTGTCGGGAATACGAAATTTTAAAAAGCGATTAAATAAACAGTACGAATCGTTTGTAATGATGTGTTTTATTTGGATCGTTTTGATGGGAAGGGATTGTATAGGTTGGTTTTGTTATAATGCGGTATATTGTAAATGTTTGGAGCACACAATGCAATTGAAGAGCTTAGTGGAAGAACGTGCTAAGTGAGAAAAAGGTGAAAGTGATGAAATGAGCTTTATAGTTTTTAAGTTTGAACTCGGGTCTGTTAAAAACGGTACTTGCAAACGGTAAAAAATATACTAAGCTTAAAGTTTATAAAAAAAGGGGAAAATTGTTATAGTCAAAGAAATTATTAATATATCCATTGACACAAAAATCTAAATTTTTCAAAAATGTCACTTAGCACGTTCTTCCACTAAGCTCTTCAATTTAGTAAAACTTTTTCGGGATGTTTAGAAGATTTTAACAATAAAGCAGTTAACCTGATAAAATATATGTAGAATTTTGAAAAAGTTTCCCTTCTTTGCTCGGCATTAGTTAGCTGTTATTTAAGTATTTGTAAGGTATAGGCATAAAAAATGTTTTATAAATTGACTAGTTTAGGATAATTTACTAATTTGCGGTAAATTTAAAAAAATCATAAAAAGAAAAGAAATAAACCGGAATTTTATAAGCCGGATTAAATCAAAACCCTGAGAAAAAAAGTCTAATACATAGCGTATTCAGCTAATATAGCAATTTATTTTGTCACATGAACTTTAACGAATAACAGTTATTTTAATGAATGATTATTAATTTTCATACCTAAAACCCACCTTAAAACAAATAGAGCTTTAAAAAGTAGTCATCAATCAATCATAATTACGAAATTATTACAATAAGTTCACATAACCTGAATTCCTCCACCTTCGATTTCTATCAAATCTTGATGACACATCATCAAACGGTATTATCTTCCTTTAAAACAATACCATATCCCGTTATTTTCTTCCCGTAAGAGAGATACTATCTATTTAGTCCTAAATTCCAGAAAGGCCACTATTTTGTGACGTTACTGCATTGTTCTGAGATAAAGATTTAACCGACATTTTTGCCGAAATAGTGACACTATTGATTGATCTTTAAAAATTTCATACATTTCTTCAATCCATCAAAATCAAAGGAAGGTTTGATAGTTTGTATTAGATTCATTTGGAGCTCAAATGAAAGACCATTGATCTGAGCTTCTTAACTCGAAATTAGGTGTATTTGCATTGAAAAACAGAAAACTGCATACCATGACATTGAAAATGTGGAAGGGACGAAATGTGGATTATGAAACAAATAAGATGATTTTCTTTCCTAATTTTTGTATCTACTACTGTCTACATATAAAGCCCCGCAAAAAGAAATCACTCTGATTTACTATCATAGTGAAATGGTAAAAGGGCTACTATCACCCTGTGTTTACAGATGAAATAAAAATTTATTGTGTTGCATCGCTAAAAAACATTTGCTTCACTGGCAGATTGGATGCAACCACCTTCTCCGTTTAAATCCTATTGGAATAATAAGTTATTCATGTGACTCAGTACGTCAAGCAAACATCCGTTTGCTGTAAAACAAACATTACAACTCTGCGATGTAAAATATAACCGCAAAGTGTGCTGAAATTTTACAGAATTTTTTTTACAGTGAACAAAATATTTTTAAATGTATTTTAAATATATCACTTGCAAAAAAAAAAGCAATTGAAATGGAGTAAATTAATTTTGCATTTTTAAATTATTATTTTTTGTCGAATCAGTAACCTGATAGATACAGATTTATAAGATAAACACATCGACTTTGTAGGAAATACCTCGGGTTCAAAACCCCGAGACACAGCGGTTTTTAATCGTGGGAGACTCCCCGTCACAAGATAAATCATCTGACTTCCCTGGTAGCATTTGTTTGCACGAAACCTACACGGAGGTGTTTTTGCATGAGCAAGTTTTGTTTCCCTTGTTTATTTAAATATTCACATGCTGTGTCTATTGAACTACCGTTGTTTTATTTGTTATTCAATACGCATTAAGTTAACCTTAATTGAAGTTATGTTATAGAAAAATACCGGTTATTGTTTATGTTAGAATTTAACTGGCCTTTAAATGATAAAAATATCGAGAATGATGTGAAAATTGAATGTTAAAACATGTGTAAGGTAAAGAAATTTCAATTGTTGAAAATCCATTACATCGTTTCTTGTGCAAGCTACATACAAAATTAAATCAGATCAAAATACAATCATAAATGTTATAGAAACATTATAGACCCCATAATGGGTAATTCGACAAAAATTAATCATTATTTTTTATAGTATACCCAAAAGTAAATTTAAATTTACTGCATTTTTTAAAAATAAAATTTACGCGTTAAATCACGTCATTTGGTGAAATAGAAATGAAGATGTTCACAAGTTTTAAAAAACATATAATTGAGAAGCGGGGAATTATAAATGCCGAGTGTTGGTCAAATCAGATTAAAACGCTATGATGATTTTGTGGGATTTCAAAAACTAAGATATAATTTCGACCCGTATGATACCTTATATTAGAAACGAGAAACGCAGAAACGAGTGCAAATTAAGTGTATTTTTAAATAATGAGGAGGATTTTTGAAATGCACCTGAGAAAATCATCCAAATCAACATCTCCGCTACCAGCATCAAAATCTTCAAACGGAAGTACATTGATACAGAGGGGTTCGGATCCACGGCCCTTTCCCCAGGTGAACCCATGTGCTTTGTTGTGTCAGGTAGCGCAGATGGCTATGGCGGAAACAGGTGGGCAACGGGGTTATACCACGCGACCAACTCGTTGCATGTTGCTCATGTGGAATTGCACGTTCACGAAAAAGCGTGTATGGCGGCCCCTCCCGTGAAAATCAAGGTTATAGTCTGATTGAAACAATGGAGGCATGATGTCTGTAGATGAAATTGATTGCTAAGTGAAATCTATGAATGTTAAATAAGTCATGTATTCAATTAAGGGGTAGATCAATGATTGAAAGACAAACTGAATATACAGTTTTACTTTCATTACTTAATTTGAAATATAAGGTAATGAAATAATTGTGATGAGGTAGAAAATTAGAAGTGGATATTGTGTTCTCTACACGTTTTGGAGGTTGCTGGTTATAAAAAGGAGAAATTGTACACGAGAAATTGTACATTGATCCGTCTCTCTGCCTGTCTGAAACCACTTTACAGACCGAACTAAAAGAGTAACGGACCTGGAAATTTGTACACGAGTTCCTAGAACCTGTCGGATGTCATATTAAGTTTTTTTTAAAAAGAAGATTTATATAGTGGAAATTGACTGTAAAAAAGACTTGAAAAGTGTCAATTTTTAATTGCAGTCAATTATATCGCTGAAATCTACCATATATAATATTTCCAACTACGTTTTAAATCCACTCGCCCTCAATTTAGCTTTGAATTTCCTACAAAGCAACAAAAAAAATAACACATTAAACTTCAATTTAAAAAGAGTTTTAGTGTTTTGGTCAATTTCGCCTAGAGGCAACACAATTTACATAACGTGATGGAAACCATAATAACAGTCGATTATCGCCATAAAAAAGGAGAGTGGTTGTGGGGGGTACCGTCCCCAGAAAATAACGATCGTATAGAGGCGACATCACACGAGACGGAATTTTCCAGCCAGGGGATGACTCATGGCGAGTTATGACTACATTTTTAGTTATTATTATTTTTTCAGAAAAAGTTTCTGTCATTCGGTCGATTGGGCTGTGTTTACTCGTCGTTTGAGAAAAGTCTCAGCCCCAAATGGTTGCCCCTTTTTTTCAATAAGGGGAAATTGATGTATGAAAGGGGGAGTTTTCTCTCTTTTTTTCCCTACAACGAGGTTAACTGTTTTGACGTTTCCTTTCCCCTTCATATTTTGGTATCTTGTCCATTTATTTGTTCTATTTTTCGTTTTTTTTAAGGTTAAGCTTTTTCTTTTCTTTTGGGGTTACTCACAAGTTTCTAATTTTGATAAGTTGAATGAAATATTGTTATGATAGTCCCTTTTCGAATTGTGAATTTATCAGATAAATATTTTAAACTAGTGGGGTATTTTTTTTTTGAGCTTTGTTTCACGTTGAACTTTTCTTAATATATGTGAGACGAGTTTTTAAGGATAAAGTTTTCCTCATTTTCAAAAAAGTGACTGAAAATATTTCAAGTATCAGCAACATTCTTTTAAGCAGTCTCAGTCTCCAAGTCTTACTATTTTATTTGGAAGAAATTCTTGAATTTCCAGTTGGCAGCAATGATGCGTGAAACAAGATTTTAAAAATCTGCTTCATCGTACATTTAGTTTTGGCTGACTCTATGAAAAATCCATTGCACGAGAAGTTTAAAATAGGAAGAAAAATTGTACTTTTCAATAGTTGTATGAAAAATAGTATATTTCTGTGTCTTGCAAACTAATAATGGTAGAGGCTTCCATTATCCAGAGCAAGGATAATGTGTCCCAGTGTCAAATATGCTTTGGCATATGGCCTCCTGGTTTGAAAGGGGCCTAAAAAAGAAGAAAACTCAGTTATATTTTATACCTCTTGGGGCCTTGCAAATTGGCTGAATGTACATTTGTTTTTACTGCGTGAGATTAAATATTTTTAACTGAAAATTTTAATTATCAAATATTTAAAAAAACACCCTCATATTTCTGTAGCAGATACTTATAAATGTGTCTTCCATACTTTAAATTTATAAAAATTATAAATTTTATAAATTTTTTTAAAAATTATGAATTGCTGGAAAAGGGCAGTCAGATGACGGATTTATATGTCTGTATCCCTCCGAGAGTTGAATCTTTATTATGACCAAGTTTAAGGGGACGCGGTACCCAAAAAATTAAATCCAGTATTTTTATCGCTAGCATTCAAATTAAACTATTTTTACAAAGAACTAACATTCAATAAACATATACGAAAAAATGATAAATATTAAAACGTAAGTTTTTTTTTAAAAATTAAAAAAATTAAAAATTATAACGTTTTTTCAAAATGCTACTCTTCCTACAATTTAAAGAATTTTATGATGGATTTTTTTCAAAATGTTCCCACAACTTCTATTAATAAAAATTGGTATGGATATTGAGCTATCAGTTAAACAAAAAAGTTATGTAGCTTTATGTATAAAAATGGCCAAAAAATAAGATTTTTTTGTAAATTTTCACCTTCATCATATTCTTAAAAAAAATCTATTCACACTAGACCTTATCCCATACCAACTTTTGTTAAACGCATATGTTTCTACACAGAAAAAAATTGTTAGAGCTCTACATTAATTTACATAAAAGCCTTAGGGTTTTAACCATTCACAAGCTGAAAAAATTAAAAATTTAAAAAATCAACATAAAATTTCAAAAACCATTTTACCAAACCACTATATCATTTTCAATAAACCTCCACCATTATAAAAGAATCGTTCTTTTTTGCAATATGCTTAGCTCACAGCATTCGAGCATGTTTAATTATTTTTTGGGCAGCCCTATATTTTGGGTAATTCGTCCCCTTAATTTCTAAAGCCACTGAATGAAGTTTGGAACTATGTCGTGTATTCGAAGGGGGATTTATTTCGCACATGGGCCTTGCACTTTCTAAGGGCAGTTCCGCGCCTAAGTATTAACACACAAAACCCGACACCTCTGACTCAACCACACCTAATCCCCAAAGGACGAATACGGATACATAAAACATTTCACCCTCCCACTAAAGCCAAGAAATTCCCACACCCTCAAATTCTCCGCCAAATAATTCATAACCCAGCAAATTGCTTTGGTAACTCGATTTTCGTGCTGTGATTCGCGACGCCCCTCTTCAATGGGGGCTCTGTTTGACGCTTTTTTTTCTGTTGAGATGATTGTACTGCAGGAAAAACGCGTCATTTTATCTCAGGCCGTAATGAGTTATGGAAAGGGGCTAAGCTGGGTTATCTGGTACGTGTCCACAGTAAATTCATTATTTTTCTGTATTTTTTTAAAATTTACTGTAGTCAACTCTTTCTGCTCTTCTAAGCAGACGTGGGTATAAAGAGGGACTCCCCTACCCCTTTTATTCTATTTTAATCGATGGAATTTATAATAATATTTTTTAAAATAAATTTTTACAATCAATCTAAATTTTGAACACCGAATAACCGAAATACTATACAAATAACTACAATTTTTAGGAATAACTTTAGAGCCGGATGAGATGGATGTTTAGAGATAGCAATATCTATAATATCCTCTCTCTCCAACCCTAATTGAATTTTTCCTCCCTGTCAATTTTCTATCACTGGACACAAAAAGAAGATAATGTAGATGAACCTAAGATAAATCTATATCAAAACACTTTCTATATATAATTATAAATAATTAATTCAAAACAACCACCGTTTTTTACCAATATACTATAATCCCAAAACAACATTAATTATGGTGTAACCATCACCATGGAAACATAAGAACGTTCTTCAGTCTTCATCTTTTCAAGATAGTTTAAGTAAACCAAAGGATAAATCTAGATAAAACATACTTTCTAATTACCAAATGCTTAATTTTGACAGAAAACCTTGTTATCAATATCCCATGATCCCAAAACAACATTAACTATGGCAACCATCACCATGGAAACGGAAAAACGTTCTACAATCTTCATCCTTGTTGTCATTATTTTCAGGTGTAGGTGGGGTGGTCCATATAATTTTACGCCTCACTTATGACTCCCTCCCCCTACTGTGGTGATAAGCTGACAGTTGTCAGAGGTAAAGAGATGCTTCTGCCATGTTAACTCAACGAGACATAAACCACTTTTCAGTGTACAGTGCGATATGGAATAGGGGTGGCGGGTGTAGTATAGCACGTTACCTACGCGATTTTAGTTGTGTTAAGGTAAAGAGATAATATAGTGTGCTATTTCACCTGTTTCTTTGAGTATTATTTAGGTATCTGTTTAAAAATAGTTTGTGGGGTTGTTCTAAAAATGTTATGTGATACCATTTTGAATATCAAAATGAGCGTCGAATACAAAAATTATTTTATTAATAGTATAACTATCTTTAAGTATTAATTCGAATGTCAAATTATGGAAATAAACCAAATACTATAGGCTAAAATAAATAGCAAGAATGAATATATAACATCATGAAATTATACAAAATGCTTGTTCCCGACGCACACTAGACTGGACGTATCCTATTTTTATTCCAAAGTGTTAAGGAAAATCAACAACCGAAATAACAAATTATAAAGAAAAATGTAACTTCTGAGTGAGGTGAGGATCCATGGATTCAGCTTAGAGTAATTACGAAAAATAATTGAAATTTTCATTAAACAAACTATGTATTTATTTTATTTCTTCATTCTTTATATAATGTGTATATCTTCATTCTTTATAGTATCGACTGAAAGTACAATGGTTTTGTGTTGACCCCCCCCCCCTCTTCTGCCACCGCCATCCATTTTTGCAAAAGTAAAATATATGTATTTATGAACCTAATAATGAACGATTATTAAAACCTGTTAACAGAAATAGATAAGAAATACTTTTTAAAGCAATGTCAGCAACTGTTTTTCTGAATGAAACCCAATAACTTTCGGTGGGTGAGCCTATGTGGGGTCTGACCTAGTTGTAGAGTCCGTAAAATCCTTCTCTTTATACCTTAGATTGGGGTTTATTGTTACGATAGAAATTGTAATGAAGCTCCATTTGGTCATAATGAGTGGTTTGAGGTTTCTGTTAAGGAAGAAGTTTTTTTTTTAAAATATATTTCAGACTTTTTCTCGCTTTGTTAGAAAGTAAAACAAATTACTTTTTGAATCGTGGGTCAATTTTTAAAAATAGTTTTTTTAGAAATACCAACACTTTCTGGCGTATTTTTTAGAGCAATAACGACCAACTATTTAAAAAAAATTTAACTCAAATTATGGATCATTATTATATTCCAATATAAGCCGAATAGAAATAATAAATAATGTTAGCTTGTTCATAAAATCTAAACACATTCATAATTTAAGAACTAGTTAATAAATTATATTATTTTGAGCCCGTTTTTTATAAAATGCCTAGAAACCATTATAAATAAATGAAAATCTACTTTATTTTTTAGTGTAGTAATATTATCTGTTACTGGTAATAATGTCTTAGATCTAAGCTCTCAAGTTGAACAATAGGTTTACGGCTCTTTTCTTATTCACTCACATGGTACGATGCATGTGAAAGGGATATAAAATTAATTCTTTTTTACTTTTTATATAGCCTTGAAAGTGTTTTCGAGAATAAGAACGGCTAGAATTATTTCACACCGGGCCTAAATAAACTAAGCGTTATTTGAAGAGTCATGATGCTAAGTAGTTCGTTACATCTGAGCTAATATTGTAACTGATATCGTGCATTTTCCGTCCGTTTGTTTGAGACCTTAAACTGGGATTTCAAAAATATGTGCTGCACACGCAAAAGAATTAATATCTATGTACAGCTAAAGCACTTACGTAACGTACAGTTGCATTTCGAGAATATCAATGCTACGGCATTAAAGTTTTATGAATTGGTATCGAACTATAATTATTACTAATGGCAGCAAAATGTACGTTCTGCCCGGTGTTACAAATGTAAAATATGTTAAATTTAAATTATACTTTATTCAACATTAATATTACACTTTTATTCGATAAATTAACTTTTTAACTAAAATTTTTGCTTTGAGAGTAGTTTCCTCAATTTTTAGTCCCCCTTACGTTTTTTTGGAAAAACTAATTAAATTTCTTAAACCTAGCATCACAAAGAATGAGACACTTTCTTCTTATAGACTAGAAAACGATCATTCATGCACTTTATTTTATTTTTATTCTAGACATTACCGTTACTTTTGAATCCTTTTTCATTATTTTTCCTTGGCTCCAGAACCTACTTTTATAGTCAGGATCTAGGAAAACTCAGACTATTGGCACAATACATATTGGTTCCCCTTTAAGGAAAATGTTTGCGGGTTATTTATGATTGCCCGTAATGATGATACTAGTTGCCGATCATTTTTCTACCATTTTATCGGCTTCCTTACATCATCGATCAAACTAATCACGTTAGGGCAGTGAATGAAAGTCAAGCTAAAAACACAGAAAACTTTAAGATTTACTGAAATTTTGAGGGTCTATAGTGTATTTAGCATAATAAAAGTCTGATAATAAAAACTAAATCTGATAATAAAAACTAAATTTCAGTTGCTCTTAAAATTTGGGGCCCTAGATCCGTGTTTCTAACGTGCCTTAGAGTAGATCACATGCCCTGCTTACAGCACATATCTTGGCCGACTGTCTATTTAATAGTCAGGGTCCAGCCTTCGCAGCACTATCAAAGTTCTGATTTCCTAAAAAATATCAATGTCATTAAAAAAATATTTTTTACGTTTTCGCAGAAAATACAATAATAAATTTTGTCCAATTCCCGGCAGTTAAGAAGGTTAACAAATTAATGTTATACACAAACTTCTCATGTTGCATGTTGCGATGGGAGCAACCACTCTTCATGTAATACATATAAATCATGCTTATCCAAACAGAGACAAAGATGCCATCTAAGACTCGCACCCATTGTGTCCATCTTTACTTTACGACCATACGAATTACAGACTTACTACTAAAGATAGCATCGAAATGGACACATATGAGTGACAATCCAAACTCTATTGACAAGTTTGGAGTCACTCCTTGCCTTTTATTGTTTTCATCTGTTACGGTTTTATCTTGATTTATTTTGAAATGATATACGAGTCCTGCTTGTAGAATATTGATTAGAGTGTGTGTGCTTCATTCAGGGTTGGATTAGGCATTGTCCACATTTTGTTTGATTTTAATAAAAATGGCATTGTCTTTGTCTTGTAGCATATGAGTCGTGATTTTTATCACTTGTGTTAGGGCTGTAATAAACTGGCTTATACTATCATTGGTTTTGGGGTGGTAATTTTGATGGCACCTTAATTTCTGTTAAGTAAGTCAACTTAGGCTTAAAACAAGTGTTCGTTAAAAATATATAAAAATACTAGAAAATAGTTTTGAGTCCAAAAAAGGACACTTATTAAAAAGCATTTTCAAGCACATTTTTTACCCGTACAAAAATATTGTATGATTTGAATTCTGCAAAAAATTATACTTTCGCCTTTCTGTCTATTTCAAATTACATGTAGATTTTTAAAGTATGTTTGGGCTCAGTCTTATATTATCCATTTAAACTTTAAATTTTTGAATTTATTATAGAACCGCTGCATTTGAACAAAATAAATTAAATGGTGTCTTAGTTTTTAACACATTCCCAAATAAATGGTTTTGTTCAATTTTAAATTACTTTAATACCTGTATCGATGTGTTTTTTGTTTCGAAAACTCTAAATTTATATCAATTGTCATATATCTAATAAAAACAGAAATACTCTGATTGAGTATCCTATAAAAATAATGGAACCTTAAAATTTCCTGATTGGAGAGAGCTCAAAGTGTCTGTTTCAATTTAAATTTTGGTTTGTCAGTAACGGAAACCGCCATTTAAAAGATCCCACTCTAAAACCTCCATTACAATTTTAAAGGAACCGAAATGCGAATGTGAGATAAATAAATGAGGTTACAAATCCTTTTTTTTATATAAATGCATACATATTCTTCCGAGAATTAGCATACACTAAAATATTTTCATATCATATATTACATTTTCCATTAACCCGATTCTATTTATAACGTGTCTTTACTTTTCATAAAAAAAAGCTAGTCTGATATTCTCATTTTACTATTACAGTTGTTAATTCCCTTAAATGCTATTCTAAGTGTACTGTAAAGTGTATTTTAAAATTAAAAGATCAACAATAGCTACATTTCTAAGCAACCAAGAACACTTCCTGGTGTTTAATTCACTACTTCTATTTCTGCAAAAGTTCAATTAAATTTCAGCTTTGAATGTTGGAAATTCAATAGTTTTTTTTTAAATTTCTCTTTATTTGCTGTTATTCCTCAATAAAGAGTCAGCTTTTGAACTTTAAAATAAGTCTAGCAGCCGGAGATTAAAGGAATTGTGTGTGAGAAAAAATAAGTTTTATCTTACCACATAATATAACTATATGTATAGTATGCATTGGGCAGTAGAATTTGACTTATCAAAAATAGTAAGTGTAAAAATTAAAAATGTTAAATAAAAAATCATGCATTTATGAATATCCCGAATAAATAAAGTCTCTCTTGTATTATGATTTCCAAAATATTATCAACACACATCCGTTGCAGCTAGTAAGAACGATTTTAGAATGATTAAATAATAAAGCAAAAATTTTGTAATAGTGTAAAATATATGTGGATTGTCTTTTTGGTTTAATTATCTACGTCTTATAGTAATATGCTTTCTATCGCCCGCTTTTTTTCTCTGTCTGGGACTTCTTAACCGAGAAATATTTACATAATTTTAGGTCGAATATATTAATTTACATAAAATTACTTTATTGCAAAACTTTATTTGAAAAATTGTTTATTTTATCATCTATTAATTTTAGGTTTCATTTGGATCTTTTTTGGTTTTACTATATAAAGTGTGAAAACTCAGAATATTTACATATAAATCAGTAAATGGTGGGCAGTTAGGAGCTACGCAATCCACCTTAAATTTATTTTAAATAGAAGTTAAAAGAATTTTTTTATTTCGATCTAATCTGATGTTATTTCCATTCGTTATCAATCGAAGGTCAATGTCGGAGTTGTCCTCCAAAAAATTTCAATGAAATCAATTTCCGCAAATATGCAAAGACAAGAATGATAATGCAACAGATAAGACTGTATTTTGTGTTTGTAATAGTTAAGATAATAATTATGACACTTAATAATCGCTTTGAATTGTATTTTTCTAAACTAGCTTATTCCGTTTTTTTTCCATATTTTTAGCAAAATTATTTATCGTTAATGTGTCTTTTTAATACAAAAAAAATCGCCAGGTTGGTAAAGATGGTTATATTAACTAATATGTTTCGAGTCATGTTTAAGCTACAAAAAAAAGTTGACATATTAAATAAACAAACATTTGAAATTATTTTTCGCTATTATTTATATTAATACAATCATACTTAGTTTAGTTTTCATCTAACTTTTGTTGATTGTTTAATTTCATTTAGTCTTCATAATAATTATAGGAAAATATTTAAAAAAAATGTTCTTAAAAGTTAATTGTTTGCGTTAGTTGACTATTAACTTTTTCAATAAATCATTTCTTCAACGTCTGCAATAAAAAAACTTAACACATCCGCTGACTTATGATACATCATGCCAGTTTGTATCACTCTTGGGCCAATTGGACGGCCTATTGTCGTTTTAAACTTCATGGTTGATTTATTGAAATTAAAATGGATTCAACGGAAACTGTTACTTAGGAGCTTCTTGTTGAAAGAGACTAGAGTCGTTGACATTTATATACTGCTTGTATAGTTCTAATATTTCTCTGGTATTTTTCAATGTAGATTATTTTAGTTGACTAGGAAAAAACCAAATAATCATCAGACTTATCATCCTGAATGATCAAAATGATTGAATCCCATGATATACAGATTTAAAACATAACTTTGTCAGCTAGTATACAAAATTGACAGTAGTTCTTTAGTCATGCATTCCTCGATAACCCTTTTACTTTGCTACTGAAACTTATTAATATTTTATCAAACACATTTTTTTAAAACTCACTGTGGAATTGACTGATGTTATGCAATTACATTTTAAGAATTGAGGAAATTGGGATTTTTAGTTAATTGAAACTGCTACATCAAAATTTATTCAAAAGCTTTTCCTATATGTAGAACCGAAGAACAAATTATGCATCTAGACCACCAGACATTATCCTAGAATTCACTTAATTTTCCTATTTTATAAAGCATTCCTTCCACTCCAATTTAGTTTCAATGGATGGCATAGATACAGTGGCCATTGTTAGTTTTACCCCAAGTTCAACAAACTATTTTTTTAAGACTAAAAAATCCCTTTTCTGGCGTTAAAAGAGGACGTTCTATCCTATAACATCCGTTTCTGTAATGATGTTATAAAGTAACACGATACCCTATCTCTCCCGCGAAGAAAGCACTACATTCATGTCCATTCAAGAGGAATTATTTATGCATTGTAATTACATGTGTTTATTTCCGGGCCGTTTGGGAGTGTCATTCTTAACAAGCTTGATATTTTATTATGTCTTCTATTGTTGTTCACCCCTTTTGTGTGAGATACATTTGTATTCTTGATACAAAAGGAGATGTTGTCATCGGGTAATTTATAATTATTAGATAGGCAAACAGTCTCCGATTATTATCTCGATGCAATTCGCTAGAGTACAGTTTACTCTTCAGAATGACTACATTTATGAGGTTTATAATAGTTTTTTTTCGATTGAGGAAACCATTTTGAAAATTAGTTTTTTGTAATTATTTTTATATATTTTTCTACAGTATATATTAAACAAAATTAACTATGGCATAAATAACTATGCTTTAATATTACGTTTATAGTAAAAAAAATCAATTACATCTCATTTCTGTAGTGACGTTACACAAATATGAAGTTAACTCCTTAAAGCTGGTGGCAGAAAGTGCTGTCTGAAATTTTATGCAGTTACGTTGCACCAAATTTATAAAGTAACATTTCACCGTAAAAGGGAAAGAAAACTTCTTATTTGTATAATATTACTCTATAATTTGGTATACCGTTGCGCTTAAAGCTGGAGGAAGCTAGGTTTTCAACCAGTTTTATGGAGTAATGTTACACAATACATTTTTATGTTGTTCTAAAAACAAAAATCGACGGCTTAAGAAACAGTGCAAAATATTTAAAGCAATGCAAAAAAAAAATATTATAACACAAGGGCTTCTAAAATAAAAATGAAAATGCGTAGTTTCATCCTATTAGCATTTCCATTGAAAACCAAAGTAGACCTTTTTGACAACACAACTTAATTAACTCCAATTACAACTTGATATTTATAAAAAAAATAATGGAACTACGCTCCATGCATTATAAGTAGAATTATGACGCCAACCTATCAAAGCCTATTCAGCTATGAACTGAAGCATTCATTATATATTTTTTTCTCTCTGTTAGTAAACACTCTACTTATGCAAAAAAAATGACTGTAACTATATATTTGTATTTAAAAAACTTGTTTGCTTCTGTTGATAAACGTTTTTGATAGCATAATAAAATGCCATGAGTTATAATTTATAATCAAGTTCTCTGAAAATGATAGGTTTATTGGTATTTTGACTCAGGCTAGTGTACGCAAGAAATATTATTTGTTTCGTAGTGGACTTTGCAAAATTAAGTTGCCTTTTGCGAAACCTGCAGTCACCTTTTGAAAAAATTAAGTTGATTTTCTATCTCATTGTAAAATAAAATTATTATTTTAAACTTTTTACATGCTTGGCTACACTAAGTTTTTACTATAAGTAAAATTAGTCTACGAGGTCGGTGTTAAAACAATTTTAATATTAAAAAAATACAATTTTCAAAGTCAGCAATGATCATCAATGATTTCAAGCCAGCAATGTGTATTTAGCTTTCTACGTTTTTAACAATTTGATATTTTTATTAAAGACTAAATTTCATAAAATAGCTTCCAGAAAATTATTAAACTGTTTCATAATTTCTATTAAAATAATATTTATTTTAAAATTGGTAAATTCCGATACAATAACATTCCGATACAAAATAAAACCCATCAGTTAGAAAACGTATTTAAAAAAAATAGTCACCTTCCCATTATCGACAGTCAGTTTTTCCTGAAACACACGTATTTTTTAAAAACATTTTTATGAGATTCTAAATTTTGAAATTGAAAATATGTTGACGAGTCTTTAAACCAATTTATTATAGAAGGAGAATAAAAAAATAAGAATCAAAATTAAAAGATTAATAATTGAAACCTTAAAAGTTGTGAAAGCGTAAAAAAAAATAATAACGAAATCGGAATTTTCCGACTATCACTTGCGTTTTATATTACAACTGCCTATATGTTGAGCGCTCTTTTACTAACTTTTTTTTAATCATCTGCAAATCATCTCGGATTAGTTTTCTTCTAAATAACCTCTTATCTCAAACACTTGTTTTTCCCATTTTCTCTCTATGATCACATGTAAGCTTCGATAAGCCTTTCAATAAATAGGAAGTTTTAAACATGTTTGATTACTTTTAATTGCTTGATCCAAATATGAACTATAAAGAAATGAAAGTATTGTGAATCCAAAATGGAGATTTTGTGTTTTACACGCGTTTTGGAGGGTGCTCATTCTAAAAAAGAGGTTTTTGAACATTGGTCTATCCGCGTGTATGAAACCATCCTATAGTTTGAACTAAGCGATATGGACTTCAAATTCGGTACACGAGTTCTAGTTCTTGTCGTACGTCATAATACAGTTTTTTAGAAAATATCGCATGCGTAAATGGTAGATATTCCGAGGTTTTAAAGTTATTGAAATTACCTTATAGGGCATGTAATTTCCTTTAAATGTGTATTGATTTATGGTGGTGCTTGAAAGTCGTGAAGTGTTACTCACCCCTAGTTGTTTACATTGTTTAGCAACGGCTGCTGCTGAAATGGGAAAATATCCATCATAAATGTGAGTGCGAGATCAATAATTATAGGAAAGGTATTACATAACTTTTATTGTAAAAAAAATTATTTACTGTAATTAAGCTGGTAGCAATGAAACTGCGCATTTCAAAAAGCATACAAAATCAAGATTTACGGATAACAGTAATTGCCTTTTATAATTGAACAAGAAAAAAAAGATTTTTTTAAGGAATTTTATGTGTTCAGATAATTATTTTTTATAACTATTCGAAATGTCATTAAATGTATATATTTTTAAAACGTGAAAGAAACTTTGCTTTACAAAATTATCTTCAACAAAATTTTGTATCCAGACCATGTGTTCAATATAAAAAGAAATTGAAAACTTCGTGTTTTTTTCTGGAGATATTTTAAACTGCCACTTCCTTGTTCTTCATTTCGAAAGATGTGTCCTATTTTCTAATATTCTAATGGTGACTCCCTAAAATGAATCGAATTTTAAAAATATATATTTGACACTTTAAAGAATGTATTCTAATGCAAAGAGATATTATAAATAGGTTTTGTATAAAAACCGTATGATTTGACAGTCAAGCTCCTCTAAAAGAATATCTAAACTTCTTTAGTTTTCCATCTGTAACTGTTCCACTTCATAAATTTAGAACCAATCCAAGTTCAAAAGTTCTGTAGAGCAGCGATTCACTGTCACGTTTTGAATGTCGCACATGTCCGAAAATCTCCACACAAAATCCCCCTGTTAAGTATGTGGTCGTGATCTGCCTTCATAATAAGTAGCTGACTGTGTAAGAAAAGCACTTAGGGAGATTCGCGATGACATTTGGGTCAGTCACCTGAGGATAATTGAAATGCGAGTTTTGAAGCATCGTAAAGAGTTTTTTTTAAGGTGTTTATAGCGTGAGAGACATGTTATTGTGAAGGGTAATTGAGCAGTTAACATGCAGTTGAAGAAAAGTGTTTTGTGATAGCCGAGTTGTGTCGTTTAAACTTTAATTTCGAAGTGGCTGGTTTTATAATCAGATTCCTTCGACTGAACTTATAATAAACGTGCGAAAAAATATTAAAATATATTAGTTTTAGTTTTGTACAGTAAAAATCCCCAAAATATGAAAGAAACTAATTTTAATTTTATTAAGTTTATTATATCAATTGGCAAAAGTTAATTTCAGTGTAAACTATTAAAAAAAAAGTATGATTCACATTTGATGATTGTCAGAATTCATAATTAAAGGATGTATTTTAAAAATTCATATCCTCCAAAGTATAACCAAGATATAGTGTTAGGTCCTTTCATTGGCGACTTTTGATGATGGTAAGTATCATTGAATGAAGTCACCAATGAATGGCCGAACTTTATATCTTAGTTATGGTTTAAAGAATGTGAGTTTTGAAACAACATCCTTCATTTGAAATGGACTACCTATCGAGCTCTAAAGTTTTTATGAACTCATATTACTGTTTTTTTTAGTTCATTGTTCATAAATGCTTTTTACTTTAAATTACTTTATATTAAATATAAGGTGCTGAAAATATTGCCATGGGGTGGTAAATAACCGAAATTGAGATTTTGTGTTGACTTATCTTTTTGGATGATGCCGCTTCTAAAAAAGTATTTTTTTGGACATCGGTCCAACTGCCAGACTGTCTGTCTGAAACCTCTCTACAGTTCTAACTCAAAGAGCTGTAGACTAAATTTTATCCCGAATTCAACGTACTTATCGGACGTCATAGTAAGTTTTTGATAATATCTGATCGGGCATTCATAAAGGGTAGCTTATAAAACCTTTAACCGAATTCTAGCGTATATAATATATATTATTGAGTGGTAATAATTGAAAGTCGTGTTACACCATTAGTTTTTTTAAACATTGATTGAATTGAAATTTTTTCAGTTGGTTTATAATAAATAGAATACAAATATTTTGCCTTACACTCAAAGAAGTTTGCATTTTAATGAATTTGAAACAATCAACAGCCTTGATGCAAAAGAATAAAAGTTGTTCGTCTAGGTTTCAATTCAAAAATCCTACATCGATATAGGAAATCATTTGTTAAAATAGAAGTGTGTATTTTACTGAAATAGATATTAATCTAGTTCGTTCGCATTTCAAGTTGAATTTCCAGTTCTTACAATAGATTTAATTTTAAACGCTTACAACTTCTGTAGATAATATCTTTTTGTTTTGTAACTTAAAAGAAATGTTCCTATAACAAATAAGTGGCCTAAAATGTATAATTACAAAGACAAATAAAATTTTTATAAATGTGTGCTTCTATCTTGGGATCTCCAAGAAATAATTTAGTTGTTCCTTAGCACTTGTTATGAGATTATTTAAATAGGGACAGTTATTAACTCTTCTGATGCTTTAGACATGATTTCAAGTTACATGTTTCAAGTAGCTCTTAATTTATCCACTTAAAAGATTACTTAACTTTTTCAATTAATAAAATTAATATAAATGAATAAAAATGGTTGGTTTTGAGTAGGATTCCTATTTTTTTAAATGCCAAACTAAAACACTTTAACAGATTGGTAAAAAGTTTATAAATGTGGCGTTGAAGGGAAAACTCAAGGGTTAGCCTCAGCACAAGTAAGCCTAAACAACGACAATATGAGTGTTAGAGTTTAACACGTGTCCCAAAGATGTAATGTATAAAATTCAAAATTATTGAATTCTTTTTGACACCAGATTTTACTATAACCGTAAGCTTTAACTTCAGTTGCGTCGTGGGAAAGTGCCAATGTACACCAGTAGTGAACTATAATAGTTAGAAGAATGTGAGACTTACAAAATTATTCGGCAGTTAATTGTATTTTGCTTGATAAGAAGCAAAGCAAAAGAAAATAGAAGAACAAAAAAATCACAAATATTTATCAGTACACTTTCTCATTTGGGACATACCAATCCCAATCATAAAATTATATCAACTTATTTCGATCTCATGTTCCGTAGAATTTAATTATTATTCCATTGATCTATTGTTCTTAAATATTTGAAAACCTTAAAATCTTTGTAATCATTTTTATTTTACATCCAGTTTAAACCCCAACTCATTAAAAGCTACTGTGGCAAAAATACTTGCTATGCGAAAATCAGTTAGCTGCTCTTAGCTTCCACACTACGTTTATAACGTAAAAAGTGGAAGGTTTTATAATCGTTCAGTCCGTGTCTGTCTGTCCGTCCGTCTGTCCGTCTGTCACCCACTTTCACAGAAAGAACCACAAGTCCCACAGACAAGTGGGATACGTCATTTTAAAGCAAAAAATCAGATTAGGCTACATTCCAAATTTCATTAAAAAATTTAAATTAGAAATTTATTTAAAATTTAAATAACTAAATTTTTTTTATCTACATTGAAATAACATGCAAATTCTATTTTTATTCATATTTTCACTGTTGTCATCCACAAGTCCTACAGACAAGTGGGATACGTCATTTTGAAGCAAAAAATCAGATTAGACTACATGCCAAATTTCATTAAAAAATTTAAACTAGAAGCTTATTTAAAATTTAAATAACTAAAAATTTAATCTACATTGAAATAACATGCAAATTCCATTTTTATTCAATATTTTTACTGTTGCCATTTCGTTAAACGTACGAGAAACTTTTGTTAAAATAAAAATACACTTTTGAAAAAATATTTATTTATGTGATATAATTCGGTTTGGATTGTTGTATTATCACAATGGTTCTATATATATATGTATGTAGAAAGATGCATAGAGAATTCTAACTTGGCATAAAAAAATATGCTAAGTTTCGCTTTTATTTTTAAAGCATCAATTGTACAAATTATAAATTTTTTGAACTGTAAATTAATTTAACAAACTATAAATAAGTGAATTTTCGAAAGAAATGTAAATGGGAAATTGTTGCGACAAAAATATTTATTAAAAAAGATTACATCATTATTCTTCGAACTTCAAACAAATTTAGCAAACGATAAAGTCTAATTATTAAATCTGAGAAAGAAGATTAATGAAAATAGTTAATTTTGGCGTTTGAAACTTTGAATTACAAATAGCTAAAGGCCCTGTTTTTATTAGAATTAAATCACATTTGCCATTCGCAACAATCGCTCGAGAAACTTTAATTCTTTTAGACAATAAATTAAAATAAATTTATTTTTGCGACATCGATCAGTTTGAAATGACGTCAAATATATTTCACTACGGAATCCTTGTATGTTGATATGAAATGTTTTCATCCTATTTAAAAGCGAGGAATATGACATATTTATTCTTTAAAATATAAATTAATTTTTGCATACGATAAGTAATAATTATTGAATTTTAGAAATAAAATAAATGAAACTAGCCAAATTTAGCTTGTAAATGTTAAATATAGAATTAATGTTGTGTTTGGCGCGTTTTTTCCTGTTAAACACAAATATGTGGAAGCGAGTTAAGTGACAGATTCTGTTACAAACCTACTTGTTTTTTATCTAAATAAATAAAATATAAGGTAATTTAGTACCATAGTACAGTACTGAACAATTAATGCAGGATAAAAAAAAGTACTTTAAAAAGGAATTATATTTTCTTAAAATTAGCGTTTTTATTTTGTAAGAAAGGTATTCATGCACTTCTCAAATAGTTCCTTAATGGGTTGATTGTAACATTACTGTATCTATTTTATATGTAAATGGTTAAAAGAAATGGTATTTGAGACAGCAGTTCCTGTCAAAGGGCGTAAACATACCGTATTTTCTTCGTGAATGAAATTATCAATTGATCGGGATTGTACGAAAAACAAACGAAGCGTAGCCCCAATTATTTGAGGATTGATTCATTCACCTCACAAACGAACCGGTTATTACTCTCAAATAAATGAACCTATTGTTACTTTCAAATATATTCTATTTTTCTTCAAGATAGAAGAAAATTCAATTCAATTTTGCGAAATTTTATTGTAAGGAATGTTGATTGTTTCGAAATTTGTTTTGGGTGTGTCAGAGCTACAGTGGCTGAAGTTCAACCCTGAGTTGGCCTTTTTTTGTTCAAAAACTTTAAATATTAATAAAGATAAGAAAAAGCAATATATATATAATATATTTAATTTAAGAAAATGCCCTCTACAAATGTGTGTGCGAGATCAATAGTTAAAGGGTTAGAAATTTTGTTTTAAATTCTTGTACTAAAAACATTTGAATATTATCAGTAATTTGATATATAAATGTGTTCCAAATCATAATAAATCAAGAACTATTAAAAAATATTACTCTAAGTTAAACTATACCATTATAATGCTATTATGTTAACTAATCTGATGTGCGGAGTTCAATATTATTAATATTATTTTCAAAGTATTCGTAAAGTAATGCAAAAAAAATCTGAAATAAATCTTTCCAACGAATCTTAAAGGCGATAAATTCTTAAAGCCATTCAATGTAGACAATAACATTTATAGTTGGAGATATGGAACTTTTTTTTGCAGTTATGAACACCTATACAGTCTGATAAAGGTGTTCCAAATCATAACAAATCAAGTGCTATTAATTAATATTATTTTGCTTTTACATATACTAATAAAATACTATTATTTTTGCGAAATTAAATATTTATTTTTACTTACAGAGTTTTCGTAAAAGTAATATCAGAAAAAAAACGTTTCTGGAATAAATCTTTCCAATAAATCTTATAAGTTAATTTTTTTATACCATTCAGTTAGAACCATCCATAATTTTTTGTGCCACAGTAAAAGAAACAATAGTCTTATGTTATAACATTAGAAATAGCCCCCTTTTCTACTAAGATACAGACTTATTCAACAAATAACCTCCCCAGACCTAACAACTCAAAGGCGTAATCTGAAAAACTCTCCAGGCAGTAGGTCTATCCATCCCTTTACATTCCTACACACTACTCTTCATCCTTCCGCCCGCATCTATTTACTGTCTCTATCGATCCCTAAAGGGGGAAGCCCAGGAGGTAGGGAGTGGTGGAGAAAATCCGTTTCCATAGCGACGGAAGGAAGATCGATTGTAGACGACCTTGTCGCATTATCTCGATCTCGCCAACTTGGCGTAAAAAATTTGCCCAAACTTAGGATCGTTTTCTTTTTGGATTGGTGGGGTACGTAAATGAGAATGGATTATGAAAGTCAGTGAATTGAGTGGATTGGTCAGTGGATTTGTTTTTTGGCGTTTTATTGGTAAATCGATCTTACGTATGACAGTTTTGTTTATAGTCGTTTTTAGGACAAGAAGGTGGTACTGGACTGGGTATCACCACCTAGTTGCAAATCGTATTACTAACTACAACATTATCAGTTATGTGCTTAGTTTTATGAATTTTTTACACACTTTTATTTACATTTAATCGTGCCGGTGTTTGGTCTCTAGAGACAAGGATTCTTAATTTCCACATCACAATAACCATTGGAAAACTATTCAGGGATTCAAATTTATCTTTTCAAAATTCACTAAAATTCTAAAATTAATTTAAATTTACAAAATAATCTTTGACATTACTTCAAGGCTACTGCAGTATTTCATAGCAAACGGTAATTCCTAAATTTGTTTATTAAAACTATCTGACTCTAACTTTACCATCTAATACTACAACCCATAATATAAAAAAAAAGTTAATAATAATTTTTCACCTCGCCAAATCACCTTGGCGCTGATATTTCAGATCTTCCGCCAAAAGTCATGGATAATCCTTTTGATTGACTGATTTGAGGACTTAGCTGGGGGATTTTTGATTGGAGGGTGGGGAGAGTCTATCTGGAAAAGTGTCATGTGAGACGTCAAAGAGATGTTACAAAGGGGAACTTGGGAAGAATCATTTGGCCCCTGGGACCTTTGTCCTCCATCCCCTTTCTTTTGTACATGCAATAATAATGCATCATATTGATTAACATTAATATTTTAGATTGGAGATGGGGAGAGTTAGGCTACTGCGATGTACGGGTTGTTGATTTGTATGGTTGGTTTGATGTATAGGCTGGCAGAATGAGTGATATTTTATCCAAGAAAACTTGTGTTTGGAAGATTATTCAAAATATTTGTCTATTTTTGTGCAGTTATATGATAAGGTGTTGTAAAGCAATTGTGTTTATAACGTTACGTCGTCGAAAAAAGCGTAACTTATTCGGATGTTTAGTTTCGATGTATTTAAGGTACGGGAAACTATTATTTAACAGCTATGCATTTTAACAGTAAACTGTGTGTTGTTTTTTCTCGATAAAAAGTTATTATACATAGGTATTAACTAAAAAATATGAGCAAACATTTTTATATAAAATTGTCTTCTTGCTACACTGTTCAAAACAATTAGGGGAGCACATGGTTTTAACAAAATTAAAAAAGTGATCCCCTAATTGTTTTGAGCAGTGTAGTTGTATTATATGGTATACTGGCTCTTGTGCCAGAGAGAAAAAGAGAAACTGTTATCTAAATGAAAACGTGGAAGATATGATTAAAAGTTGCGATACCTGACTTAAATTTCTAATTGACAAATTTTTCAGATATTAAGTACTTCCCTACCTACCTCCTATCTCTATCAACAAGTAGCATTATCATTGTTTGTAAACAAACGAATGAATTATCATTCGTTTAGTTCAAAGAGTCATCATTCGTTATCCATCAATAGTTCAATACTGCTTGTCCGTTTCATAAAAAATGCAGCTTAAAATGCAATAAATTTTTATATGGGTACGAAGTCATATAAGTACACATATATAATCATATATTTGTATATGATTGATGAGTAATATTTTTGGTATTAATTGTGAAGGTATGCAGTAGAAATGTTAAAAATTTTTTTTATGAAACCTTAACTTTAAATTATGATTGAAATAACATTTTAATATTAATTCTTTTTTCCAACACAATTTAATAGAGTCTGTATGAGATTTTAATGAGTGTGTCTAAGAGCAAAAAACCACCAAATCCAGATTAACTCGGTCCATTTGTGCTCTATAGCACTTAATTATATCTAAACATAGTAATTGAGAGCATAACATCCTTTTGGGTCTTTGAAAATGAATGGACCAGTCGGATTGAACTTTGTTCGTTGGATCTCTAAATGCAGTTATGTGCAAATTGTCTTGATGTATTTTTAAATATTTTATTTGCTTTAATTAAGTAATAAATTTATAAATATATATATTTTTCTTTTTCAGACTTTGTCAAATATATTTGCAGCACTGATCATGACATCCTCTTTCATTGTTAACCTACCATATTAAAAAAAACAGGAATATCAACTCGTAACATTTAAATAGTTACCACCATATGCTTTATGTGAACTTCTGTGTGTGCATTTTAATTCGTCAGTATGCACTATAAATGTTAGCTGAAAAAGAGACATTCATATTTACATTTTTGAAGACAGGAGCTTTGTCAACTGGAAACCTTGAAATTCACCATCGTGGACTTTTGAATGTATATGTATGCATTTCGATGCGATCACTTGCACCTCAAATGTTAGCTGAAAAAGAAACTGTTTATGCGAACATTTTGAAAGACAGAAACTTCGTTAACTCGTAACATTGCAAATCGCCTCCTTTGAACTTGTGTACGTGTGGGTTAGCGAGAATGGACAATATGCGGGGTTTGGGTTGTTAACTGCTGTAACGATGGCTTGCTGGACCAGAAAGTGTACCGGAATGACTCAAGAGGAAGTGGATGCCCTGCAGATGAAGATAGCTCTGAAGCAGGAACAGCACCTCATACCTCTCAAGGAAGACCTGGCAGACTGGCTCAACAAGACGCTGGGTAAGTATTATATACCTATTTTTTAGGTACAGCTATGATATAATGGCATATCTGTTCATTGGCGACGTTTGCAAGCTTGAAAATTTAAAGTAGGGTTGTTATACAGGGTGGCGCAAATAAAAGTGGCCTGGCCATGAAGGTAGGAATAAGATAGAAATGCTGCCAAGTCAAAAACCAATGTAAAGACAGGTTTGCTAAGAGAAGCTGTGTATCGCTTCAATATTAAGCCCAAACAAGCGCTTTTAGCAAATGATTTGCCGGTAACTATGCAATCTTCACCTGTGCCCTGATCTTATCAACTCACACATGAACAGCCCACACTAAGATCTGAACGCGCCAATAGCCCATGTGTAGCTCTAGTCTAATCGAGTTGAATGTGAAGAGGAATGTATTATGTATACCACAATTGGGTATTTTCGTTGTTTGGAAACGTAACGCAAATAGCCGATTCGAGACATGCCATTACATCATAGCTGATCAAGCACACAAGCCGGAATATATATGTACCAACCCTACCCTACCTATCATAGATGTTCCCTTTTTTGTTTTTCTTGTTAGCTTCATTCGTGCAGCTATGATCCTCATATCAGTGAACTGTTATAAATATATATATATATATATATATATATATATATATATATATATATATATATATATATATATATATATATATATATATATATATATATATATATATATATATATATATATATATATATATATATATATATATATATATATATATTATATATATATATATATATATATATATATATAATATATATATATATATATATAATTATATATACTGTCAAAAATTATGCACTTTGTTTCACGAAAAATATGGTTCCTATAGTAGCTGCAACGGCTGTGTGGTGAAACATTAAACCATATTTTTGGTATTCGGTTGAACCATTTCTCAGGTTTTTGTTTCCAAATCCAGAAAAATGGTTCAACCAAACACCGAAAAAAGGTGAAACATTTCTCCACACAGCCGTTGCAGCTACTAGGAACCAATACCATGGTGAAACCAAGCACAAAATTTCTAACAGTGTAGGTTCTCAAATTTGAGAATAATGTTATCATTTTTGAGGACATTATTGTCATTTGAAATTTCAAAGTATGCGTTTTTAAGAATATTTATCTGATAATAAAATGAGAGATTTTTTAAATTTTTATTTATGACAGTATGGAAACATTTCCACGGGAAAAAAGGTGGTGATTACATTTCATTCAATACCTATGTCGCAACCAGGGGTAAATGGGAAGTGATGCTAGCTTTTCAGTTTTCTCAGCCTGCGTTCCCCCATTGGTGGGTGAAAATGACCTGAGTATCATTGCTTTTGTGAAGCAGCTATTGACAAATTTAAGATCTTTGAAGACAATTAACAACTTTTCCACGATCAAATAATTTAATACCCACTTCCTGTTTCCCCAATTAGATAAAGCTATTTTATGAAATTGAGATCAACAAATAGCTTTTTATTTAGTTTCTGTTAAAGTAGTACTGCGAAATTCTTTATACTGGTCTCAATACCCTCAATACCTCTCTTCTGATAAACAATAAAAAGTGGTCATCTTATCTTAGTTCTTCAATATTTTTAGATAATAAACACATCATTCGTACCCAATAACTGTCAACATTTCCTTCAATTAAGTTCAATGTGATAAAAATAAAATACTATTTAATATCTTACAAAAAAGGGTTTTAAATCCTGTTGACTGTAAAACTGTAAAGATCTCAACGAATAAACAGAGTTGTAGATTTCGAAAAGTTGGGACACATCAGATAACAAGTAACGTGCCAAGGTACAATTTTTAGATTTTGCCGGAACTGTAACATTTTCAAAACAGCTATAAAAAATGGAGTTTTTAACGTATCTTTGAGTGACCTACGTCGTTCAAAACTTAATTGGCGTTTATGGTTATTGTTTTAAACCTATGATTTACACTGAAGATCCCATCAGCGATAAGCAGTTAAGGAAGCCTAATGTTTCATTACTTTAGATGCTCCTTCAACTGTAACAAAACCTAAGGTGGTAGATATAATGTCAGCAGATTATATAGATTTATAGTTCTTCTGCCGTTTTTATTTTTTAAAACTAATGGATAAGTAAATAAAGCATTGCGATCTATATTCTTATCTTTAAACAAAGAGTTTTGCTGTAAAGTTAATGATGATAATGATAAATATACGTACAAAAAGTTTCTGCTATATAGAAACACACAGAAACTGGTAATTGTCTTTTTAACGGAGCGGTAGTAGTTTTTCAGTACAATGTTTTTTTTACGTAGCAATGGTTTTTTAACTTCAAAATTTTTCTGTTTTTCTCTTCTAAAGGATGATAGTTCGTGTTGAATAGTCTCGATGCACATAATTATTTAAATTATTCAAATTAATTACTTTTCACGGTATATTTCCTTCTTAATGCCTATATGTTAAAATTGGTTGTTAAAGGCATTTTCCATAATTATAATTGAGGTTAAACAACACCAATTATCACAATTACTCATTGAATCAACTTTAAATATACTCAAATGTCTTGTTTATTTAATTTAATGTATGAAAATTTTCATTATAAAAAAGTTTCATAAACGCCCACGATGTCCGAATCATTAACAACTGCCTATGAACATCCACAATTTTCAGATTAATGCGCATTTGAAATTACTTTCTACTCTCTACACTCATAATCAAGGTTTTCTCACCATTCTAAATAATCACCATCTCCACTACTTATGTCACACCGTAACCCAACCTTTAAAAGAAAAATACGCTTTCATTCATTTAAACCCCCACCTCTCTGTTGACCATTGTTCATCGATGAAACCAAAGATGTCCGTCCGTCCCACCAGGAACTAAAACAAAACCCACAACTTTCACCTTCCGTAGGTAGGTCACGGTCGTAGCTTTCCGTCAAGTTAACTCGAGATCGGCTATTTGTCATTCACGGATGGCAACTTATCGGATGGCTTAGCAGGTAACTTGAGTTGAGATGCCAAGGCCCCGTTTTTTGTGTTGTTCTCAAGTTGGGGATGTCTTAGAATTTAGTTCCAATTATTATGGAAATATTTAGCATTTACCATTTTTTGTTTATTGTTATCAGGAATAATTTTTGGCATTAAGGATAGCCCCTTATTTGTGAACTAATTTTCATAGTTTGATTCGTATGTTCTGTTCTCAAGTTAGAGACGTCTAAGAATTTGGTTCCAATTATTATTGAATTAATTAGCATTTGCTATTATTGTTTATTGTTATCAGGAATAATTTTTGGCTTTTTTATTAATAGCCATTTATTTTGGAACTAAATTTTATAGTTCGAGTCGTTTGTTGTGTTCTCAAGTTGGGGCACGTCTCAGAATTTGGTTCTAATTATTATGGAATTTTTTTTTTTAACATTTACTATTTTTGTTTATTGTTATCAATAATACGCTTTTTTTTCAAGGAAAGGAATTTATTTTCTAAACCAACTGTCATTGTTCTAGTGCGTTTGTTGTGTTCACAGGTTAGGGATGTCTTAGAATTTGGTTCTAATTATAAAAAAAATTGAATAAATACAGAAATTTTGTTATCCATTATCGAGAATAATTTTTGGCTTTTCAAGGATTCTCTTAATTTTTTTTAAATTCATTTTCATCGCTTGGTTTTTATGATTCTGAAAAAAAAAATGATTAAAACTGCTATAACTTACTAGCAAACCCAATACGAAATTATGTATGGACATCTTCGGAAATTTAGTCCACTTCAATTTCCGAAGATAAACCTTAAAAGAAAAAGAGTTTGAAAGTGGAAAAATACAATTTTGGATTTTTTTTTTTGTATGAAATCAAGGCAACAAGCAAACTTAAGTTATTATCTAAATTTTATATTAACTTTTTTAAGCAATCTTTTTGGCAGTGAATTATGAATACATATGGCAATTTTATCAGTATACGTTAAATATATCTTTAAATTTTTTTGTACGATTAATATTTTAATATCAAAACATATTAACATAACGAAATATCATTAATGGAATTTTAAATTCCATTAAAAAAATTTGACCAGTAATAAGTCAAAATCAGATGATAGTCATCCACGAGTAAATGCTCTAAGTGGCTTGGTAAATTACACATATCTTAGAACGATGTAATTATATATATGGGCTTCTATTATTCTTCCTAGTTATTGTAGTTGGTCTTTAACTGCAATAAAGAAAGTAATGTCTTCCGTACGTGGGAATAAAGAATAATGTATTTGGTCATGGGGCGTATATTTCCCATCTGGGTGCACCTATTCTTCTTACGTTCTGGAATTAGAACTAATTACCAATCGACTGGAGCTGTTATTGCCAAAGCTTTGTGGTGAAGTTAATTTGATGTTGCTGATAATATGAATTATATTTGAGCAATGCGCATAGTTTATAGGTGCTGCTCGTCTTTTGTTTGTAGTATGTAATTGCCTACGTAGCGTAAACCAGTTGTAGTTAAATGGCCGTGTTTGTAAATTTGCCGACGTAGCTTAAACTTGTCGTAGATACATGGCCGTATATTTCTAAACATAGGCTAAATAGATTGTAGCAAGAGTGTGAGATTTGCAAGGGGTGGCAGTTTTGCGATATATTCTAAACCCAATTTTTAACGAATTTTAAAATAAGTAAGTAAAAAAAATCAGTAGATAACTAATTTGATTACGTAATTTATTTTGTAAAGCTTTAAAATTGAAGTTTTATCTGAACTAAATGAACTGTATGTAAAAAAAAGATAAAACAGATGAAAGCGCCAATGAACTCATTTCATTTGTTGTGTAAAACAAATGCATTAAGCAAACATGAATTACTGCGGCTAAAATGGACTTTAGTCCACAAGCAGCAGTCTCTTGAATTCGGCCGAAGTCGTTAAGTGTCCGACTAAAGTCCTTTTTACGCCATAAATAAGGGTTAAGTAAAGTATTCAAAATTGTTTCACGCTAATAAAACGTAGTTTTAATGTCATAATAACAATGCCGTATTTAATTTGTCCACTGATTTTTTACCTTCATCGCATTTCAAAAATATTTGACGTTCATGATCATCCAAGTTAGCATAAAGGTTTATTAGAATTAGGCTAGTGAATTAGATTCATATTGACTTCAGAAGAATATGCAAATACATAAACAATAATTTCAGGAATAATTTTATACTTATGAATTAAATGTTAATTGATTAAAAAAATTACAACACACGGAAGAAAAAGTTTAATAACTGAAACATTCATTATGCATATAAAATCCTTATTTTTCATCTATTTAAAAATATATATCTGTAATACATATGAAACTAAATTTGCTATCTTTTATTAACGCTATTTGTGCGCAACTGATTTTGGAATGACACTAGTTTATGAGTTCAATGTGATCAAAACGCCACTGCTTTTGGGGTCGCGATAACCATTTTTGACACTGATAGGGAAATATATCGACTATTACATGAGAGGAAAGGATGCCAGTCTAGAAAAACTAACACAATTTTAGTACTATGTTGAAATAATAAGGAAATATGGGGACTATACTGGTACTTAGTAAGGACTAATAAAAGGTACTAGAAAGTGGAAAACTAATTTATAAACACGTAGAAACTAATTTAAAAATACTGGAATACAAATACAAATTTGAACGATTTTTTACGCGAAAGAAAGACCTATCTGAAAATATCTCAGCAAATGCAAATTTAAAGTAAAAAATGACTATGCATACCTTTTGATAATCATAAAACGGATATCCATGGCAAATATTTTTTTTATCTAGGTTCATTTGGAACGATTTTGTAATAGTTTGAATTTTTACTAAAACTTTAAACGGCTCTCCTGAAGAATGCTCGTTTTCGCGATAGGGCTCTTTTCCGCGTACGGTGCGCTATTTTGTTAGCTGTCTTCCAAAAAGATCTATGTATACTATTACGGACAGGATCTTCACATACGACACAGTCCTTTATTGCTATTATGAATTATATCAACAAAGTCCACATCATAAATTAGAAAAGTGTTGCGCAACCAGGAGCCCCGTGATACGAGACTGAAGGACACCGTGTTGAAGCGGGGGCTGACACCCACCGAGTGTGGACAAAATACGACCCCGCCTTCTGGAATATATTACTCGACACCTACTCCGGCAGTTAACAATGCTGAATGAGAGATCCTGATACAATGTCCAGAAATAGGACCAGGAGGAAATTACAAAAGGGTTTAAAGATATCAGGACCATTGAAGGTCGTGTTCACAGGAAGTTACGACGTTGTAGTTACTGACGTTACTACAGGAAGTTTATTTTAGTTTATCCCTTCTTGCCTTATCCAACTACCATTACAGTCTAATACACACTTCACAGTATAATTAATGAAATTAACGAATTATCCTTTTACATCTTCATTCAATAGGTATCTCCATTATAATACCTTGATGAGTTTTTAGATAAGACACCTAATCGAGCAATAAAAAATGCTTTGGATACGAATCCAGATACAAAATGTTCAGAAACTGCATCGGAAATTAGTGTATAAAGAAATTTGCAGGCTTTACCCCTAGCCCTTAAAAAATATGGTACAGCTATGATATAATGGTCAGTCCGTTCAATGCTGACTATTGGCGAGCTTGAATATTTATAGAATGCTGTACCATCGAGTTGTATAAAGTATGAAGTGGAATGTTTACCACATTTGGACATTTTTGTTGCTTGACAGCGTAACGGAAATCGCCAAATCGTGACTGTTAAAGTGGTATTTATTTTGTTTTACATTGTCCTGCGCGGCAGCAGCTACCGAGAAGATGGTTTGTGTAGAAAAAGAATAATGGCGTTTGAGGTAAAGTTTTTCGGTTTTCCATTTTCTGTGTAGATGTTATTTAATACTCAAGGCCTCTGCAAGTAAGGCTATTTAGACAGTATATTTTAAGTTATACTTCGTAGGTTTTATCCTTATAGATTATGAGAACTTTATATGTTATGATAAACTGGAAAGTTTATAATGACCTATGTTCCATCCATTATATCAGAGCTCTTCCAAATAGTTTTTTGGAAATATATCTCTTTGGATCTGAGGTACAGATTAAAGAGTTTCGTTTCAGATCCTTGCCTTTCCTCTTGTATAACTATTGAAGCACGCACAATAACGTTGCTGGTCACACCCTTTGCACTCCTTGCGACTCTAATTGCCTACTGATGGCTGCCGCAGATCTGCTTTTGGTTGACCTTCTGAGCAGTACGTATTTCTGGATCTTTTTATTTCTTCTCCATTATTCATAGGGGAGACAGTCTTGGGTGGACTTTGGCCTTTCTCAGAACTATTTTCTGACAGGCCTATTGTTTTCTCTCTGAAGCTTTTCAGAGAAATGGTTGATATTTTTGCTGTTTCTCTTATTTTCCCAAATCACGAGATTTCGACATTGCATTCCGTTTTACCAAAAACAAATGAGTTGAGTGACCGATCATTCTAACTTAAATTACTACATTTTTGCCTGTAGTCATTTTGCAAAGTAAAGACCCAGGATAAATCTGGGATTAACAATAAGAGAAGTGAAATTATTTCTAATTGATTCATTGAAAGAAGTGAAATTGTTTGTGATTGATATAATAAGCGAAGTACAATTGTTTCTAATCACTACAACTTCAATTAACAAATATGTGCATAACATCATCGAAATTCGTCCAAGCAATTTATATTGTTATGGTAATAAAAATAATTTTTCAATATTTTTTTATCTTTATTTAAATTCCACAAACACAAGTTCCAAGTCACATATTTTAAAATCATATTTTATTCTATATATGTCGTTGTTCTCGTGTTCACGGATATCCCATGGAAGATGGTTGACAAAGCCTCCGAAGAGGTATTCCCTATATAAATATAGGCATAGAAACTGACTTCTTAAGCCATTAGATGCCTTACAAAAAGTTACTCTAATGGCTTGTTGATGCATTTTAAGATTAAATTTGTCCACTGTGTAAGTATAAACTGTGTCAATAACTCTCACGGTACCTTTTGTGAACTGAAAACGATTTGTATAAGTTCATTATTTTGAGTGTCTCATTTGTGCTGCACGTTTGTAGGCAAAAAAGCGTGGCATCGTTTAAAAATATGTTAAAGCGTTCCACAACAAGCGTTTGAGCGTGACAAAGAGCTACCGTCTGGATATTTTTTGTTAGTTTAATTATTGCTCTTATTTTTAGACCATTATAATCTAAGTGGTTGGAATCAACTTGTAGGTTTATTTCTTCAACACCCTATAATTATACAAAAGCTATTCTTTTTAGATTCTTATTATGTATTTTTAGACCATCTGTATAGGCCTTTGGCATTTTTGTAATAATTTTTTTGTGACTATTTCAAGATTCTTTCGATGGTTTTTACGCACCCAAAATGCATTATGTAATTTTTAGCACCGTTTAACCCATTAACAACGAGGTGAAGACGATTTGTGAATACCATTTACACTTTCATTTCCGAATAAAAATGACTTTAAATTATTTAAATTCGTTTTCCGTATAACTGGATTTATCCTACAAAAACTGCCCAGGGCTATTATTCTTCATAATCATGATATATTTTGTTTATCTTGGCAAACTTAAGCAGAAAGCTCTTTTGCGTGACAAATTTTTCTTGCCAATCGTCGTTAAGCAGGGGTTAAGAAGGTTAAGAAAAACAGAACTGGCAACAAACTGAAAACCACAAGAACTTTGAAACAAGACCAGAATTCGCATCGACTCTATACAAGCTACTTTTATTATCTTGATTATATCCAACTTGTATTTTATAATCGAACCTAATACATTCTTATGGGAGCTAAACGCTATACCATAGAGCCAACGAGCCACTTTTATTGATATATAATATATTCCCATTATACTTATAGTCCTCCAACATCAAACATTTAAGTCCCTATTTAAAAAAATTCCAGTTTATTTGTCTTATTACAGTGATCTCAATCAACACATCGGGCCTAGCTCTCCAACACTCTGCATTTATCCAGAACTCCCCGGTCAAATGATGAAAAGGACCTCCACTTCCTTGATCGTATTAATGTTGTCGTTACATGATTTTGAATTCATCTCCGATTCGAATCTCGTTTTTGATATCAAAAGAGACGCAAACCGGTCGAGATGAGCGTGTGTCTCTGTAATGACGGATTCGTTTGTTGATGAAATCTGAGACTTGTCACAGGTTGGGCAAATTATATTTGCCGGAAACCTTTCTTGATGACGCTGTGTAGTTTGTATTCTTTTGAAACAACAGAAGTCATCAATATAAAGGGATATAGAAGTTTATTTTAATGACCTTTCGAGAAATGCTACATGTGTAAAAGTCCTTCATAAAATATGAGTAATTTCATTAGTATAATTTATTTTATGGTAGTAAGAACTAGTTGCACTGTTTGCGGTTATGCCTTGATTACTTTTCTGAACCTCTTTTAGTATTCGCAAAAGTATTGTACGATCGAAATTTTTCAAAAAAAATTATGGTTTGAAAACGTTTCATAAAAAGTTCACTGTATTTTTTTAAAAAAAAAAACTTATTATTTATAATGTGTTATGCAAATTTTTTATAAATAAACACAAAATTAGGAGTAACTCCAGTGAGGCGTTGATTTAACCAAATTCCACTTCCGGCTCTTGTAAAATTAAAAAGTTATGTTAAATAATTGCAGCCATTTTTTTTTATTTACCGTATCAGCATAATATAATGCTATTGACTCATTGAAACAATAATTATTATTCAAATTAACAATTAAATACATGCATTTAAAAGTAGATTGAGCTATTTCTATAATTTTGAAAGAACAAGTGAACAGTGAATTTTTGTTTACAGAGGACTTTGTTAATGGAATGTTAAAGAGAGCATTTCTGAAAAAAAACCACTACCTCACTTAGAAAGAAAAGGTTTTAAAATGGAAGATTTTGTACCGTCAATTTAGATGATGCGAGGTTACGCTACATAAAATCGTAGACGAAAAACCCGTAGGCCGTTATAAGCCGTTACGGATAGGAGACCAAGCTTGCGCTGTAGATTATGTAGACAATGGATTTCTGAGGGTTGATGCTGGAGATTTGAGATTTTGGATTTTACTAGACAAAGACACGTATTCAACATAAATAATTATTTGTCTTATTTAACAATTTGCGTAAAGTCCTAAAAGATTAAGATTTAATTTATATTAATGGGTATTTAATTAGTAAGAGATAAATATTGCGAGCAACCAACTATGAAGGTGATAGCAAGATTAAAAAAATGTTTAGTTAAGATGTCAGGCATGGTGTTTGTTGTTATAGTTGTAAAAAAAGTTATTCGTTATGCAGTCTGATCTTATCATTGCTTTTGAAATTCTTTTATTTATCTAAGTTTTAGATTTTAAAAAGATTAAAGCTCCTTGCCTCATTAAATAAGGTTAATAACCGACTACCTGAAAATTAAAACTTTAAATTAAAGTAAAAGTACGTCTAAAAATTTTTTTGACGGGTGGTTGGTTTTGGCCAAAGTTGCCTATTTCTCTAATAAATGTTTTTATGTAAAAATTTAATTTTAATTTTTAACTATTAATGTGATAGTTTTATATTTTACCTAATTGAAAATGTTTAAAGAAAAATCTCCGAGGCCTGGAAGAATTCTTAAAAACCATAGATTGATTTTTATCAAATCTTAACCGAACACTGATTGAAGATGCAGGCCAGAGTCCATGAACTATAGTCCGTTATCCTCATAAGTTTTTTTTTATTACTCATGTAATATAATAAAAAAAATAAAAATAATATGTTTGCCAGTTACAGTAACAAAAGAAAAGAAGGAAAAAATTGCCAGCATTGATATTAACCCATGAACGAAACTCTCACTTTGTCGCGAAATTTAATTTGTCCTACATAAGCTGTTTAGGATTAGGGCCTTTATTTGACTAGTATTTTGTTTATTTCGGCTAAACTTCTTGAACAAATTTTCTTGCCAATCGTCGTTAATGGGTTATAGGTTTTTTTATTTGGTCGTGTTACTTCCAAAATAGATCCTTCCACATGTTAAAAACTTTGGAAACTCTTGATAGAAGGATTTATCAACTTTTATTTCTTCATTAACTTTCTGCTCATTTTAATTCTACTTCGCAATGAATAACCATTAGCGAATCAAAACAACTTAAAGACACTCTTCTACACGTGGGGTTTCTTTGCACGTAGGTGGACGCGAGATAGTCGTTTGCATATCATTTGCTGCACCTTATGCTTCCTCGTTTGCATGGCACCCCCCTCACTCTTACGCGACTTTCCTCTCTTTCACGGTCAAGATGATGATACCTTATGTCTGTTGAAGATTCGACTCACGCCTCGCCTGATCTCTCATTCGATTCGAATGCATCGTTCCAGATATTTAATTTGGAATCTATAAGTACTTTTATGCTGTTACCATAAGGATCTGCCAGTACCCAGTGTCTCTTGCAGAGTTTGGAAATAGTTTTGTTCCTGTATCTTTGACCCATCAGAAGTTGCAAAAGCTCAGTTGGTGTTTGGTTAGTCTTGTGTTGGAAAAATCGTCGATTTTATTCTTTGGATAACATTTTTGATATCAGTAAAAAAACGTCAATAATCTTTTGTTTCCTACAATATTTTGTAAAAATAATATATTTAGTACTGCTGAAGGTTTCGAAGGCTTTGTTGATATGCTGAGTTGTGTTTCTCAAGTCATTTATTCAATCGAATCGCTATGAGAGTCCTTTTGATATCAGCGATAGATTTTGAACGAAAATCATCAACAACACTCGGTTTCTTCAAAAATTGCTGAAGATATCCAGTAGTGAATCGTATGAGGAACATATTCTCTCTGGATCAGTTATCCTTTTAACAAATAGGTTTGCTTTAATATTCCTATCTTTGGGGATTGTTTACGTGGCAAGTTATTGCAGAAGAAATCATTGTTTTGATTGCTAAAAACTTTCATTGAATATACTTGAAGCTATTTTATTTTAAGTATATATCCTGGTACACCAGAGAGCTTTACTATACTTCATTGGTTTTCTTTATAAAAAACACCCTTGAAAGTATCGGTATAGAAGCTTTTGAACAACGGTAGACAGACCAGTTGTTGGTGGATCTAAAAACTTCCCGTATGTTTGAATTATTCTTGGATTTGTGAAAACAACATCTTTAGAATACATTTAATTTTCTTATCATCAGAACATTTCTATATCAGAACATATTAATTTCTTTGGTTGAGGTAAATAAAATAAGCACTCTTTGTAATCTTTAGTGATTTGTGTGGAAAAGATTAAAACGTCGTTTAAGTAGGTCTGTCAAATTCCATTTCAAGAAAACACTTTGATGGCCATTTGATTTTAAAATTTTGGATTTCTGAATTCCTCTCAATACTAACTGCAAGAATTAAATATATGAACGAAAATAAACGTCAAATAGTGAGTCTTTGGATCATGCATTATAAACACCATCGAGTCAGGTTTCTTGAAGACGAGATGGATAACATTGGTTCGTGGATAAAAGACGTCCTACGTAAGTTCCAGTATCATTATTTAAAATTCTATATATCTATTGTATACTTTGAAAGTTACTTTTTATCAGTACATATTATGAAAGTATTACAATGTTTTGAATATGCTCTTATTTAAAATACTAATTAGCTTAAAATTTATAAAATTAAAGCATGCTTTCCTAAAAAATTTATATTGATTTAGTTTACTAATTTAATATGTATAATATACCTCATAAATTTTTAGCCATAACGTCATTTGTGAAAATACTTCTGAAATATGAATGAGTTATAGTATATATTTATTAACGGTACTTTTAATGACGTATCATTCATTTTTGATGACCATTTAAAACTTGTAATCACCTCAAAATCTTTCCTTGACTACTAGTAAATCAACAAAAACTTGATTTTCATCGAATTTCTTTATTATGTTAAACTGTGAAATGAAAGCAACTGTATAAGTGTATATTGTTTTTCACTTCTCATAGAATGTTAATTTCGAAAGCTTTCTTTACGTATAAAACTTGTAGTATATGGTTTTAGTCTAATGAAGCGTATAATACGAATTACATTTGTTTATGTCTTCTATTTTTATGTTGTTGTTGTTGTCGTGTCCATGGTGTGTGCAAAAACTAGATGGATCCGAAGCTGTCGTAGACAGCTTTCGCTATTTCTTCTATTTTTATACCTATTGCAATAGGTTACCTAAAATTATATTCATCTAATTTTTAGATAGAAATAAAATAAACAAATGTATCGCAAAAGCAAAGCAAGTTAGCTAAATACGTATGTTTTTTTAGAGAATTTAAAAGGGAAACGTTTGTCGTTTTGTTTTAAAATTTAATTAAGTGTAAAATAGGTTGTTCTAATTACTCTTTACTCAGCAATCAGGCGCGAGCTATTGACGACTTATTTCAATAATGATTATTTTTTAGAGATATCTCTGCCGTAGAGAAATTTAGGACAGACGTTATTCGAATGACCTTCTAATCAAATATAAAAGTTAGACGAAAAAAAATCAGGTACATAAGGATATTATTTCTAAAAGAATCTTTCGGGTATAAAATACTCAGTGCGCCTTTTACATGGTTAAACAGCTTTCCTTAATTGATTGCATGAAATTTAGATAACCTTTTGTAGTTATAAAAATTAGTTTTCCAATACTACTAAGTTCTTATATCAGCTTCATTTTGCAACTTTAATAGAAAGCATAGTCATCTAAAATTAAATCTGTATTTATGTATCTTATAGTAGAAAAGCGATCATGTCCAATCTCAGGGTCCTGAAAAATTATATTGCATTGATTTATAATGTGACGATCTTCTTTTCTTAATTTAATAAAAACAATCAATAACTCTACTATTCTATTAGACTAACTAGACTATTTCTAATAGACTAACTAGACTATTTCTTCCGTTTAAATGCTAAAAATTTATATCAACTTCACTAACATTCATTCTGCATAAAACCGTCTAAAATTTACCACCTCAATATGCAGTAAAAAATGAAATCACTGCAAGAGGTCCAACATTTATTCGAATTTGAAACACACCGAGCTCCACAGTTGAAACTCTTCTAAAAGAATATAGAATTAATGTGGATTCCATTATACTCTCGTCTGAAATGACTTGTTGCCATTCAGCAGCGTACAAAAGTGTAGTCCTGGGGTCAGTGTATTAGATAATAAGCTTTCTTCTGCCGCCTGTAATGACGTTGAATTGATGCCTGGTGGTAGTAGGAAAAACACTCTCACTGAAAGAGTAAAATAGGCAGGCTAGATCTTGTATGTTGTGAGTTCACTTAATTTATTTAATGGTCGTAATTGTCCAGATAAATATTATGTAGGAAGTATGGTGAAGAAGTTTACTTTTGTTTAGTAATTTATGATGTACATAAATTTATTTAGCAAGTTCTTTTGTTGCTTTATGCAAAATGAAATTAGCATTTAGTGTTTAGAATATTTTTATGTGTTTAATGACGTTTGAGACCATGTTTCAAGTCACCTTTCCAACCTTTAAAAAACAAACTTAAAAATCTTACAGTTAGAACGGAATTTGAAAAGAGGGGACGGATAGACAGGCGAACAAAAAGTATAAGGGTAATTTCATGCAAAATTATCCTGTCTGTAGTGCAAGTCACGTTTGTAAAAAGTGATTATCACTACAAATTTTAACATTAAATGAAAAAAAAATTGGAATAGTTAATCTACACTTATTATAACTAAATAATGTAATGTACTTTATTTAATTTGATTTATTTTTTAAATTTAAAAAACTTTTAATCTCCTCTTAAATCGTGACTTACACTACAGTTACATGGAATTAGCCATAAACATAGGTCTCTGGTGTCATACCTATCAAACAGAAATTTTTTTTAAAAAAAATTCTGTTACACTATTCTAGTTAACAGAGCGCCATTGAGCAATTACCACCACTATCAAGGTAAAGCAGAAGGATTTTTTTAAGATTTAAACCAGCTCTATTCAATCTGTTTATTGATGCTCTTAAAGCTTTTAAAACATAATTAAAGTCACCTATTCAACCTTTAAGAAAACAATAGTTAACAGAGTTTCATTGTGAGCAATTGTCAGCACCTATAAGGCAAGACAGAATGGTTTTTTTCAGGTTTAAACCAGCTCTGCACTCAATGTTAAAACAAAAGAGATTGGATATTATCACATGGGGCTTATTGAGAATCGTGCCGTTGAGGTACATCAGAAGCATGAAAAAAAGTTGCTCGCTTCTGGACTATCAAAGGTTCCTGCTGAGAATGTAATTGTTAATCCAACGGGGGGATACGATTGCACAGTTGGGTATGGTTGATGGCACCGCCATATCTGGTTCCTACCGAGTTAACTACATTGGTGTAATATGCGCTTACTTCCATAACTTATGTTTAATTTGGTACAGTGATTGTGACTGTGAAGCATGTACATAAATAACCGAAGTCATGTTTTTTCACATAAAAAAATAAAAAATAGGTAAAAAAGAGTCGAATGATAAAAAAAAAATCTGTAAAACCAATGGGGTTGTTTAACGGAATCTGGCAATATCTCTGCGGTTTTGTTTTCATGTCTTTCAACAGTGTTGCCACCAGTTTTAGAAGAAAAACACTACGAAAAAATACAATTTAATTCTAAAATTACAAAAACATACCATACAAATACTAGCAAAGCGTTTCACGTTTTTTAAAGTCACTAAAAAGATTCCAAAATGCAGCTAGTATTTTTACGATTTTTTTTTTGTAATTTTAGAATAATTCTCAAGACCGCCGAGCTATTTCCAGATCCTCCGTGAAACAACCTCATTCCAATCTGGCATTTTTAGACTAGCAAAAAGAATTTTCCTTTTAAGATAAAGAAAAGACGATTCTTCAAAAGCTGAAAAAAAGTTTTAGACCAAAGACCTTCTTTATAGGAAGAAAGAACATTAACATCTGCATAAACAATGGTATTGAGTTCCATTTATGTTGTTATTATCACCTATTATTCTATTGAACCACTTTCCTTTGCCGCTGTATCATTTTCTATTGAAATGATGTGTCTAATGCAATCTATATCCATCGCAGAGAAACAAAAAAATCCTACGATGCAAAAGCAAATAACCTTAGCTTTTGCATCGTCACCTAAAATAAACACCTGTAAATCATAAAAAGTTTATGGTTTTTTTCGTTGAGTTAATTGGCCGTTTAACGAAACTGGGAGCATTGTTTTGGGACGATTAATTTTCAGGGTTGAAAAATGTTGCTGGCGACATCTGTTGAGTTTGCTCCAAATTAAAATTAAACAGAAAATACTGTATAGAAACTTTTTAAACCAATTATAAATAAACTGATAAATGAAATTGTTTAATATTGGGAGATTATCAATTCTTTCGTTTATAGTGTAACTTTTTATTTTTATTTTGTCTAAGAAAACTTGAAAAAGCAATTTTTCGACCACGCTGATTGTTTTTTATCTGTTTAAACAAGGTTTAATATTAGAAAACTATAATTAAATAAACATCAAATTTGATTTTGAAAGAATAAAATTTCCTGGATGTGTCTAATACAGGATGTAATCAAACTGTGTCATCACACGTCAACAGACTTATTGAATTTTGAGAACATGTATTTTCTCAACTTTGAGATTTCAAAGTATTTGTTTTTGAGATTAATATAAATGAGAACATCTTAGTATTCATTTTTGGCACTTTCATTTTTATCAGGTCTCAAATTTCAGATTTCAACGTATTTACTTTTGAGAATATTGTATTCTTAATAAAAGGAGAACATCCTAGCATTCATTTTAGAGGGTTTCATTTGTATATCAATGCTAAAATTTGAGAGCATTCACTTTTGAGAATATCGTTCTTCTAACAAAAGGAGAGCCTACTATTATTCCTAGTACTCAATTTTGAGAGTTTCATTTTTTAAATATGTGTTGTGTATGCTTGTTGTAGAAGTGGACGACATCACGGCCTCCAACTTCATGGACAAGCTTGACAACGGAGTGATCATCTGCAGGCTGGCCCGTCTCATCCAGCAGAAGGCGCAGGAGTGCAAGAAGAAAGGACTCATTTCAGAGGTAAGCAGCCACTAGATATAGCTGTATCAGACTTTTGATATTTCCCGGCAGGCAGAGCTTCCTTGCAGACGCATTTGCACCAGATTGGTTATCCACCATGATACTTCTCTGCTTGCACCGCTTCCTTGAAGGCGCATTAGTTAACCACCATACTACGTCATCTGGTACAGCTCAATTAGCTTTACTAACGTAGTCAGAGTCATGAGAGCCTTGGCGGTAAGGAAAACTCATCATGCATCAAAAGTTAATTGTGTGCATAAAAATTTGTTCGATAGATATTTACGTTTAAATTAGTCTGGCGTCTGGCATACAAGCATTTTTACAAGAAAATTGAATTAAAAAAAACGATTTGAAAATATTTCGAAGCTTTCAATCTTATTCTATCGTGTACAATATTTCAATTAGTTACACACCTTCATATAGAGAAACAAAATGGTAAAAATACAATGCTATTTAGCCTTGTTACATTCTTCGCTAAAGTATGTTACAGTTGTTATTGGAATGGATAATGAATATAAAAGAATAGTTTTTTTGCGTTGTAAATCTTCTTCATTTTCTATATTTGACGCAGGTTTTCGCTGCATTTTTTTCTTTATTCAATGACAGTTGCCGATGATGTTAAATCGATGTCAAAGCTGTCACAAGAAGCCGGAATTTATAAAACTTTCCTCATACTATTGTTTATTCTTTGTTCTTTGCTTTTTAATTCATTTGTTCACAGCAATGCACCCAAAGTTACACATTCAATAAGACGTTATTAAAAGCTTTTTCTGTCACACACTAGAAAGCTTTTTAACTTTTCCTGTTCAACTGAAGTAGCAAGTTTTGCTCAAATGAAAACGTTGAATTGTTTCATGCATGTGCTTATTAAAAAAAAACATTTAACTATTTAATTTGCTTATATGTGTACTTAAAAAATTACAACTAATTATTGTTTATATGTCCACGTAAACCATTAACGTTTTTTGCAACAACAAGGTTTTTAAACACGTACGAAGAAAAAATAATAATAATTTCCCAAGAAGTCTCATTATCTTAAAATCAATAATGGAAATTCGTTGATGATTAGCGGCACAAGTTTCCACGAGAATTCATATTAGAAAATTAATGGACTATGTGTTTGCAGGCCCCTTGCAAGTATAAGTTTATATCTAGTGCTCCATGTAGGTAATTACTCCACATGGAGCGCTCAGATGTGTTTGTGGGCTACTCCGTGTGGGTTTAAGTCTGAAGCCCTTCACGCAATGTTTGTTTGAAGGCCCTTTTTATGCGGATTATCGCACCACATGAAGTAGCCAGACGTGTTTACAGGTCGTTCCATCTGATTTTAAGTCAACACTGCAAAAAAACTGCATTTACTAACATTTCCCATAATTTCGACGCTTTCAAACCGTTTCCCTTGCCAGCTTAAAAGTGATTCTTTCAATACTTGTTCTCGTTCAACGTCTTCGTTTGGCTTGAAACTGTGACAGATTTGGTGGCAAGATGGCTGGTTCGAATAGCGTTTGACGCAAAACCGTACCTCAATTTAATGAATGTACGAATATTTCAGGGGGGGGGGCGTATTTTAACTAGATTTTATTATATTTAATACAACTCAGCTGGTAGCTAAAAAACGTACATTTGACGTGATTTTTTTTTTTTTGCATCTGAGCCATTTTATTAGATTTACCTTTTGAAATTCATAGCTATAGAAGAATATGTGTGTGTTGTTGCAGACTGTTCCTTCTGTGCGGTTTAAGGTGTGGGAGAACGCCAAGTCGGAGTCATTCTACGCCAGGGACAACGCCGACAACTTCATCCGATGGTGCAGAAAGTTCGGCGTGCACGAAGCGGTCATCTTCGAGTCGGACGGACTGGGTAAGTACTTTTCTGCGTATATTTGAGGGATCTATGAGATGAAAAGTTAGTTAATGATTGTTAGTGGGTTTATTTATATTGTTATACAAGAGATGATTAATATATAGAGGACTGGTAAAGAAAGCATTGGCAAACAAAAGAGGAGAAAAACATCGCTACTGAATTCACCTGTCTTTTACAGAGAGAATTCGCACAATTTTCAACAATTACTTTTCTTTCTCTTATGGGCCGATATAATTATTAAAATATATATTACCTAAATTTCACTCGATATATAATTTTATTATTGTTATGGCACTTAAAAGACTATTTGGCGAAGCCACATTCTTCTTTTAAACCTATGATAAAATATATTGTTCGATAAATGTTTTACAATATCCATTGAATGGCTTATGATTTATTTACATTATCATTATTTTAGAACTATTATGTTCAAAATTATGAATGATATGTATTAGTTGCAATAAATCTGGAAAAAAATATTCTAACCTAACATTAATATCGATACATAATACTATTTTAAAATATATATATGAATACAACAAATGAGCTGATACAAATAAATAATTATCTGTAATACAAATAAATAATTATCTGTACGCTTTTCTTCAAAATGAACCTGAAATACCAACCCTTAACAGACACATATATTTTATTCTCTATAGTGCTTCACACCCAGCCACGGACCGTTGTCCTGTGCCTGCTCGAACTTGGACGGATTGCGTCTAAATACGAAATCGAGCCTCCTGGCCTCGTTCAACTCGAGAAAGAAATCGACGAAGAGTCCTCGGATGATTTAGGATCGCTATCGACTGGCTCCTCATCACCTATCCCGCCTCTTGTCAGGTAAAGAAATAGTTTGTTGGTTTACATATAGATGGCAGCACTAAAATTGCTTTAACATTTATACACACTTATAAGTTTTCTCTTGTCAAGTAAGAAAATTGTATGTGTTTTCGACTGTAGATGGCAGCACCACAATTTCCTTACATAATTGGTATTTTAAATGTTGACATATTAATTTCATTCTTAAAAATATTTAGAATCGAATTATATTTTAACATTATAAAAAAAGAACGTTTTCAAGTTAAGAAAATGGCTATCATTTATTTTTTTTAGTTATATCATCCTAATTCTATTTACATAGCTTTTATACTTTATTGCTGCAATAGAAAAATAATTCTTGAACTCAAATAAAGATTTTGCAATTTAATAATTTTTTTATGAAAACTAAAAATGGCCAAAAAGCAGGTCATTCTATCCTACGACTTTTGTTTTGGGGGCTGGAGGATATAATGAAGGAACGGGAATTTCGCGCTTACTATAATTTAACACTTATTAATTTGTTTTCAGTTTTGCCGCCACAATTTAATGTGTTTTTACTTCAAAAGTTAAATTTTGCTGGTTACAGTTTCAAAAGTTAAACATTGCTGCTCCAAAACTTATAACTCCCATCTCTCTATAACGTGAAAAACTGATTTAAAATAATTCGAACTGCAATCCAACAAACCAAACTTTTTCCGTCCAAGAACATAAACTAAACTCTTGTGTCTTTAAACAATTCAAACAATTTCAAACAATTTAAAACTCAGCAATAAAAACATCTTCCCTCACAGGTCCCGCACAGAGTCCTCCCTGACTACAAAATCCGGCAGCGATCGGGGTCTATTGAGTCCGGATTCCGGGATCGTGGACCACTATGGGAATGTGCGACCGCCTAGGAGAAATCGACTGTCGTACACGCCGCCCTCTTCAACAGAGAAAGAATTGGCAAAGAAACCTCACAAGCCATCAGAGTTGGACAAGAAGGTGGGTCTTCAATGGGAAATTTGTACTATAAAACGAAGTCGGAAACTCTACCAGCCCAGATCGGATTGCAAAAGTAGGCGCTGGTTCGGTTCCAGTGGCAGTCACTGCTTCCCAATGGAAGGAAATATGCAGCCAAAATCCAACTAAAAACTACCCGAGTGATGGGATATACATGCTCGTTAAATCTGAGGAGTCCTTGCGGTGTTAGCAAATGATGTCGTTAGAAGTCCAGTTGGGTATACGCTCAGGTGTCGACAACGTCACTTGACCATGGTTCTAAATTACGAGACGTAATTTGTTGTGTTAAAGATCCTAAATGAGACTAGAAATCGACAGCAGGAAACGATTTAAATTCCAAATTAACAAATGACACAAAGAGTTGTTATTGAATTGTTTATTTTAGTAGTACAGTTGAACCTCGCTAACGCGAACTTGCTTCACACAAAATTTCGCTTAAGATGAACTGAAATATTTCCCCGTCTTATAAAGCTTTGAGCTAATGCTTAAAAATATTTTAACGCGAAACGCTTAAGGTGAAATCCCGCCTAACCCGAACAAAAATTTCTGAATTTGACTTTTTTCTTCTAAGAAATTCAAATATAAAAACATTAAAAAGGCAAAGAACATTTAAAAGGTAAATTGTCTTCTACTTCTTAGAAAATCACGAAATCCCCCATGATTCGTCTGTTTTAATCCAATGAATGAGGCGGCAAGGGTAGGATGATCCATTACGTCATGAGAAGCGGGTGTATTCCTCAACAGAGGTCATATCTAAAGAATATATGAAATTAGAATCGGTTCTCATTTAAAGTTATTAATTTTCATTTAAAATTAATCGAAAGCAGCAGTCTACTTCTTTCGAGACAAAACAAAATATTTTTAAAATGATATTGACGACCAATGTTTTTTTTTTTTTTAATAAAGCGGAAATTGCGTCTAAATAAGGTGTAGCTAAAAGCACCATTTCAACGATTTTAATAAATATATTATTTGCGTATTGCATTAAAAAATTAGAATAGTTTTTGAGATGTTATTTTTTTAAGCTATTCACTGGTTCAATGTAAAAAAAATACTGACGGTTAACATGAAATTCGGTTAACACGAAAAGTTTCGGTGCTCCCTTCGAGTTCGCGTTAACGGAGTTCGACTGTATTCGTGTTATAAATGGTAACGTTTATCTCTCAGGAAATAAAACTCCCACTTCAGCAATCCTTGCACTATGTACACTGTTAAAAAGTTTGGTGCAGAATTGCACTGAAATCCTGGAACTTTGTAGTTTCCACCACTATTTGCGAGTGTTTATCACCACTTTTGCGGTGTATCAAAGTTACCACAAAATTGGTCAATTCACGCTCCAAATAGTGGTGGCAGCTAGAAAGTTCCTTGATTCCTGCTCAATCTTGCACCAAAATTTTTAACAATTTAACTTTAGTTTTGATAATGATTTCGTGACAAAATCATGTGATTGGCGAAGAAACGGGAACTCCTTAAATGTTTTTTTTTTTAAATCCCACTTAATAAATAGCGTATCTCAAGGGAGTAAACTTCGTGGTTTTTTAATACCTTTCTTTTTTATAAAACGCAATTTGTGTTCCTCTCTTCGTTTCAAAAGACGTGACAATGCACGGGATTAAATTATATTGCGTGAGCATATTCTACAACTAATATATAGTGACCCTCAATTGCGATTTATTTCACTAAATTAAGTGTTATGTATTAGTTGCGAGCGCAACTAATATTAGAGTGAAGTATAGTGACCCTCTTTCAATCTTGTTTTACCAGGTAATGAAGATTGCCAATAACGTGTGCAAAGACGTCCCAACGCAGATCACAAGGATATCTGAAGGAAAGTACTGTATTGGAGGCAAGAATGTCTTTGTTAGAGTAAGTAGAATGTCTTTGTTTGCACAGCTTCTCATCGCACAATTATAAACAAGTAATATTCCATACTTTCTATACAAAATTTTGTATCATTATAATGTAAAAGAATCATTATCAGGTCAATTTCTTTTTGAAATCCAAGTAAATATTTTTTACCAATATTGTGGTAAATCCTAGTAAATCGAAACATCACTTTATTGGTAAAGTAGTATTTTGTTTATTCCCATTTTCAAGAAAAGAATAAGAAAACGTATTGATTTGCATGATAAGGTAAAATAAAGGAAAACTTTTATTTAATTGTGAACTGAAGATGAAAAGGCATAGTTATGTGTGAGCACAAAAAAGCACTTTTATGTGCACCAAAAATATTTTAACCGCGCGTTGCAATTGTTTTCATACTATTTCAATAAAAATCTTTATACACTTTTAAATAGTTAAAATAAAGCTTATCTACCTAAAATTTTCTTTGAGAACTTAGCTTATTGGGAAAGTAACTTCAATCCCAAAATGTCCCAATTAACTTGAATCCACTCTATTATAAAAAAAGTCATTGTACTTAAGTATGATGTGTGTTAATATGTGTTATTAAACACATAAATTGTTTTTCCTTCCTTAGTTGCTGAAAGGTCGCCATGTTATGGTCCGGGTCGGCGGGGGCTGGGACACCCTCGAACACTTCCTGTCTCGCCACGAGCCCTGCCAAGTGATCGTCGTCAACCGGAAGACGACTTCTTTATCGGACGAGTACATCTCTCTCGCCTGCAACGGATCTCCAGATTCTTTCCTGCACATCAGGGCCAAGTACAAGAGCCCCTTGCCCACACCCACCACCCCGGAGTTCAAGGTCATATGAAGAACATGATGGAATGATAGAAATACTTTTAGTACTGTTTGTCTGAAGCAGAAGGAGATGTAGATTAAGGAGGCAAGAATATCCGAAAACGAAATTAATGTCTCTAATGTTAACCAACGGAGAAATTGGGTAGATCTACAATTGCGTCTACAATTTCAATGTTGCGTCTACAATTTCAATGTTGCGGCTACAATTTCAATGTTCCGTCTACAGTTTCAATCAATGCGTCGACAATTTTTTACCTATTGATTCCAAACTTATTGGTATGCTTAGGTATTGATAATCCCAACATCTGTGTTTTTTTAAAAAATTGTCTTTAAGTTAATTAGAATATTTTTTATAAGCTGACAAGTAAAACGGTGCTTTGGTATAATGCACAAAAATTATTTTTAAAAACAATATCAACAATTTTGCTACTTTGATACTCACAAACGTGTGACTTCAATACTAAAGCTTGCCAATAAATTCGGAAACAAAAGGTAAAAAATTGTGGATGATTGCTGGTCGTGAAAAGGTTTATCTAAATTATCCATAGATTAATTTCGTTTTCGGAGATGGTCATTGAAGTCCCATAGAGCTGATGCATAAGTTTCGAAATTCTAACATCTGTGAAAGTATTGCTTTGCTGTGTGAACCCTTTATCACCAAGTATATCGTATGAGAATCGTCATATCAACAAACTTAAACAATTTTCATGGGAAAATATCATCTGGTTATTTAATTATTAATTTTTGAAGTTTTAAAATGCTCCTACATATTCTACAGAGCGTCACTTTTTTTTTACTTTGTCAATTAATAAACAATTAAGCTTACTGAATCTTCTATCAAATTTGTGTTATTTTGCTGTTGTAACGATTCGCATACCCAGTGAAAAAAAATACTACCGTTCGGTAATACTTTCACAGAAATTCGAATTTCAAAACTAATGCATTTGTTTTATGAAACTGGATTGGCCATCCCTTTTGAAGATTTTACAGTCATGTTTTTTTTAAGGCTCTGTGCCACTGTCTTTGACCGAGCATTCGAAAAAGAGCCTTTATGACGATTAGTTGATTAGCTATTAAATCTACATACCAACCTATCAATCGTCATGAAAGCTGTCTGTGTCCGCTTGGACAGAACCGTGGAACATAGCCTTAAATTACGTACTAAGTTTGTTTTTTAACGGAATGCTCAAGTAAAGGACTTTACATAAAGACTGATTCCCTTAATGATAATGTACCAAATCCTGGTAGTATGACAAAATCTATCAACTTCAGGCAGATAGTAACGTCATCGACTGTTTCTCATTGTAAGACTGACCGTTGCCAAACCATAAATAAACTTGTATTTCAACATTGAAAAATGAAGTCTTTACCAGACTCTTAGGTAACAAAATATTAAACAGTGATTATCAAAATTCAATATCAGTTGTTACAGGGAAGTTGTTATTAATGCATTGCAATTGAAGCAATCGATCCTGTTAAATTCTGTGTTTATCTCAATGCCCAAGATAATTGGCTTGTTTTACGTGACGTAGTTCATTCCTGCTTTCATTCCTGAATTTCATTATTGGTTTCGGTAATTGATGGTATAACAAGGTAATCCTCACCAACCACATTTATTAACCAATTGATACCTCATTTTTATTCCAGTGGAACTGTTGACACCCAAGACGTGAAACATGTCAATTACTTATGTTCTTCTTAATCGATGACAAAATGACAACAAATTTCCAAAAACGTGATTTTGACTTTTCTCTTGTAAATCGCCAAATCCACTGAAAGTCCGGCAACAGCTGTATTTTCTTGATAGCATTGTGCAGTATAATTCCGTATCTGAGTATATCTATAGATCTATGTGGCACGATTGTCATTCACTTGTCTATTCCTCCGAACTCCGAACTGTCCTTCCATAGAACTTTGTTGCTCAATGCATTTGAAAATTATCACCATAGACAATTAATACCACTAGCCACTATTACCAATTAGACAATTCCTTTCGTTTTGTGGAGATTTTTTTTTACATAATTTAAATTAAAGGGGCTTTTGTTTTCGAAAGAATAATTCCATTAAATATTTACTGGCATACCCAAAATCTATTCCATCTTATAAACTTTATTTATTTTAAAATTACTTCTTTGGTATGAAAAATAGTATAGCGGTCAGCACTGTTTGGAATAGAATGTAGGCTACTGATGAAGAATTTTGCTTCTATTCGGAGTTGTTGTGATTTGGTATATTACAAATCAGACAATTACTCTGAAAAAATGAATTACTCTGAAGTAAGATCAACTTGTGAAATGTAAGTGTTTGAAATTCATTGAAATGGAAAGTCTAAAAAATTTATTGTGTCTCGTGAATACTTTTTTTATACCATAGAAAAGTTTTCAGTTTGTAGAGTTTATATAACGGAAATTCTACTCTCTCATGTATCTTAAAAACACGCATATTTTTAAGATATCTGTTCTTTTAATACTTTTAGCTTCCGTTAGGTCGTTATAGAGGAATGCTGTATATCAAGCACAGACTTTATTTCGTACTTTAACGTGAATGACAATCGTGTAAATTCAAAAATAAGTGCTTATAAAAGTATATATTTGGATATTCCATATTATAACATTGTATTCTAGTTTCAAACACAGGAAATGTATAATGTTTGTGTCTCCTAACAAGCTTTGAACTTGCATTTATAGTATAAAAAACGTGATATGTGCAACTTCGTGTCTATGCATCAATGTAATGTACAATTTGTATATTACATCAAGTGCTGTAAATTTTAAGAATGTTTATTATATTCACTAGCATTGTGTGCATATTAATTTTGTAAATGTTGAGTTATGTTTATTTGTGTATATAGAAGTTTGCATGTAATAAAAAACAAGGTTTAAATTTATTTTTCATTTTCCATACAAATTAATGTTATTCTTTTCATTTCAACAATAATGTCCTGAAATTATAAAATGTTTAAATGTACACATATTTTCGTATGGGAAAATCAATGTTTCCGTCTTTAAACCTTTTAATTTTTCTTTATGAACCTGATAGTTTTTTAACTATTATATATTTTGGTTAAACTACTCTTCTTTATGTATCAATTCTTAGAAAAATTCCAAATAGTCAAGAAATATGGAAGTAAGGATCTGTAACGGTGCATTTGATATTAATTATTGATTAAAAATGTGCCAAAACCTTTATAAATCATAACCTTAACTAAGAAATATGATGCATATTCGGATATAGTATAAGTATTGAGCGCTAATTTGAAATGTAAGCACAGACATATTTGAATTTATTTAATACAAAAAATAGTTCAGACGAGCATCCTCTTTATCATTTGTAAGATTAAAGTATAAAAAATGTCAAGTGCCAACGTAAAATTTAAAAAATATGTCCTTGTACTAATATTTATATAAACTCAATATTAATGGTAAATTTTGTTATTTTTTATTAAATTTTATTAAGAGGTGGATAAAGTTTTAGTAGTAAAATTTACTTAATAGACTGGTAGTTTGGTATTTTAATTATATATTTATTTGATTTTGTTGTTGTTTACTCAATCATTAACTGTAAAATACAAACAATTATTAATTTTTACCCGGACCCCTTCTTATTTTCAGTAGGACAAATAAAACGACAAAATAATTGCTTTTGTAAATTTGATAGCATTTTATAAGTTTTATTTAGTTCTTGATAAGATTTTTGCGTAAAAATTGTATTTTCATGATAAGCAGATAGATTTCTAATTTTTTTAAACATTTTGAATTCAACATTTTGATTTTTATGAAATTAATATTTAAAATGTGTGATCAAATCAACAGCCAAATTTATGTTTAGAATTACGTTATGAACATTTAACCACTAAAGTAGTAATAAATCAAAAGTCACTTTTAGTTTGCCTTATCCAGTAGAAACGTTAGTAATGTAAAAAAAAAATACGAATAAAATAAACACTACTACAAGTAAGTTAATCACTTTAAGTACTAGGAATCGAATTATAAAAACTACTTCTTACAAATTAAAATATGTATAAATATCTAAAATTTACGGATATTTAATCAAACAGTATTACACGATCAAACAACTTTTACTCTACAGTATTCTAAAACTTTAACATAGTAAAATTATCGATAGAAATCGCATATCAAGAATTTTTTTTTACAAAAAATCTAACTCAAAAGATATTCATGCTAGTATATAAGGACTTAATATTATGATATTGAGTACAAAAAATTTTAAAGACTTTTAAATCTATTTTTAGCACCAATCATATTTGACCATCAAGAATTTTAGAGGAAAAAAAAGGGTTTTCATCAAGTAATAAATTATTGTGACTTGTTTAGAATTTCAATGTATAATTTGTATTTTGTATTGTTTTCGTTTTAAAGAGCTTAGTACATATACTTTTAATTTTTGACTGACACTGTGTTGTGTGTGAAACAGAGTTAATTCGTACATTCTAATTTTGTATTTGTGGAATAAAGTTATAATAAAGTTTTGATTTCAGCATTATTATTTTTATTATTTGTTTTTTTCCATTACAGTAGAAGTTAATAGTGGAGCTTTTTACTATAAAAAGTAGTTTTGTATCATTCATATTAAGGAAAGCAGTGGTCAGCGCTAACGACAGAAACGTTTGGTTTTCTTAAAAAAATTTTACTTAAATTTCATTGTTTCAAATTGACTGAAATAGCCTTTTTATTTGTTTAAAAAATTCTAAAAGAAAAAAAAATCTTGAAATAATTTGCGCAAAATTTTGTTATTGAGACATACGTGCATTATTTTAATATTCTAAAATAATTTAAAACATTGTAAGACAAAAAGAAATACTATTGTGCGACAGATGGCAGCACCAAGACTGCATTTGGCACCGCCAGTCATGAGAATATAAAATGCTTGTGTTTCAAACCCATAGATGGCAGCACTACGATAACGTACAAATTATAAAAAACATGGTTGTTGTGAGATTAGCACTTGAAAAGTGATCCGCACTTATGAATGGATAAATTCATCACATTTCAATTCATTAAATCCCTTGCGACCTTCCTCTGGTTTCCTTTTCTTAAATATTTACATTTAATCATTTTCAAATCTAAAATATTTATACAATACATTTTAGTTGAGTCTAATCATCGTCGCACTAGAGCTACACGAGGGCTATTGGCGATGGGCGTAGTAATTTAGAACCACACAAAGGTTTTTAAAATACTGACTTGAAGCAATGAAAATATAAAGATAGTTCCTGGCTCTTTAAAAAATCGTCTGACTTTCGTCTCGAGAGACCCGAGATTAAATCCTACTGCAAGCTACCTTATAAACTGAAGTAACTAAAAATAATCTAAAAATAGCAAGTTCAAGGATCATGTATATGTATGTCAAAGTGTACTTGAAACCCCCTTAATTAATTGCTAATAAAAGTTCCCCAATTAATTAAGGGGTTCCCAAGAACACTAGGACGTACACATACATGCTTGTTAAATCTGTGGATTGCAAAAGCTCGGTGGCGTTAAAGTATGCAAACTTGTAGAAATTCTTTCACACACACAGTCCAATATAATAGCTACATTCCTAGGTCAGGTGAAAACCTCTCCGGTTGAGCGTGACCGGGGCTTTAAATTACGAGGCGTTCATTGAGCAAAGATATACTTCCTCCCAATGGTATTCACTCGCTTGTTCACTAAGAGTTTACACGAGGGTTAAAAAACTGAAATTAATTATCCCCTATCAATTAACAGGATTTCCAATTAGCCGCATCACCTCTCTTTAGGCCAGTTTCACATGCAACCGGTAACGTTGCCGTACTTTCCGGTTCGGATAATCGCAGTAGCAATGTCAAGTCAATTGAATATTTCCCTTGCTACGGAAGATCAAACCCTACTTACGTTTTTACCTGTGATTTTCCATCAAGGAGGTTGGTTGGTTGACATATATTTTCAGGCTTGTGTGCTTGGTCACAGAGACCCGCTTATAAACCTTCGTCAAGAAGGACGGACACGACATACACACACATACAAGACAGATGCTGCCATCTATCGCCACCTCCACAATTTAAACATGTCCTTGAAAGGGGAGGGAAATAGTCTCCAGGGACCTGTACCCGTGGTAAACTGCGCAATGACCGACCACAGGACTTTCGGAACCAACAGATTTAACGAGCACGTACTCCGCATATACTCGGTGGGTCTTCTGTGGTACCGGGACTCGATCGCGGGACCTTCCGATCTCGAGACGCTGACCCCTAGGCTCCCCACAGCCCTTTCCATCAAGTAGGAACAATGTTGCAGTGGCAATATACAGAAAAAAATCCTCACTTCAAATTTTTCTTAACACTGACATTAGTTGATTGAAAATCTCAGATAAAACCGTAAATACGGTGGTTTTCTCTTCCGTCGGATGTGTACGACCCAATGGATTTAACATTGCTATTGACATCAACCGGCAGCGTAAGTACAATTCCGGAACCGTTACGTCTGAAAAAAGCCTAAAGGTTCCTCTGTATGACCTCCGACATAAACCTCTATACTGCCGTAGGCAGGAAAACTGCAGTATCTAGAATAATGTCTTGCACCATTTTTGTAAGAACTCAATAACTTTAACCCACGAAAAAGTATACTAAAATCTGATTTTTTCAGGGCAAAAATGGTCTAATATATTGTTGTGGTTACTGCAGTTTACCTGTCTACGGCAGTATACGGGAAAGAAGCATATCAAAGCAGGACCGCCGCACATAATTCAGAAACAAAAAGATCATTACAGTGAGACAATGCACGAGTTCTTTCAACCGCGACCATCGCCCTTGACCCCGGAAAACACCCCCCATTGGAGATGACTCAGCCGGGTATGTCTTGTGGAAGGTGCAACAGTTGCATACGCCCCTCTAAATTACATTCGAGAAGATTCAAGACATTCACCCAGTTTGGAAATAGAAAAGTTTGATTGAATTGCTAAGTAAAGGAGGCAAGTCATTGGAGGATTTCCCTCTAAGATTCTTCCTTTCAACATGTTAGTGGAAGAAGAAGTTTGTACGGAAAATATGCATGTGGACTTGAACCTTTTTGCATTTGAGGTTTTGATTGAATTGGTGAAGTGTTTTTTTCCCCGCATTATTTTCAACATCGGAATTCAAAATTGATCTCGCGACAGGGATCCCAAAACTATTTAACCTAAATTAAAGTGTACACTAAGTATTCAAAAGGTTTTAAAGTGGGAAGAGAGTGAGATCACATTTCACCATTTACCTTCGAGTTCATTTAACCTCAAAAAGATGCTTGTTAAAAGTTATCATTCACTTTTTTGTGGCTATAATTTTATTATTTTCTGATTTCAGCTCACGTATTAGAAAATAAAACAACTTTTGTGCTTTTAAATGCGAATTAACTTAAAAAATTAAGTTCATATTAAAATGTATTAAATAGTCAAATGTTTGAAATTGGGAAAACAGAAGATCTTACCACCTGCCTCATTTAACCTTAAAACGATATCTAATTTTTTAAAAAAAATAACTGAAAGTGCACTAAATGCCCGTGCAAAGCATCTGAATGAATGGCAACTTTCACTGATCTCAAGATCGTGCATATAAACTAGGATTTGAACAAGTAATTTCATATAGATTTTAATTTATATCTAATTTAGATCTCTATTCTGTTTCTAGATTTAATTTCTTGTGATATAATCCAATTATTTTCTGATTTTAACTCACCTACGACAAATAAAACTACTATTGGATTTTTTTAATAGGAATTACTTTGAAAAAATTGCGTTAAAACAACTAATGGGCATGTTTCAGATCTTGGCTGGCAACAAAAATACTAAATAAAAAATAAATTCTTTATCGAGCCTTGATTGGTTAATCAATGTCACGTGGGAACGGAGCACCGATTGAAAGAAGCTCAGGAATGAAAGCTGGAAATATGTCACCTGGGACAATCTAATGAATGTATTCATCGCACATTTTACACGCCACATAAACCAAAAAGTATTCTATTAACAGATATCCAGCATTTCTCAATTCTATTTATTCATATTTGTGTCTCTTTACAGCTGTTCCTAGATTCCACGTCAATCTGGTTTTGTTTGGATACACCTCAATCGCATTTTATTTGCCATGCTCGCCAGTTTTACCTGCGCATTCTTCAATGACAAAGAGTAATCAAAACCTGTCACTCTTGCAATATGCTTTTCAGAAGTGTTTACTGTTCTTACAAAGCCTTTTAAATATGCTCTTGAAGATGTTTTCCTTTCTTTGTAAGATAATCCCGTTTTCTTTTGTTAAAATGGTGCGATTTTTTTGTATATATGTAGTGTTTTTAATGTAATACTTATAATTAAAATTTTGGTAATTAGGAATGTAGTTGGTACTTTTTTATGTCTTCTTGTTCCGAACGATATTTAATGTTTTTGAGGTGTTGATACTCACGACTATAACCTTCAAAAGTAAATAAACTATAACATATACTATTTTGCTACTTCATGCTACTTTGCTACTTAATGTTATGTAGCTATTTAATCAATTAGAGTCAGCGTCTGGTCAACTACCACAAAGTAAAACTTTCGGTACAATAGCTTTTCATAACTGTGAATATTGCACATGGTTGTTCCATTTTTTTTTTTGTAAAAATCGTATCTTCATACTACAAACATTTTCTTTCATAACGTGCCCTATCCTTGTCTCATAAAGGCAAATTACAGACAAAAGGCACAAAGGGACAAATTACCATATATAAAAAAATATTTTGGTAAAAATATTGGTTTAGAAGTATTGAAAAATAAATAAGCAAACAATTTACTAATTTTAGTAAGTTAAGCTAAATTATAATCTTTAATACTCTTCCAAAAAATAAATTTGAAAATTTATTTAAAAATAAATTTTCAAAGTGTCACGACAAGCCTCCTCTCTCCTACTTTGAATAATTCTGCCGTTTTCTCGAAAATTTCTATAGACTCAATTGAGGAAATAATTTTTTTTATGCTGTTATGTAGATCTTTTCCCCATAACTCTTCCTAGCCATTATAAAAATTCAAATTATCTGTTAAACTCTGCATGTTGAACGAAAGCTGCGGAACACAATGGGATTGGCAGTTTTTTAGTCATCTCTTGTAAAACCACCGCGACATCACTCTTCAATGACATCAGAACAGAATTTTGAATAAGGAACAACATTGATTGGTCTGATGTCAAAAATGACTAATAGGTTTAATATGGAATAAAATAACATTCATAAGTCAATAAGGTAAGAGAGATCGGGGCTAGTTTTCCAGGTTGTTTTCTTTTTGATTGTCCTCACGTGATCATATACAAATTAGCATTACTACTTTTCAATTCAGTAAATATACTTTTTTAACAGCAAATTGTTAAATGCAAGCAAGTTGAGTTGGAAAACGTGCCCCGTTTATGGGGTACATTTTAACAGACTGCCAAAAATTGGTGGGGCAAATTCTCCAAACCAAGTTAATCCCAATAGCGTATAAACAGAAGAGATGGGTGCATCCAATCATACCAGCGAAGCAAAAGTTTTCACCGGTACCACACAACACATTTACATCAGATATAAATTCACAACACAAGATGATTGCAGCACTTTTACCATCACACTGTGATGGTAAATTAGAGGGCTTGTTTACAGTTTTGCCAATGATTATTGATTTACTTATCGACCATCTTAAGCACCTTTGAAACCGTTCAATTATAAGAACGATGTTGAAAAATTCACTTTCACCCCCAAAATGTTATATCATGTCTTAAATTTTTATATACAGCATAGATGTTAACTGATTTTTGACTGTTAGAACAGGTTAATAAATGTTACTACTTTAGTTAAATGTTGTCTACTTTAGTTAATAAATGTTACTACTTTAGTTAAATGTTGTCTACTTTAGTTAATAAATGTTGTCTATTTTAGTTAGAAATGAAACCCAAACGATTTAGGCCATAGTGGCACCACAAAAAAAGATGCGTAACTTGCATTTGAGGGCACACGCAAAGGTATGGACAGTATTGTGTCTTTTAGACGGGAAATATGCATGGTTAACCACGAGTATTTCTTTTTTTGTACCAACACCCCTCAGATAGTTGAGAGACGGAACTGTCCCTTTAGGGAGCCCCACTTGTTTCATTCGGTAGCTTTATTATTGTCTGATTGTGAAGTTTATTCAACTAATAATGAATAGTTTTGTTAATACAAAATGAATGGAAAACACCTTTAAAAAAGAATTGGAAAACGAAAAGTTTGCTTTTGAATGAAATCGTCCATTATTTTATTCTAGTAAGTATTTACTTTTTAATGTTTTTATATAAATAATAGCTGTTTGATTTTTTCAAAGAATTCAAACGGGGTTCTTTCGGAGACTTGTCCTAACTATTTCGAGAGGCATTGGTTCTGGATATGTAACGACTAGCAAAATTTTAATTTACAAGAATAAAATTATTATTTATAATTATTATTATTTTGCGTGAATGCGCTTAGCTATATACTAAAATATGACATTCAAAGAAAATAAAGACATTTTGATTGATAATTGAAGACATTTCAAACAACTTTAATGTAATGTTGTTTTAATATTTAAAAAAAGATATGCTGGTCGTCTTGTTTTTCTGGTTCAGTAGAAGCCGGTAAGGGGATGGGGGATGGATAGAGATGTCGATCGACAAGGAATGGGGATTGAACCAGCGCCACTAGATAACAGAAAGGTATCAATGTCCTAAAATTTAAAATTACATTTTATTGTTGAAGAATATTAAGAAAAGAACGGTCCTGCCATTTTCTGAGATGAGTATATCACTTACCCAAAATCGCCATCAGCAATCTGGAGGCCTTTGACGATTTTAGTGTGGCCATCCGCGCTCTTTTTTAAAAACCCTAAATTTAAAAAAAAATATTTAAAACCAAAAAGTTAAATAAGAAGAAAATTATTTTAAACCCAATCCAGTTAATCTGAGGTACAGATTAACTGGAACAACTTCATTGTTTTTTTGTAATGCTTTTATATTTTATTATTATTATTATTATTTTTATATTATTATATATTTTTTAATTATTTATTTTATATTATATTATTATTATTATGTTATTATTGATTGTTTGTGTTATTATGATTATGATTATTATTATTATTATTATTATTATTATTATTATTATTATTATTTTATTATTATTATTATTATTATTATTATTATTATTTTATTATTATTATTATTATTATTATTATTATTTTATTGTTACTATTATATTAAGTATAAGTAAGTTGGAGGGGGATCTGAACTACAGATTCCCCAAAATTATAGGTCTAGAGCTTCCATTTGAGGGGACTGACCAATAGTACCGAAACCACTCTCTCCCTTACCTGTACGCATGCGCATTAAATATCGTCTGCTCAAAACAACACCTGCCACAGGTAAAACGAAAACTCCAAAAACCGGCACAAGCCCAATCATTTACTCTCAAACCATCCGGTGAGGGAGAACTAGGCACAGGCGGCGATCAACTTAAAACGAAGGGTGCGTGAGAACAACAAAAGGAACGATTTGCACGTTTTATTCCATCTTGCATTCGAAGTTTGGAACACCGACTCATTTAATATCTGTGTTTAGAAGTAAAATTGTGCACGCGGATTCGATTTTGTGATTTTTTTTATTCTCAAGGGAGAGATGATTGTTTTGTTTGTGGTGTGAATCTTGGAATATATTTACAGAAAAGGAAGTTGAGTGGAGGAACTCAACAGGTAAGTCCATTAAGATTTTTATTCGAATTGAAAAAGTCCTTTAAAATATTTATGTTTTTATTTATGGCATGATATGGGCATAACATCATATTAGCCTTTTATCATTAGCATGAAATTGTTGTAAAACAGACAGGAATGATTGCCTTTTAACTGCCTTAAAACTTTTATATAAAAAGCTATTAAGTTCCATTCTTTTATTTTAAATTTATGATTTAATTGTATTTTCGTTTACTACTTTATTATAATTACTATTTAAACAATAAAAATAAAAGTATAAAAACATCAAAATATGTGAGTTCGTTATCCGAAAGAGAGTTTGCGATTACTAAAACTTTTTAGATCGTGTGACATTATTTTTGTGACATTATCTTCAAGCAGCTGTTCATTCCGTCCTTTAGTGGTTTCCTATTAAAGGAACAATAAATTCCACCGAAAGAATGCATTTTTTATGATACAAGTAAAGTGAAAATATCAAATAGATAACTTCAATGATAAAAATACTCCTGTTTTCCACTAAGAAGTCTTTTTTTTCTCTAAAAAAACTTTACATAAACTCTTTCTAGTCTTTGTGTCAAAATGTGATACACAGTTAATACCAAATTAAAAAAATAATTTTGGCAAGTTGATAGAAAGTTTAGCATCTTGTTTAAAAGAAATGTTTGAAATGTTAAGTTGAATGTCTAATTATGTGTTGAATGTATTGTTGAATGTCTTGAATAGATTTCTTCAAATATCTTCACCCTCAAAAAACCTCCTACAATTATATCCTTTACATGAACACATTTTTAAAACAATTATATATTTAGAAGTATGCTTCGAAGATACTTTTGATAAGAAAAATACGTTTAACATTTGCCGAGCGTCTCGAAAACTGAGTGGAATTTGAGGTTTGAGTGGTAAAAATAATTTTTTTTTTGCGCACTATGAATAAACAAACAAGCTCTGTCAGTTTTTAGCTTCCACACTACGTCTATAACGTAAAAAGTGGAAGGTTTTATAATCGTTCAGTCCGTCCGTCTGTCACCCACTTTCACAGAACGAACCGTAAGTCTCACAAACAAGTGGGATACGTCATTTTGAAGCAAAAAATCAGGTTAGGCTACATTCCAAATTTCATTAAAAAATTTAAATTATAAGTTTATTTAAAATTTAAATAACTAAAAATTTAATCTACATTGAAATAACATGCAAATTCCATTTTTATTCAATATTTTCACTGTTGCCATTTCGTTAAACGTACGAGAAACTTTATTTAAAATAAAAATAAAAACTTTTGAAAGAATATTTATTTTTGTGATATAATTCAGTTTGGATTGTTGTAATATCACAATAGAGTTCTTTTGATAGTTCATTATATATGTATGAAGAAAAATGCATAGAGAATTATAACTTGGTATAAAAAATATGCAAAGTTTCGCTTTTATTTTTAAAGCATCAATTGTACTAATTATATATTTTTCGAACTGTAAATTAATTTAACAAACGATAAATAACTGAATTTTCGAAAGAAATGTAAATGGGAAATTGGAGCGACACAAAGATATTTATTAAAAAAGATTACATCATTATTCTTCGAACTTCAAACAAATTTAGCAAACGATAAAGTCTAATTATTAAATCTGAGAAAGTAGATTAATGAAAATGGTTAATTTTGGCGTTTAAAAGTTTGAATTACAACTAGCTAAAGGCCCGGTTTGGTGAATTTCTTTCTGAGGTGTATAAATAGTTTGTTTCCTGTTGAACACAAATGTTGTGTGGAAGCGGTTTAAGTGACAGATTCTGTAACAAACCTACTTTTTGTGATTTACAGTCCACTTTGACGTTTAATTTAATTCACAGTGGGTTTTTTTTAAAAAATTACCGCTGAAAAAAACTCTGCAAGACCTCGAAAATATGCTTGACCATCTTGGTACGTAATTTTTTCTGCACAATTAATAAATATATCAGTATTTTTTAAATAGAAAAGTTAAAATTAAGAAAAATTGTAAACTGTAGTTGCGAAGGGAATTCTACAAAGGTCCACGTATGTATGCCTCTGGAACAAAGAGCTTAATTACACGGGAGTGCTATGCTTTTAGTATAAACAGTTTTATGAAGGTAAATAAAAATAATGAACTTTTTACTGGTTTTCGATTTCACTAACAACTTCAACGCGATTGATGAAACTAATCCAATGAATGCATTCTTTTATATTTGGTACTTCGCAATGAAATCCTATTCTAACCAAAAAGTAGCAAACTTTGCCTGGTTGTCGCATCTCTGTCCGTGTTGAAAACCGCCGTTCCGTGACTACAATGTTGAAATGTATGTACAAGACCTTCACCTGTTTTGGTGGATTTACCATCGCTCCCGGATATGCGAAAGTTGTAATTAAACTAGACATGCGCATCATCCCGAGTTGATTAGAATTTTGAAGTAAAATTTTTCATGTCAAATGCTCATATTTCAATAATAATCAGTATTTTCATGATTGGGATTATAAAAACTTAGTTCATTTGTATTCAAAACATGTTTGAGTAAAAAATTATAAGTGTTCACTGCGAAATTGAACACCATGTAAGTAACAGCTGAATACTGACATTTGATATCAACTAAAATATTCTAATTATGATTTGGAGTAGCTTATGAATATTATAACGAATATTTTATTACATCATTAAAACTTCTCAACCCATGATGAATGTCGATTTATTTACGTAAAAGTCTTAAATTAAGAAAAATCGAGTACAGATAAAATGAGTTAAATAAATAGGGAAATAAAATTAATGTTATAAATTCTGAAATGTAAAATTAATACAATAAGCAAAAAAGTTATATAATTAAATTAAAAAGTAATATAATTAGTACATTTCAATTAGGTTCAAAATTGAAAATTTATTTAACTAAAACTGTTGCCGGAAAAAGCATCGTTACGTGTAGTATCCAAAGAACAGCACTAAAACTTTTGTTTTGGAGAGCAGTTTTTAATTTAACTAGTTTAAATAGAATAAGGCATTTTATTAGTTTAGTAAAAAATGCAGATTTTAAACACTTAATAAAATTTAAATAATATGCATGTATAGAAACAGCCATCCCAAGCAATGGCAAGTCATTTACCATTCTAGAAGAGAATGTTATGTTACCTCTGTTTATGAGTCTACAATGTTGACAGGGGTCTACGGGAAAGCTTTCAAACTCTTCAAAGGGCCTGTAACAAATCGAATATCCATTTACTTATTTTAAAAAAAGTTAATGCTGATAACAGCATGAGAGGATGATAATATCCTGATAGGATTCTGACCAGTGAAGAGGGGGATTAATGGGCATAAAATAAAGGTTTACATAAAATAATAATTACTGTTATTAAAGGTACATCTGTATAGCAAATATATGAGTAGATTTGTTTGAATGTACTGAATAGTTTGTCGAAAAATGACTGTTACACAAAAGTTTTTTCTGTATTTTCAATGTAATGCAATGTTTTCCTTAATTTTATATAAAAAAATATGAGCAAGTGGTTGGACTGGCACCTGGCGAAAGGTGAATGTAAAATTTTTGTAAAAGATAAAGTTCCAGAAAAAAGACAATAAAACTGGCATAAAAAATACTTTAGGAAGCATGCAGACTTTACTTACATAACAAGTATATCGTTAACTAAGAAAAGTGGTCCATCAGCATAACTTCAATCTTTCAGGAAAATTGCGGGAAGTTTTGACACAAAAGTCTTGAGCAATGAAAATATTGCTTTTGGGTTGTGGTAAAAGGAACGTATCTAGTTATTGAAACCCAGCAGCTTTTTTTTAAATTTTTATTCTCGAAATCTTCAAGATTTGTATCAGTCATCAGTTCTTAGAAAATTTGCAAATTTTAACATAATTTTAACTAACAAAAAAGTTAAATGCAATTTAACCATTGTTTATTCAAGGGGCATAATTTTGTAATAGTTTAAGACCATTTGAGCCTGCCAGCGATGAAATTTGCGATATTCTAAATTCGATTTTTTTTTGTCTTATAATTAGATTCAGATAGTTGAAAGATAAATTTGAATAACTGAATAACACACTCAAACTTAAATTGTAACTTAATTTTAAAAAAAACTATAGTGTTGAAAATATTAGGTGAAAGCTAAATTTTACAACGCGATATTTCAAACGTATACATACTGCAATACCAACGATGACGTTAGATAAAACGTCACTCAGAGCAAAGGGAAAGAATGTTTGCTTGCTTTTATTTACTTTACAACTAGCATTCCGACGCTCTCTGTCCTTCAGTTTCACCTGTGAATAGTCAGCATGAAAAGATCCTATCATTTTGAACTACACAATGCGACAGGTCAGTAAATATACAAGATTATAAAAGTGTGGTAAAAAAAAATAGTTGGAATTTGTTTACGTGGGACCTACATACCAACAGGTGGGAGGTCTCGAAAGGAGTGACCTAACTGGATAACGATTGACGTACAAGTTTTGGAATTTGATACTATTACAAAATTAAGATATGACTTGTTCATACGTCTGAAATGACATTTAAGTTGTATTTGAAAATTATATCCTGAACAAGCATTGTTTTGTAGCTTTTAGTTCTGTCACTGACATAAATTAAGTGTTTAAATATTCATAAATCAAAATGTCACTTTTAACTTTTTTTGCAATGTGTACATTTATGTTGAGAATTTTAATTTACTTATTTTTAAATAATCAAAAGAAATGAATCAAATGAAAAATTATATTTTACTTTTCTGGCAATGATTGTAAATTTGTTATTCAATGTTTTTTTACTAAGAATAAAGTATATGGCACGTTAAAGATTTTAATCGATAAATAATAAAAAGGGACAAAGTTATATATTCAGATTATTTTGTAGAAAATCCCAAAACATAATTTATTAAAAAAAAAAAAATTGCGTTTGTAAATAATTTACAACCCAATGCAGTTCTTTAGAAAAAAGATTGAATGAATAATGAGCATCTTATAAGCTCGATTTCAAAAAAATAATAATCTTCAAGTTATAAAGATGTCATAAGTTCTAAAATAATATTGGGAAAACCTCTTAAAATTGCGAAATATTTATAACATGAACTTTCCTTCCTATTTTCCTTGGTGACACTAAACAGCTTTATTACGCTTTGAGTCTCCACAATAGACCTGTTTAAATGATTCGAAATTTTGGAAAGATAAATTCAAGTTGACTTCCTTAAAAAGAAATATATTTGGCAATACGTTTTAATATTACAAGTGTTCATAAATTACTCAATACTTTCTTTGGTTAATCGGAAAAGGTATTTAAGTTTATCCTTGTCCATATATACAGTACGTTTAGGAAAACTAAAGATCCACACAGTAAAAAAAAAACTTGATGCATCAAAAAATAATTAAAAGTTTGATATAGATTTAGTTTCCTTTAAAACTCTTAGTTTACTTTTTTTTTTTTAGTTTAAAAGAAAATTCTTGATGGTGGTGAAATTGGTCTTTGGTATCAAATCTTAATCTTTTTTTAAAAAATGGAAGTTTGATATAGACTTTATAATAGAGATTGACGTCTGCCTGACGATAACGGTCCGTCCAATATTTTTCTCTTAGCTGCGAGATTGAAGAAATTAATTTAAACATTTAAAATGCAGCGTGCACCAAACTGAGCTGTTATATTTCAGGTAATGGCGTAATCTTGTGGTCAGTTCAGTCAGGTCACTAAATTCCCATAGGTTAATTCAAACAAGTTCATTCGGTTTAGGAAAGTAGGGGAAAATAAACAACTAAGAGAAATCAAATTTATTTTAAAACATAGCTTTCGATTGCATTTTTTTAATCGTTTATTTGCTATTTTCACGTAAAATTAAAATTGTAATTAAATAAAATTGTCCTTAAAAGTTCCCAAATAACAACAAAAAGAAAATTTCAACAAAACAAAGATATTAACGTTCAATATTTCTAGTGAAGTTCTGAAAAATTAGCGAAATAATTAAATTGTTCCATCCAGAAAGGTCAAAATGGCCTGCTATGTTTTAAATGTCATCGGCATCTTTAGTCGGATGGGCGTTCGCTTGTAAATAGGATAACGATGCGCCTTTTACATAATTAAATCCACATAATCATCATGGGTTGGGAAGCTTTAATGATGTGCTAAAATAATACTCATAGGATTCATATCTAGTTCAAAGCATAATTAGAATATTTTAGCTAATATCAAATGTCAGTATACAATGGTTACTTATCTGTTGTACCACTTATGAAGTGCTTAAAAAATATATAGTTCCCTTTAAACTCTTACTGTACTCGTAAATATATTTTGGGTATACGATTTAAATGTTGTTCGTATACATTTCACATTTTATTTCAATATACATTATTTCTTATTGACAGTAATATAAAGACAGAATATTTCGCTTTCAGGTTTCAGTTAGATGTTTGAGGTTATAAATAGTAACTAAAAATAAATACTGTATTGAAATTGCATATTGCAAGTCCCTGAAACAAGATGTACATTAGTTTATTTCTAGATTGGGCGTTAAGAAATAAAGTTTTAACTTAATTTGAATTTAAGTAAATTACAAAAAGGGACAAGAAGGTGTGTAAATTGAAAAAAAAATCCCAATTCCAACAGATTAAAGAATTAAGTCTTTTCGATGCTTGCTTTTTTCTTAATTACATATTTTTACGCTGTGAATCAATCATGTTCCAGATAAGTTGTACCGAACTATTTTATATAAAATAATTACAACCCTTTTTTAAAATTAACTAATATTCTTAAAAACACTTCATAAAACTCTTTATAATACAACGAGGAAAAATTAGCAATCGCGTAAAGAGAAAGATGAACTGTATACTGTAATGATAAGAGGCGTGTAGCAATGGATTCACTTATAACAATGTGTGGACCCTATATTATCTTCTTGAAAAGGTTGCAGCCTGTTGGGCAACGAGTCATTTCAGCCTTACACCGGGGCCTCCGCTTACACCCTTTACCTACATACTTGGAATATCGTTAACTTTATTATATAATCGATTTTATAATACTTACATTTATGATACTCGTAATGTTGTACTTTTGCTAGTCTTTGTGTGCAAGATACTTTTATATGATTCAGGAAGACTCAAGGTGATATGAACATATGTTAAAAAGCATATGTTAGTGTTTTTTTTGCATTTGAGTCTATTTTTTATGTGCACATCATATCTATATTTAAGGATGTGGTACTTCTGTGCAGTTCATAACAATCTCATTGTGCATTTCAATGACTTAATTAGAAGGGTTAATTATTGCATAATTAAACTGAATCATTGGAAAAGTTAAAGAGAAGGATGGGTCATCAGAATTTCAACTCAGATTTCATTAAAGTTATTTGTTTTACATCTAAGAACTCACAATATTAATCCATAAACTCTATACTCGATTTTAAGTAATTCTAATTTTTTAAAACTGGAGTTTTGCCTTCTATGAAAAAAAAGAACAATTTTTAATGATATGTAAACGTAATGGGGGATCTAAAATGTACAGGTGAATTGAAATACTAAAAATACATTGCTATGGTCTTAAATCGCTTATAATATTCAATTTTCATGTTTCGGTTGAAGTCTAAAAATAAAGCACATGCACCGTACCACATGGACCGTTGAATACTATAATAGAATATCTTATAACTTTAAAAGTACTTAAAAAGAAAATCTTCTTTAACTACTTACGAAAAAAATACGTATTTTAAATTCTCAAACGACTAACATCAAAACACCCAGTATTTATAACATTATTGACATCCGCTGTCAAGGTGTACAAGGAAAAACTAAATATACTAAATCTTTCAATCATCTTTAAGAGTTGAAGACAAGTTAACTTGATCACATCAATTAAACTGCTAGATAAACGATTTTTATTTTCTGTTTTGATTTTTTTTTTACGTTGGCATACTCAATGCCAATGATTTCCTGTAACCTGAAAGATTGTCAGTATAGACTGACACCAAGTAACCTTGCTAGTCATCGTACATTGAATTCATTTAAAGGCTGCCTTTATACTCAAAAAAGTAGAGACCTAGAACATTTAATGTATCGGTAAAATATCATGGAAAACATGGAACAATTACATAAATGTAATGATAAAACGTGGAAATGTCGGGATATGTACAAAAGATCATGGAATAAAAATATCTTAAAAACTCGTGGAATATCTGGAACATTAAAATAACCTGGCAAGAAAGATACAGATTTTTGTAAACCAGAATGAAACAAGTAGGTTTGTTACAGAATCTGTCACTTGTAAACCGTTTCCACACAATATTTATGCTCAACAGGAAACACACTATTTATACACCTCAGAAAGAAATTCACCTAACAGGGACTTCTAATTCAAACTTTTAAACGCCAAAATTAACTATTTTCATTAACCTTCTTTCGCAAATTAATAATTACTCATTATCTTTTGCTAAATTTGTTTGAAATTTTTTAATAATGATGCAATTTTTTTCAATAAATACCTTTTTGTCGCCACAATGGGAATATTTTTTATGACGTCACGCTCTCTATACTGCGATCATTGGTTGTTTCGTTTTCTTTGAAAAAGTGTTGAAACAAGCCCATTTAATTTACAGTTCGAAAAATATATAATTAGTAAAATTGATGCTTTAAAAATAAAAGCGAAACTTTGCATAAATGGAGTTGAACATAAATGGAATTTGCATGTTATTTCAATGTAGTTAAAATTTTTAGTTATTTAAATTTTAAATAAACTTCTAATTTAAATTTTTTTAATGAAATTTGGGAAGTAGTTTAACCTGATTTTTTGCTTCAAAATAACGTATCCCACTTGTTTGTGAGACTTACGGTTTGTTCTGTGAAAGTGGGTGACGGACGGACAGGCGTACGGAATAAACGATTATAATACCTTCCACTTTTTACGTTATAAACGTAGTGTGGAAGCTATCATAAAAAGTAAGCTACCATAATCTTTCATGGAGATTATTTTAAAAAAATAGAAAGCATTATATATTCTTAATTTCCAAGGCTCAATGAAATCTTTTTAATATTTTGGAAATAGACGCAGTAATATGCGCGAATTAGAAACATAGATTTATTTTGTTAATTCGCATTTACGAATTCCGTACACATATGGCAGACTTTTTCCCATTAATTATACAACTTAATAATTATCTATATGTTACCACATGTTTTTTAATGATGAATGCTTTAAAGTTTTTTTTCCTTCCGAGAAAACACTTTTTATCCTTCCCGAGAAAACATATTCTTAATATACTACTTTTGCTAGTAGACCTGAAAAAAAATCTTCTCATTGAGAAATATACATAGAAAAAGACGTGCATACTCTAATTCAGGTAATGAAGTAACATCATGAATGAGGAGCGTAAAATGAAAAGATTTTTTTTATCTTTCGCTGGAGGATAGATATTCCATTCAGAATCTTCTCCAACGTTATTCTTTTTCAGTCAGAAAGAATGGGCGTGGGACGTTAACATTTTGAGAGAGGAATTAATCTAAAAAAATAACTTTGGCAAGGATTCTACCGAAACATACATTCATTAAGCCATTCCTTCTGGTTTTTTTTAAACCCTTTGTGGTTTCCGGTAACCTTTTTTTAGCTTATAATACTTGCTTAATTTAGAGATTACGCTTATCTATAGACCTATCATGTATAATTTTGTTGTTGATTTATTAAGAAGTAAATAAGTAATTATTGTTAATTAACACATTATTGCATTAATGGTACTTTTTGACTCTATTTTTTTAACCTTGATTGGTATCTGACAATTTTGTACCTTAGTCGAAGGATGTGATGTTTTATTTCAGAATTGGACATTATTTAAAGTTACGAGACGCAAATTTGCTGTTGTAAAGCTCCTAAAAAGGTATTGCAAACGATTGACTTAAATATTGTGGAATTTGTTTATTCAGGTAGAGTAGGATAAAACTAGATAGTTGGATAGTTTGTCGAGGGTACCAAACTAGTGCTTCTAAAGTAGTACATACATGACGACAGAAACTTGTGCTAAACCGTCATTACATAATTTCAGTTCGCCCCGCCTCTATATAGCACTGGTTGAAGGGGAAATGTAGCATGTAAACTTTTTTACTCTGTTTTCATGCCACTTTCTGCATTTACCCGAGTGGTTTCCCATTTTATACAACTGTCTATATATTAAAGTATAAAAATTTGATTTAAGCTGCAGCCATAATTCTCTTTTAAAAGTTCCGGAGTTTTGGACAAACCGGGATACTTATGAGTTGTATAAAATGGGATACGTTATTTTTATGTCCAGTTTTATCCAATTATTAATTTGTTGGCTAATTATTTATTTAAATAGACATATATTGATGTAATCCTTTTAAACATTTTATTTATATTAGGTATATATATATTTTTTTTTTAAATATTTTTTTTAGAAAGTAAAGTAAAATGTGTTCTTCCCATTTAGTAAATAATAATATAGAAAAAGTTAATTTAAATCTCTGATTACTGAAAAAACAGTTAATATCGTCTATAGAACAGAAATTTTGCTTTACAGGTTTTCTGTTAATCATGCTTTTTAAGCTAGTTTTATACCAAAATTCAAAAATGTAGTCCCTATCCGCCGTTTTGTACTCTTATGTATCACATAAACGGGATACTTAAGAATATTTTTTACCACTCCATAGTCATTAAAACTAGTTTTAAGTATGATTTTGTGTATTTCAATAAATTTTGCAGTTTTAAAAAATATATATACGATTTTCTTTAAAAATTTGTATATTGAAAAAAAAAATGGTTCTCAGTTTTATGTAAACTTCCCCAACCAAATAAATCCTACTGGATATTTTACATAGTTAACCATTTTAACATTTATTTTTTTAAACTATATTTAAATAAATTACACGCAAAATTATTTTTATCCATAATATTTTAGAAAATTTAACAGTTTTAACCTCAGGAATTGTTCTTCCGTAAGAACCTCTATGTAAGAACCACTAATACTACAGTTGATCAACAGGTTATATTACAGCCATAAGCTATTTCAAACAATATTTTCAATTGAATTTTTACAACAGTTATTCTACTAATTACCGTATTTCATAACTAATAACCACATATTATTGAAAATCAGCGAAATATTGCTAACATATTGAATTGATATGATGAGAACATTTTTATTCCTCAAAAGGATATGAAAATATCCGGAATTTCGTAATGAGAAATTGTACAGATGTTTTTGCACGTGAATGAATGTAATTCATAAGCTGTTTTGATAATTTACTTTTGAAGATACAACTGTTGTTCGATTTCTTTCCTAATTTTTCAAACATTAGAAGTGTACGGGAAGTACTTACGCATACTATTTTCTATAATTGTGTTTTAAGTAGTTTGATTCCAAATTTTCAAGGTATTTATAATTTGTGTTCAATTTATTGTGTAATTTTTTTTATATATATTTGATGATGAGTTTCTATTCAAATATATATTTAACTGTTTAGGATTACCGTTTATTTATCAAAGAATAACTTATCCTATTTTAAAACAAAATCTTGCAATACCTAATTAAATTTTCTTTGTACAATGTAAATTTGGAAAGGTGCTCCCTAGTATACATATTTTAACCTTTTGGCTCGATTCTCTGGTTTATTGGCGACTTTCAACTTGATGCGACTTTCACTTTGATATGTAGAAGGGAGGGTTTCCAGATAAACGTTTTTTACTATTTGGCAAAAAATCATATAATTTTTGAACACACCATATAATGTATACTTTTAACTCATTTGAACCAATTGAAACTAACAATAAGGTTCAGTAAATTAGCTATGTGGTAACAAAGAAATAATTATATTTATAATGAAAACATCGTTATATCATATTTTCATCATATGAGTCGCCTTTGATGAACCATTCAAATGTACTTAAACAGAACATAACCAAACTTTAATTATTATTCGTTATTGGTCATTCTTCTTTTATTCATTAGCAGAAAAGCCTTTTTAAATAGAAAATACTTTTTTTAGCTTAAATACTTGACGTGATGTGCTTTGAAAAGTTTTCTGTAATATTATATTGGTAAATTCTCCCTCTAAAAGCTATACGTTATGATTCCTAACCTTGAAAATATTCTATCTATTATGCGTTGAAAATTTAAGAATACTTATGTGTATACGTATCAAATTATATCAAAATTAGTTCTAAACGACCTTGGCATTAACAAAAGCACACGCACATCGAAACAATTGGCAATTCTCCGTCAATTATTATCAAAAAGAGGAAAACCGTCTCTCTCTCTCTCTCTCTCTTTTGACATCAAAGGAACATCTGTCGACAATAAAATTTCGGACACAAAATAAAGCGCCAGTGACTCATCGGTCACGGTATGCTGACCATGGCTTATACATCAGACTTATTCTCATTTTTACAAGTTTTTTTTGTTTGCAAACAAAAAAAAGTCGGGATAACGTGTCGGAAGGTCGAGGGTTAATGTGATCACTGACGCGCATCCAAAACAAGCGTCATAGAGAATAAACATTTTAAATTCACTTTTCGTATTTAACACTACAATCAATATACAGTTCTTATGGAATAGATAAGTAATTTGTTCTATTTTAGAGTTAAAAATGATATTACTTAGATTTAATTATGTAGTTGGTAACACAAAACCATTACTTGATCTTCCTTCTTAAAATAAAAAAGTAGGTTTGTTACAGAATCTGTCACTTAAACCGCTTCCACACAACATTTGTGCTCAACAGGAAACAAACTATTTATACACCTCAGAAAGAAATTCGGCAAACAGAGCCTTTAGCTAGTTGTAATTAAACATTTAAACGATAAAATTAATTATTTTCATTAATCTTTTTTCTCAGATTTAATAATTAGACTTTATCGTTTGCTTAATTGTTCGAAGAATAATAATGTAATCTTTTTTAATAAATGTATTTGTGTCGTCACACTTTACTATTTACATTTCTTTCGAGAATTCAGTCATTTATCGTTTGTTAAAATAATTTACAGTTCGAAAAGTATATAATTAGTGCAATTGATGCTTTAAAAATAAAAGCAAAACTTTGCATATTTTTTATGCCAAGTTAGAATTATCTATGCATCTTTCTTCATACATATATAATAAACCATCAAAAGAACTCTATTGTGATATTACAACAATCCAAACTGAATTATATCACATAAATAAATATTCTTTCAAAAGTGTTTATTTTTATTTTAAATAAAGTTTCTCGTACGTTTAACGAAATGGCAACAGTGAAAATATTGAATAAAAATGGAATTTGCATGTTATTTCCAGAGACATATAATAGAATGAACTGCGCATTGGCAAACCTAAAGCGATCCCCTCATGGGTCACGTGCTGGGGTAAGATTTACCAAAGCACGTGATCACGACCAGTTGGCGAGTTTTTTCACAACGACTTGAACATATGAGGCCGACATTCTAGTGGTATGAAAAAGAAGTTGAGAAAGGGGAACAAAGATGAATCGCTTGTTCAATTCATTCACTGTTCAATTTAACAAACGTTCGACTTTTTAAATATCAATAACTCAAAAACTACGATTGCAAAAACAAGTTACTTTTTTGTCAATGTAAAGAAAATAATCTAAAATATACCAGAAATATTATACTTCTAAGTTGTGAATGTTCAGACCATTAATTTAATTGACTTGGCCCAAAAGATTATTTAGAATTCTGACAATGTTGACTTAATCATGAAGATGATTCTTCAGTATAAAAGAGCTTTTAGAATAAATTCCTTGTATAAAAAGTATAGATTTAAACAACCCAATTACTTAAAGTATGCTGAACTAAATAAATGTTACCTGTGAAGTGTGACAAATCATTTTTTCTCTTTGCAATACTACACAAGAATTTGGCATCTTGTACGAGTTACTTAAAAGATTCCGAAATTAAAAATAGTTTGCAATTAAAAATAGTTTTCTGCAAATGTAAGAAAAAAAAATTACATACTTAAGAATAATCCAACATTGGACGAATTTAATCAAATATTTTTATGATTAAAGCCAGAAGAAAAAAAATAAGAACTATGGGGAGGAAATCGTCTGCAAAAACATTTAAAAAAAACGCCATGCGGCTGGATGCTATAAACCCACGTGACTTGGGAACATATGTGAGTCACCATTCAGGTTTGCCGTCCTATTCTTATCTGGTTTTTAGGTCTGGCGACAATTGGCATAGTTCTAACGCAACAGTAGCGATAAGTTGCCATATGTTGCAACCTTTCTCATCTTGGCGATTTTCATGATTGGTACGCTTTTAGAAGCTGCTTGACAGAGCAATGCGCAGTCTATTTTATGCCTATGGTTATTTCAATGTAGATTAAATTTTTAGTTATTTAAATTTTAAATAAACTTCTAATTAAATTTTTTTAATGAAATTTGGAATGTAACCTAATCTGATTTTTTGCTTCAAAATGACGTATTCCACTTGTCTGTGGGACTTGTGGTTCTTTCTGTGAAAGTGGGTGACAGACAGACGGACTGAACGATTATAAAACCTTCCACTTTTGAAAGCAGAATTTGACTTCGCAATCGACTTTAAGCAATTTGACTTTCAAGTACATAATTTTTCTTTCGCACATCCGAATGGAATTTCAAGAAGCAATCGATTTTTATTAAAGTTTATTTTGTAAAAAATATCTTTAAATGGTAGACGATAATGTTACTGACCAGGTAAGAAACGTAGTTCAAGGTTTATCTGGGGGTAAATCTACCCCGGTAGTTCTTTGGTTAAGATGTTGAATAATAGCAACCACATTTGGCAACTGATTAAAACTTTAAGTTCAATTTCATTTCAATCCATTATTTCCTTTCCAGACCCTTTACAAAATGAAGACACTACTACAGACGATCTTTAGGGTCCTTCTCATGATCGGAGTTGTCTTGACCGACCCCCCTGCTCCCCGACAAACCCTGACTTCCTCTTCGGCCCTGTTCTCGCCACTGGCTCCAGCCACTGTCCTCAAAGAGGGATGTCCTCGTAGGGAAGACATCCACCCCTGCGAATGTCTGGAGATACCGAAAGAGTCCTCGGAAAGTGGCGAGCCATCAGCTGGTTTGGAGACAGTGGCCTTCTGCAAGACTATTCGGAACACGCAGGTGAGTGGGTTTAGTTTTGTTGTTGATGATGTTGTTACTAAACCTTCGTAGCAACATCTAGATTATAGTCCATGAGTCCAAGTATTCTAGAAAAGTCAATAAGAAGAAGTGGAGATGATTTGAGGTTTTCTAAACCTAGACTCAGTAGTCTAGGATATGTCCGGAGAGGCTTGCTTTAGATGACACTTGTTGCAGGTTGGAAAATTTGCAGCAGATAGTTAAGGGTTTAACTTTATATGTGTTTTATAGGGAACGCGTTTATTCAGTGAAATCCTACCCATATAAAATGTAGGCGTTTAAAGTAATACCTGTAGTTTAAAATTTAATGACTCGGGTCCAATGATATGAAAATGAAAATAGGCACTTGGGAACAGCGGCAGACACCGCCACTCGGAAACACTTGAAATTTTTGGTGCTGCCATCTGTTATCTATTTATCGTAATCTAATATTTTTTCAACATATTAATAACAAAGAATGACTACTCTAAATTAATTTTAAATATATACTGCTTATAAACTATGAATATCAGTAAATTCATTAATATAAAATAATTATATATAGCATCTACGTTGCTAAATGTAGTATTTTTTGAATATTGTGTTTCATTAATCATTATATAAGGGTTTGTGCAAGTCATGAAGGAATAAAATAACGAAACATTATAGTGTCCTATTTTACATTACTTTTTTTTCTGTAACAATATACGATGTCGTATTAATTTTAAGTAACTTAATCTTGTATCATACTATCCACTCTGCAGGTTCTTCAGAACGCTATGAAAGGTATGCAGGGACACATTATTGACTTCATGGTCCTGGACAGCTGCAAACTGCCGCCCTTCCCCAACGGACTCTTCTTCAACGTGGGCATCAAGTGGATGGAGATACTCAACTCTACGGTGCAGCTCAAGCAGAACTTTTTTGAGTGCGCCTCCAATTGCTGGTGAAAAGATTTGGTGTGACGTGATATAGTGAAGCTGTTTACTCAGATTGACTTTGACTAAGCCATTCGAATGAGTTTTAAATCCTCAAGTGGTACTTCTGTTATTGTTGACAAGCAGAACTTCTTGGAATGTGCCTCTGATTTCTAGCAAAGATATTTTGTTTGCCAGGAACTACTCGTTGCTGACTTTATTTATTAAGTTGATCGAAATTTCCCACCAAATGAGTTTAAAATCATTTATTGTACTTGAATAATAGAAGCAGAACTTTTTCAAGTCCAAGTGCGCCTCCAATTGCCGGTGAAGAGATTTTGATTTGGTATGAGAGGTGGAATCTTTTCTCGTCATAACTTCGATTTAAGTTCATCGAAACTTCTATTCCAATGAGTTCAAAATCTTCTATACTTCTAAAACTGTAGAAGTTCGTTTCTTTTATCGATGTCATTGCTTCCTAATAGTGTTTCGTATGTCATGATGATTGTTTGAATATACTATACAGAGGAAGGGAAATTTCTTAGAATGTTGCCAGTGACACGAGACACATTTACAAAATAAATTATGTAAGATTATTCAGGAAATGGATAAAGAAGATTCAGGGTGAAATGCTTGACAACTTAATTTTAAGTCAAAGAAAATCCATTCACACGAGTTTAAAAATATGTCTGAATAAGTTTATAGCATCTTTAATAAATTATTTGACATACTTTTAATAGTAGTACTATACTTACGTATCAGAGTTTGTTATGAAGCATATCTGAATAATGCAGCCGATGAAATTATTTTAATATGCCTTAAACTACATTCATCAAATAACTGAGTGTTTAAGTCGCATAGAGATATTTCTGAAATTCCAATTGTGATAAAATGTGTTTGTTAAAGTTTCTTTTAGATGACTCTGAATGTATGTCATCCATTTTAGCACGGCTGGAAATATTAATTTGATTCTGTATGGAAAACTGAACTTGCCCAAATCTATCCAAAAACAATAAACTTTTTTAAGTTAAAAATTAAAAGGCGCATCTGTGAATGATTTTTTCCCGATATTTCCACAGACAAAAAAATGACTGAAATAAAAAAAATATTAAATATTAGTTTTTTGTAATATAATTGTAAGCATGTATTAAATAAAGAAAGCGAATTGTGAGTTTTGGTAGTCTTTTTTCATTAATTTTTTTAAGTTTGTTACATTTTTTTCTTTGCCTAGTAACATCCACCGAGTAATAGGTTAACCTAGTAATAATTGTTATAACTCTTTTTACCAAGTAATTTTCACGACATCCAAAGATAATGTCTCCTCATTATTGTTAGTTTTATCTTGCATCAATTTTTAAAGCATACCATCGAAGAAGCCCCGAAATAGTTTTTAATTCGTAACTTTTACAACGTCCCCAGAGGATTGCCTCGTAATAATTCTTAGTTTTCGACATTTTTCGCTACCTAGCAATGTTTAAGCTTTAAGGTACTCACCAACAATGTCTCGTAACAATTGTTAGATTTCCATTCCCATGTAAATTTTACATTCACTAATAATATCTCGCATTATTTTAAGTTCTCCACATTTTTCTATGCCTAGTAGTATTCACAGCATCCCCAATATGATGGATGCATCGTAATAATTTGCAGTTCGTTAAATTTTTTATTGCCTATAGTAACTTTTTTATAACTTCCACTGAGCATTTCTAGTAATAATTGTTAGTTCTCGACATTTTTCGCTGCCTAGTAATTTCTATGGTACTCACCAATATACCTCGTAATAATATTTGATTTCCAATGCCTAATAATTTTTTCGGCACCCACTTATCCATATCCAGTCTCGTAGCATCGTTAGTTCTCAACATTATTTTGTTTCCTTATAATTTTAAAGGCCTCCACCGACGACTCCTCCCTCGTAATAATAATAATAATAAGTTCTAAGAAAAATCTAGTTATTCTCACGGTATCCAATAATGCCACGCAATAATTGTTCGTTCTCCGTTACCTATCAATGGTTGATACACCCGCCGACGAAGCCTCGTAATAATCTTTATTTCTTTACATTTGGTATAGGTAATTTAATCGTTTCCGGCTGTCTATTTCTAGCCTCCTTTAAGAGTTTTAACACGGCGAATTACGCCTCGCAATTTAGAACCTATGTCAAGTGACGAGGACGACATCTGAGCGGACACCCAATGGAACTTCGAGCGACATCGTGGACTTTGGACTCCACAGGTTTTTCGAACATGTCTATCCCACAGGCTTGTACTCGGTTATTTTAGTTGAATTTTAGTTGAAATCCAGAGTTTGTGGTTCCTAGGAATCCGGATTTATGACGCTATTAGATATAATAAAAACACAGTAACGTTAATTATTTAAAAACACACAAATACTTGCTATTTTTTGCTTCTGTCAAAAAGCTTTTATAAAGAATAGGTTGAAGAGGTATGTTTTTCGGTAGGAAGGTGCGCCAGAGGAATAAGTTTGATTCTAACTTGTTTTATTTTTCTTCTGAAATACTTAATTGTTAAATAATATAAAAAGTGCAGAAAGGATTTAAGGCTTCAGAATAAAAATGTTCCTTGTCAGAACTGTAAGCGTTGCTTTGACACCCCCCCCCCCCCCCCCCCCCCATTAATTCACTGCTATCGGAACCAGAGTGGTTTCAAAACTAACAAAACACCACTCATTAGGGTTCGACTTTTTAATCTTTGTTTTGTAAGAAGCCATACGGATGGTTGTTCAGATTGAGAGATATACAGCGGGTTTAAGTGCATAATATATGGCATTTTTTGTGCAATGCGTGCTGTGACGACATAATTTACTCGATAAGGCTTCAGTTTTGAAGTTTCAGAAGAAAAAAATAGGTACCCGAAAAAGAATACGTTTTTAATGCGCATATACTACGTAATACCGAGTAAAATACTGGTATCACAAATCCTATCAATCTGATGGGCAAGCATTTGTTATGGGCAAGGTTACTGCATCTACTTCCTAGGGAAAAAAAACACATGATAGATTGTTTTGTAGATAACCGAGTTGGCTAGTGACAACTTCCTCGAACTCGTTTGTTTGACGCGCTTTATGCTTGGTACAGATCTTTGATATGTAGGTTATTTAGAATAGAGTTTCAATAAAATATGCATATGCTACCGAGTCGTAATTTCTGAACCACGGTCAAGTGACGAGGACGACATTTGAGGTGGTACCCCCACCCCCTTTATAACATTCGACGCGGTTTTATGATATTGGACAACGATAGATTTAACGTGCACAAGTATTAACTACCATGATTTTTTTAAAAAGGATTTTAAACTGTATCCTTCGATAAGTTGACAAATTAGAAGACCGTAACGGATTCAAGGATTTCTTGGTCAACTCCTTATGAATCAAGTTTCCCTGCGACCACTAATGTATATTACAAAAGAAAAAAAAATGCCCTTTAAATTTAGTTTTTTCAGTAAGTTAATTAGAAAATCTGGCAGCAAAACGCTAAACGAACTTGCACCTTCCTGCACAGTTTTACCATTAAAATTGCATATGACTGAAATAAAAAAATTAACTATTAGTTTTTTGTAATATAATTGTAAGCATGTATTAAATAAAGAAAGCGAATTGTGAGTTTTGGGGTAGTCTTTTTTCATTAATTTTTTTAAGTTTGTTACATTTTTTTCTTTGCCTAGTAACATCCACCGAGTAATAGGTTAACCTAGTAATAATTGTTATAACTCTTTTTACCAAGTAATTTTCACGACATCCAAAGATAATGTCTCCTCATTATTGTTAGTTTTATCTTGCATCAATTTTTAAAGCATACCATCGAAGAAGCCCCGAAATAGTTTTTAATTCGTAACTTTTACAACGTCCCCAGAGGATTGCCTCGTAATAATTCTTAGTTTTCGACATTTTTCGCTACCTAGCAATGTTTAAGCTTTAAGGTACTCACCAACAATGTCTCGTAACAATTGTTAGATTTCCATTCCCATGTAAATTTTACATTCACTAATAATATCTCGCATTATTTTAAGTTCTCCACATTTTTCTATGCCTAGTACTGTTCACAGCATCCCCAATATGATGTATGCATCGTAATAATTTGCAGTTCGTTAAATTTTTTATTGCCTATAGTAACTTTTTTATAACTTCCACTGAGCATTTCTAGTAATAATTGTTAGTTCTCGACATTTTTCGCTGCCTAGTAATTTCTATGGTACTCACCAATATACCTCGTAATAATATTTGATTTCCAATGCCTAATAATTTTTTCGGCACCCACTTATCCAGTCTCGTAGCATCGTTAGTTCTCAACATTATTTTGTTTCCTTATAATTTTAAAGGCCTCCACCGACGACTCCTCCCTCGTAATAATAATAATAATAAGTTATAAGAAAAATCTAGTTGTTCTCACGGTATCCAATAATGCCACGCAATAATTGTTCGTTCTCCGTTACCTATCAATGGTTGATACACCCGCCGACGAAGCCTCGTAATAATCTTTATTTCTTTACATTTGGTATATGTAATTTAATCGTTTCCGGCTGTCTATTTCTAGCCTCCTTTATTAGAGTTTAACACGGCGAATTACGCCTCGCAATTAAGAACCTATGTCAAGTGACGAGGTCGACATCTGAGTGGACACCCAATGGAACTTCGAGCGACATCGTACGCCTGTCGAGACTTTGGACGCCACTGGTTTAACGCGGGAGCATGTCTATCCCACAGGCTTGTACTCGGTTATTTTAGTTGAATTTTAGCTGAAACGAAACCAGAGTTTGTGGTTCCTAGGAATCCGGATTTATGACGCTATAATATCTACTAAAGACACAGTAACATTAATTATTTAAAAACACAAAAATACTTACTATTTTTTGCTTCTGTCAAAAAGCTTTTACAAAGTATAGGTTGAAGAGTATGTTTTTCGGTAGGAAGGTGCGCCAGAGGAATAAGTTTGATTCTAACTTGTTTTATTTTTCTTTTGAAATACTTAATTGTTAAATAATACAAAAAGCGCAGAAAGGATTTAATTTAAGGCTTCAGAATAAAAATGTTCCTTGTCAGAACTGTAAGCGTTGCTTTGACACCCCACCATTAATTCACTGCTATCGGAACTAGAGAGGTTTTAAAACACCACCCATTAGGGTTCGACTTTTTAATCTTTGTTTTGTAGGAAGCCATACGGAAGGTTGTTCAGATTGAGAACAGCGGGTTTAAGTGCATAATATATGGCATTTTTTGTGCAATGCGTGATGTGACGACATAATTTACTCGATAAGGCTTCAGTTTTGAAGTTTCAGAAGAAGAAGAAAAAAAAAGGTACCCGAAAAAGAATACGTTTTTAATGCGCATACTACATAATACCGAGTAAAATACTGGTATCACAAATCCTATCAATCTGATGGGCAAGCATTTGTTATGGGCAAGGTTACTGCGTCTACTTCCTAGAAAAAAAACACCTGATGGATTGTTTTGTAGATAACCGAGTAGGCTAGTGACAACTTCCTCGAACTCGTTTGTTTGATGCGCTTTATGCTTGGTACAGATCTTTGATAGGTAGGTTATTTAGAATAGAGTTTCAATAAAATATGCATATGCTACCGAGTCGTAATTTCTGAACCACGGTCAAGTGACGAGGTCGACATTTGAGCTGGTACCTCCCCCCCCTTTATAACATTCGACGCGGTTTTATGATATTGGACAACGATAGATTTAACGTGCACAAGTATTAACTACCATGATTTTTTTAAAAAGGACTTTAAACTGTATCCTTCGATAAGTTGACAAATTAGAAGACCGTAACGGATTCAAGGATTTCTTGGTCAACTCCTTATGAATCAAGTTTCCCTGCGACCACTAATGTATATTACAAAAGAAAAAAAAATGCCCTTTAAATTTAGTTTTTTCAGTAAGTTAATTAGAAAATCTGGCAGCAAAACGCTAAACGAACTTGCACCTTCCTGCACAGTTTTACCATTAAAATTGCATCCCACGAGATATCTAGGTAATGTTAGGTATATGATTTAACTTCAGATTTTTCTAACTTTAATTCCCATTTTACATCTGGCCTTAAGTCTTCCACTGAACTGTAAGGATATTACAATGAAAGAAAATATTTAATTATTCGATAGCTGTCTTAGAAAAAAATTAAACAAGGCGATTGCAAAATTGGGAACTCTTTAAAAAGAACCTTTTGGTAGTTAAAATTTTTTTCACACTCATACAAAGAATGTTCGTTGACAACAATTCGTTTCATCAAAAAATAAAATTCCTAATCTGAATATTTTCGTAAACTACAGTAACCAACGACACATTATACCTATGCAGGTATATGAACCTTGCATGGGCTAGAGATATTCTATGTGGTTGGTAGACCTTTACTTTAACAAAGTTTAAATTTTTTAACTCAGCCAATGGAAAAAGTGCAAAAATTGAATTTATTTCAAAAATCTACATTTATTTAACAAGCATTAGAAAAATAATTGATTATATATTTGGATAAGGAACTTTAAGAAATTTCTAAAATATATGCATTCACAATTCAAAGGTTCTAATGGAGTATAAAGATACAGGAGTAAACAGTGGTCAAAATCAGCAATTAAATATAAAATATCTTTAAATGGCTAGAATGGTTTTGTTTCAGAATTATATAATTTCAATCACTGCATTAATAGCTATGAAAATTGTGTAAAATAAAAGCTTGAATGCTTTTAATGCTTTGAATAAAAATAACATTTTAGCATTCAAGGGAAATAAATGCAGATTTTAAAATATTGTTATCCAATTAGAGCTTACATACACGATTATATTTAAAATAAAATTATTTGTTTTAATTATTGAAAAGTATTTTAATTAAGTTACTTGGAGTTTATTAAAATAATTAAAAAAAATTGTGAATATGTGACACAAACAACTATAAGCAATATTTAAATATTTGTTTATAACAGATTATTGTAACAGATTTCACACTGAAAAATATTTCCATTTATTTGTTTGAAAATTATTTTTCAAAAAGATAGTACTGAAAATAAAATACATTGTGCATAAAATAATACATTTTTTTTTATAAAACAAGATCGATTTTCATTACTACGCTTAAATCTATGTGCAAATTTTTAAGCTCATTTGGAGAAAATGGCAAATATTTTGGTATAACTTTTTAACCTGGGAACAGGCTTACAGGGTATGGCATACCTGCACAATTACCTGATTAAGCAACAAGTAAACTCTTAGCATATATATTTCGAACAATATTTAAATGGCTGCATTGGTTAAAAAGGTTTTAATATGATTTAATGCCCAACATAATTTACAAAAATGCATCAATAAACATAAACCACTGTACTAGCCTAACTAATATAATAAAGAGTAGTTAAATTTTTATTAACAAACAAGCACTTGACATGATTTTTTAAGAGTGCAAGCACCCTTTCACTAAACAGTAAACCACAACAATCAATTAGCAAAAATGTCTCCCATTGGCATGAAAATGCTCTTCAAATATGTGGCCTCGGAAACAAGCGCCTCCTGTAAGTTTTCTTTGAGTTTGGCCTCATTGGAATACTTGCAGAAATGCACTCTTTTTGTATTAGTGAAGCACGTCTTGTGGAGGAATGAGGTAGCATCTTCTTGGGAATACCAAACTGAATCGACGCTGGCATTCAGGGCCAAATGACGAGTGAGGTATTCTTGGGGTCCTGTTATGACGTTCACAATACCACCATGTACTCCGGAAGAGTGTAATATCTATTACAAATATAATGCATAGTAAAATTTGTTATTTTTGTTAAGTTAATATACATAAAAAAATTCTTTATAAGTACAATGAATTTTACCCATTGTGCCATTTAAGACATGCACTTTTCTTGGATACAGGGGTGGTGGCAGCAGAAAGGCTGAGGCCGTCACTCCTTCCCAAACTAAACTCTTTGGCGCAACAGCCCGTTAGTGGGCCAAGGCCTGCTGTGCCCATTCCATCTTACATGACCAAGGGCTCTGGTGTGTTAGGCATATGTCCCAGTAAGGTGGTCAGCTTCACGCGGAACCCCCAGTGTTTAGTTCCCAAGCATGCTTGGCACTCCAGCAACCTGTCAGCAATTTTTGGGTCCACCACTGGCAGACTCAACAAATTATTGAAATTGAGGCAGAGTTCAAAATCAAGGAGTCAAAGTTCAAATCAGAGTTTTTAAGGGTCTTCAAGGACCCGTGAGAACCCCCCAGAAAGCCAGTTTTGTTTTGCGACAACATTTAGGGAGCCCTTGCTACTAATTTTGAAGCCCAGATTACAATAAATTGGAGCTATTTGTGGTTATCTACTAAATTAGTACAACATTTCAAAAGAAAATGTCAGAAAGACTTAACAATTGTTTAGACCACATTATCAAATTCATAAAACTTATAAAATTACTGATATCAAAATTACGTAGTTTAAAATGTACAAATTAAATTTTATTATTTAAAAATACAATTTAAAAAATAAATTGCACGTTGTAAATAAGTTTTAAACTTTACAATGTAATCAAATTAAATGAAACCAGCTTTTTTTTTTTAATCCAAACAGTTTCAATTAGTAGAGTGAAATTTATTATTATTTTGTTTAAAAGTGCAGTGAGACAAGCTATATTAATGACTGTACCTTATACTGCAAAATTTAAACTTTCTCATAAAATTATGAAGGGAAAAAAACTACCAACCTCACACATTTTGAATGCTGGAATAGAGCAATGCTCACTTTTCACCAGAGCTACAACTGCATTTCCATAAGCAATGGCTGGTATTACTGTGGACACAAAGGATAACAGAGGTTCCTTGTCAAATACCTGAATTCCAATCACACCCGAAGGATAGCGTTCTTGTAGAACTTTACCACACGTTTCAGTTTCCTATAACAAGGGAAGACATTAATGACTACATAATAAATGGTTCAGTACACACGTAAAAGGATAATAAATAAGAAAGAAAATTTTCAATTTACACCATTAATTATTTGTTCATCTGTTTATATTACTCTTATTAGAGAGAAGGAAGATACAACGTAAATGAAAATACAAATCAGCTTTATCGCATTACTCTTGCATGTAAATATAAAAAAGAATAAATATAGTGTTATTTAAAAAAAAATACATAATAAATTTTAAATTGTAAAATTTAAAAAAAAATCAATTTTTTTTTTGCATTTTTCTATAACAGCTTTATTTAGAGGTAAAATAAAACTTAAGTTACTCTAAGACCAATTTTAAATTTCATATGATAAAATGGTTAAATAGTTGTTTCAAATTTAAAAAAAGTAGCACAACAAATGTGTAACTGTATTTTCCTAGTTATTATATTACTAGTAAGAGATCATTAAAATTTTGAAACCATAATAAAAAATAAACTTCACATCAATAGTAAGCATCACATGTTATCATTTTATAATTTCGATACAGAAATTATATACAGATTATCACAAGAAAAAAAACAATTTTTGGACTTAGAGCATCAAAGAAAATAAATTCTATAATAAATCTAAAAATAAATCTATTGCTAAATTAAAAAAATGTAATGCATAGTGTCAAAAATGTAACTTACAACCAATTGCCCAGATTTATAATTTGTATCATTGGACCACAAATTAAGCAATTCCACACATTCCTGAAATTCTTTCTTGGAATCACTCCCTGTTAAATCATTTAAAATAGGGAGCAGCTCCTTTTCCTTTGATAATAATGCATGTGCAGCCTTTCTCAAAACCTGCAAACGTTTATACTTGCCAAAGTCATCCCATCTGCAAGGTACAAATACATAATTAAGAATCATATATACAGATTTTAATGCTTAGAATGTGTTAGATATCAGTTTCACTTCTATTTAACTTAAGAACCTAGTGCATCTAAGTAATTTTAACGTGACACTTATTTCATGATATTCCTATTTTGATTGAACCTAGTTAAAAAGGTATTATAGAAATACCTTTTTTAACATACATGTAAGAGACAAACAGTAAAAATTTTTCAATAAATAAACATTGTAAGCGATCAATCAACATAATGCACATAACTGAATTTAAAAAAAAAAAAAAAACGACTTGAAAATGTCAGATGATAATGGAAATCTTATTAATGAATAAAGTTACGTATTTTACTAATATGTTATATTATTTATATTACTAATGTTATGTATTATAACAATATTTTGAACTTAATTTAAATACCACATCAATAACAAAATAAGTCTATCAAAACCTTGTAATCTTGTGTATCATGCATGTTACTTTCGGACAGATGTGAGAAATTTCCAATGTATTAAAAATATATACTTCTAGAAACAAGACTTCCGATTTAAGCCACCAAAAAACACATTTTAAAAACATACTTTCATAGATAAAACTAACTAATATAACATATATTAACACACTTACATTATTTTACAGATACTTATTATAATTTAATTTCCTCTTGTTAAGAGTTATAAATTTGATTTAAGTATATTATGGGTGATATTAATAACTCAAAATATCCACATTTAATAAATTAAGCAAAAAAGCCCAATATTTACTTTTGTTGAACTGCTACTGCAGTGGACACAGCTCCTTCAATATCAGCAGAAGAGCAAACAGCAACGTATGCAAATGGGGAATTGTCTTTCAAGCTGTTTAATACAGTATAAGTCCCTCCACTGGGTTTTTTATAGGATCCTCCAGTATGAAGCTCATAGTTATGTTTGATACTAAATATAAAGAAAAAATATAGATATTGATGAAAAGGAAAACAAGGTAATAAACTAGATTTTCTTAAATATTTAATTCTTCAACATTATTTACAGTAAAACATTTGATGTTTAATAAATTTTATGCTGATTGCTTCATAGTTGTTGTACATAACAAAGAAGAACTATAGTCTTTATGGAAGGTGGTTATTTTGAGGGTGTTGTATAATGAGATTTACAATTAATTACTATTGTGATAGAAATTAAAGATTTAATTAAATTTTAAAAATAAAACCTGTTTAAACTCAAACTGCCCATAAATTAAGAATACATACAACACAAAAAGCATATGTAATACTCATCACTCAAACTTCAGGAACATAACGTAGGAAACGAACTATAGTTTAAATAAAAGGGAGCAAATATTTTTTAATTATATGTGGTCTTAAGAAGATAATTTAAAAAAAGCAATAGTGTAATATCAAGCTATATGATTATTAATATCAAAAGTGATTTAATAAATATCTGCACTTGAGAGACATTTCAATGGATTTGTGGAAATTACAGTGGGCTCCCTCTTAACTGGACTCTGTTTAATCGTATCTAACATACAATTGAATGTACAGTCGAACCTCGTTAACAGGAACTCGCTTAACACGAAATTTCGCTTAAGATGAACTGAAAGCATTTTCCCGGCATATAAAGCTTTGAGCTTATGCTAAAAAATCTCTAACGGTGAAATCCTGCTTAACCCGAACAAAAAAATCAGAATTTGAGGGTTTTTTAGTAACTTGAAGAGCAAATTAAACAAAACATTAATAAAAAGCGGCAAACGAACATCATGAGAATAAATTGTCTTCTTCTGAGAAAATCACGAGATTTCCCTCCATGATTCAAATTCAATTGGTGTTCCTTAAAAATATTTATAATTTTTCTATAGTATTTACTACTATAAATGAACTTCGTTAATTGAATTACTAATTGTATACATGCACCATTAGTGTATTACATTATAAAATTATAATACTTTTTAGATGTTATTTTTTTTAAACTATTCACAGGCTCAATGTAAAAAAAATTCCTGATGGTTAACATGAAATTTGGTTGACACGAAATGTTTCGGGGATCCCTTCAAGTTCATGTTAATCGGGTTTGACTGCATATCGAAATCTTAAACAGTTTTATGCTTAACTGGCTTGTCATCGGTCACTTTTAAGCCTGTTAAAAGGATGTGTAATATATTTACTATATTTTACTCACTTAGGGTCATCCTTTAAGGTTGTTCCAGTAGGAGTTTCCTGTCCATACAGGTCAGTTTTATCAGATGTTTTAGCTCTTGAATTAAAGCGTGTAAAATAACCCTTAGAAAGAAAAATATGAAAGTTTTAATGCACATCACAGTCACAATATTAAAAACGAGAAAAGTTAAAAAAAATATTTAGAAAAGCAATAAAAAAATTGAATGCAACAAAAACTATTTTTTCATATGTTGATTCAGTGTTGCATTAAAAACAATAGAAAACAAAACAATAGAAAACAAAGTGCAATTTCATATCTATTGTAATTGTTATCGTTCCGACTACCAAACAACTCTGACTTATAACACCATATTTTTACTATTTGTGCAATAAAAAGATGGTTTATAATTCTACTAAAAACTTTCAGAGATTGTATATTATGTCCACGACAACAAGAATTATAACTCACAAGGCAAAAAAAAGAACAACAGGGGTTTATGTTGTGAAAATATGGGGACAATGGAGACATGTATGAAACTGCAAACTAAATGCTCAATATAATTTCATACATAATCAATTTTACAACTCCACTGATATCTATCAAATAATGTACTATCGAAGGTAGATGTTATTGTGATACCATAAATTTAGGATACTAGACAGTTTCTGCAAAACAATTTTATATTAAAAACTAGCAAATTTATACCCATTCTTTGCACGGATTGGCCTTTATTAACCATCATAGTTCAGTAATAGCTTAACTATACATTTATTGCTTAAATATGCATACATGCATTCAACAGAAAAATCAATGAAAAATTCATCAAATAAAACCACAATAAAATCCAGGAACGGAGACTGGCGGAATTACGTCACTTGAAACATGTCAATTATTTTTCAAATAATGAATTTAGTTTCTGAAAGTAATGGCAACAGAATAAAATAAACATTTTCAATTTTAATTATTTTCATTAAAAGTTTTATTTAATTTTTTCAGCAGAAGGCATCAGGAAAGTAAAAAAAATGATCGGATTTGAGCCAAAGTGTAGTTTTTTCAGAAAATTCGAATTTTCTCTAAAAATAGAACATTTTGAAATATGAAAGTTCAAAAATCATTATCTGATTATGAACTACGTATTTGTGCCAACTTAGGAATCAAACAAATGTCTATTCTATGAATCTATAAGACACACACACATACATAACTTCATTTTTATTATTATAGATAACATCAAGCACTCAAACTAATTGCTAACTTATTTTACAAATAGTGCTTTTTCACAAAAAATGCACATGTCATGTGTCACATAAATGGGATCAGTCAGTGTTGAATGGGAGTGTAAAGAGGGTAAATGAACAGTGACCACTGATTGACAGCCCAAACTACTTTCAATTTCTTTCATGTACTTTGTGAAATGCAGTACTGTGGTTTCAGAGAACAAGGGGTTTTTGACAATTAGGCAATCAATGTAAAACTATTTCCGGTTTTTTTTTTTAAAGCAATCTTCCAACAAGTTTTGCAAAAGTTGAGCTTCCCTTTTCCTGCGTTTTGGAAAATATCTTTGTGGAAAAAAAGAGGATGGGGGACTTCTGTTGGTATAATCCGCAAATCAGATAATTGGGAGTTTGCTGCATCTGCAAGAGTGAATATAAAAAAGGAAGTAAAGAAACTAAATCTACTTACTTCCGTGCCTCCTTCAATCGAGTTACCACCCAGACCAAGTCCACCATAAGAAACAGCTGCATCAAACACATTTTGAGTGTTTACCCAAACAGTTCTTGTTCGGAGCTTTCTGCTCACCTCAAGGGCCAGAGGGAGTTTTTCAGTCCAAACGCTCACCTCCGATCCCAATTTGTTGTGGTTAAACATCGCAATTGATTCTTTTACAGTGTGAAAAGGAGTTGTGATGATAAGAGGTCCTTGAATCCTCTAGAGAAAAAAAAAGTTACATATAGTTGGTAAAGAGCATAATGGTCGGTTTTTTGTTTATAGTTGGCACAAGCTGGTTAAAGGTGATAAGAATATTCATTCCAGAAATAGTAGCCAAACATACAGACTTATAAAATTAATAAATCATGAATTTTTTGCAGTATAACAAACTACTAGAATTCTATATAAAAAAATTCTATTTGTAGGTCAGAGGTGCATAAACTTGCTTTTATTGGGAGGCTCTTAAGTAAACACAGACTTGTTTTATAGATAAAACATAAAAAATATAGCTGCTGTAAACTAAGAAATAACATTTACAGAGGTATTCTATCATAAAAATATTATCTTACAAACTAAATAATGACTTTATGTTTAACATAAACTCAAAAGTTCTTATAACTTGCTGAAAAAGTTTTAGAACTACTCTCATGCTTTCAAGAGCTACTCTCAGACATTGCACAATTTTCAGGACTACCACCTTTAGGTACTTATTCTAGTGGGAAATAACAAGTAACTTGTTGGGCGATTCATTTTAATGCAATTGGGGAGTAAAACTAGTATTTATACTGTTGTTGTTTTTTTAAAACTTTTTTTCCCCCTATAGCTGGAATAAAATTACCTCAATAGACTATCATGCTCTATCTGAATCCGGCCTAGGTGCAAAATACAAAGTTAACTAAATAAAATTACCAGGGATTGGAAAGTTACTTTTAAGAAGTAACTCTGTTACAGTTATTTAATTAAAAAAGTAACTGTTACAGTTACTTAATATGAAAAGTAATTAATTACAGTTAATTTTAGAAATTTCAAGTTGTAAGAAAAATTGCAATATAACCATGTTACTGTTTTTGAGAGAACCAAGATTTTTTTTAAAAAAGTGACAATCGGAAAAAAAATAATTATGAAAATTCAACGCTGCAAGTTAAATAGTTAAGTTTAAGACGAATGTGGAACTATGGAAAAGATCAGTGAAGAGCTTTGCAAGAAGTAACAGAAAATTGAAGACATTTTTCGTTACTGCTAAAAGCAACTAAGTTACAGTTACTTTCTGTAAAATTTCTAATAACATCTTGATTAGCTAAAATTACTTATTTAAAAGGATTTAAAACTATTACCTCTCTTAACAATTCTGAAGTGGTGGGTACATCAAATATCAGCTTAGGTGAAAAAACAGCATTCTTTAAATTCAGAGCAGAAACAACCTAAAGCACATTAATATAAATAAAGTCCAGGTAAATATATATTTAACATAAACAGTATAATTAAAATTAAAAAAATGAGCCATTTAATAGTTATTTAAATAGCCATGCAATTTAATTATCATCCATTTAATATAACAGTTTCTGCAACAAATTCCAATGTAAGAAAATGTATTTATTTAAAATGGAAATCTGAAAAAATTGTTCCAAATTATTTGATCTGTTGAAAATGACATCCGGATAGCTATCACAATTGAATGTTTGATGGGAAACTTTTTTACTGTCAATTTAATTACATAAAGCATATAATAAAAAAAAGTTAAATTAATAATCATTTGTATTTGAAAATTGCCCTATTTAGATACCTACTTTAAAAAAAAAAACTTGATAGATTGTTTGAATATTTATGATTTCATTAGTTGAATATAGCAATCAGAAGGCAAAAAAGACCAAAATATTTTTTTTTATAAGGCGATGCTCCTGCTTTTCTTTAGTAAATAAATTTTGTATTAAATTTATTTATTGGTATTTTAATATCAATAAATAATTATAAAGTTTAACCTCTGAGGATAAGCAAATTTGCTTAATTGTAAACTTGTTTTCATTGCATAAGGTTAAAATTTACATTTTAACTGAAAATTTAATTTTGTAGAAAAATTTGAAATTGTATTTCTGTAGCAGATAATTATTATTTAATGATGACTCATACATGCCTTAAATTTTAAAATTCTGTAAAATTTTTACCTAAGTTTTAATTTCTTTTTTAAATTGTGTGTTGCTGGAAAACATGATGATTAGGTGACGGTTATATTTGTTTGCTTCCCTCAGACTGTCAATACAAAATCTAATATCTAAAGGAGTTTAAATTACCTTATCACTATTGTACTTTTAGATCTCTTTTTAAGCTTCTAATTTACAATATTCAACAAACATCCTCAATATTCAAGCAGTATATCAACTTAATATGAAAATTAAAATTTTTAAGTGTTTTTATCATGCTAATTGAAAAAATTTCATAATTTATATCTCAGCACTAGGGGCAATTTTTGTAAAAATATATATACACATTTCTAAGTTGCCTTTCATGTTTAACTAAACACAGGCATGAGTGTGCAGAAACATCAAAAAAAGAGGAAACCTTAAATTTGTTAAAATACATGCATACGACAAATTAAATTAAATAAAGATATTAAAATTTATTATTGAACGATTGATATTTTAATTAAACAATAAAATAATAAAGGCAATTACGTTTATATTATGAATTGAATAACAAACATTTTAAAGAGTTTAACATTTTAATGCAGAAATTGTTTTTACATTACCAACAAGCAGAACAGATCTTTATCAATTATCAGTAAACCCCTATCCACTAATTATCAATTTAAACAGAAAAGTAAGTAAAATCGAAAAATTTTGAAAATTAATGATTCACAAAATACCTCAAAGATTGGTAAATCACGAATTTCAGGTAGTCTGGAAAATTCCAAATTCTCAGAAATCGTTTCAATTGTTATATTTCTGAAATCGGTAAATTGCGAATACCGTAAAAGTCGTCAAATCATAAACTTCGACCTTGAAAATCCATAAAATCCAAAATTATAAATCCAAAACTAAACATCAGTAAAACAAAGAATTTTCGATAATTTGCTAATACGAACCGCTAATTCAGAAACCCGTAATCCGGACATATAATTTCGGCGATTTCCCGTTTTTTTTAAAAACTTAAACTTGTCTAACAACAAAAACCCCAGTATAGGCCGAAGCAGAAAAAATCAAGCTGTTCTTGTGATAACAAGGTCACAATAATACTCACGAATACTTGATCAAAGGAAAATATTCTGGTTGGGCCGATTGACCTGAACTGGAGCTACAAAAGTAACGAGCCGCTCTTCCGATCACGCAGAGGCAAAAAAACTATCAATCATTAATTATGAGCCAATGCGACCTCATAGGTGGTTTTCGTGAAAATAACTAGGCAGCAAAATCTAAATCTGATCAGGTAGCATTATTGGATTGCATTGGCGGGTAAATATTTAAAGTCAATCTTCAATTTTAATGAAACAACACCACTTAACATAAGATTCTCTTTTATATGATACTTTTTAAAATGTTAAAAAATAAAAGTTTATTTTAAAAATATTTAATTTAATATAATCTTTAATAATACTAACTTGAATTTAATATTTTACAGAATTAAACTTTTTGATTGATGAAAAACCTTTAAAAATCAACGAAGCAAAATTTTTTGAAAATGAATGATTCACTAAATCTCACAAATTGGTGAATTCCAAAATTTCAGGAAGTCAGGAAAATTGTAAATTCTCAGAAATCTTTGCATTGCGATCCTACAGAAATCGGCAAATCGCGAATGAACTTCGAAATCCACGTTTTGCGAACCATTTAAGCACGAAAAATTTTAAAATCCCGAAGATCTATCATCAGAAATTGCAATTAACGGCTCCTTGAAAATCCATAAATTCCGAAATTATAAAATGTAAAATTAGTAAAATAGCGGAAATTGCGGATTTTCTGAAATTGGCTAATACAGTATAGAATGGCTAATCCAGACACCCATAATCCGGACACATTTAAATTTCGGGGTTAGTCCAATTTTTTAACAAAAAGGGGAAAAAAGTAACTATCTTAAATCAAAAACCCCAAAATAAGCCGAAGTAGTAGAAAAATGCCGAAAAAATTTAAGACGTAAAAAAAAAATCAAACTGTTCTTGTGATAACAAGAGGTCACAATACTAACTAACACTTGATCAAAAGAAAATATCTGGTTGGTCCGATTGGCCTGAACCGGAGCTACAAACGTAACGAGACGTTCTTCCGATTACGCAAAAAACTGTCAATCAGTATGAGGCAATGCGACCTCATCGGTGGATTTGATTTCGTAAAAATTACTAGGCAGCAAAATAAGTAAATCAGGCAGCATTATTGGATGGTACTGGCCGGTAACTAATATTCGAAGACATCTAATTTCTAGCCTCCGTAAGAAGCTTTAACACAGCCAATTACGCCTGTAGTGGCAGCGTTTCCGATTTTGCAAGTTTTATATTAAAAAATAAATGACGCAGATTTTTTTTTTTTAAATAGATCATACGCCGATTTTGGCTCGAAATTTTTTTAAAAAAAGCGGACATAATCAAAAATTTAGAAAACGCGGAAATCAGCGGAACCGCGGAAGAAACTCATGCCTGTAAACAGCTTCTTTTGAGAGAAGTGTTGCGACATATTTACTGGTGCTAGTTATTCTCAGGAAACTAGGGTGTTTAGTGATTGACTTTTTAAAGATTTAGCAAGAAAGAAATTTCTTAAATCGGAATTTGCTGCTTCTTAGACAAAATTTAATAATTCAATTTATATCTTACTTTAAAGCCTTGTCTGCCAGCGTTATTTACATACTCGCTGAGAAGTAGAGATTGACTGTCACTAATATTACAGATCATATCAGCCTTTGGATCAGAGTAACTGATTTTCATCTTAGACAGCTTTGCTTCTAATAGGGAATAGAACTTTTCTTTTATAGATGCTTGAACATAAACTGAACATCCACTTCTTGTTGTGTTCTTAAAGGGGAAATAAAGTACAATTATCATGTAAAAAATGGATCGAATAAAAACTTGTATATTGATTAAAGAAATAAAAATTTTAAAACTTTAATAACTTGACCAGCACATATTCTATGTTGTCTAGATGCGTCAGCTGAGAGTGTCAGGGAAGATTATTAAATTATCAAATGTTTTTAATTATTGTATTGTTTTCATTCTTGGTACTTCTGGAATTATTGCTGTTTTACAAAAAAATAATATGTTCTTACTTTACTGAAACGAATGTTTGTATAATTTTTAATTTCAGTAAAAGTGAAGCTTTTATCAGCTTGTAAATCATGTTAAATTGTTGTCCCCAAATTTCGCTTAATATATCTGCATTAGAAAGAATATTATCAAAGTTTTCTAACAACATTGATGTTTGATACTGCCTTTTATAGTTGAAATTCAATTGCATTAAAATTGATAAAGTTGAAAAAATAGCAGAAATAAAAACAAGTTGTACATAAAGAACTGTAAAATAGAACAGAGCAGACGAAAAAAAAGTGCATTGAGAATGAAAAAAAACAATGAAATCGTTGAAGGACAAGAATGAAAACTGGAAAGTTACGTCATCCAAAACAAGCCAATTATATTTAAATTGTAACTGGAATGAATAACTCACTGGTGAATTATTGAAACTTAGAATTTCGAGTACAGCAATGGCTGCAGAATGTAAATCAGCACTTTCATACACGATAGCTACTGGTCGTTGAAAAAGCAGTGCTTCAAACGAAACTCTTTCATCATCAAGCCACAAACATTTTGGGGTTTCTCCTGTATAAATGACTTTGATAGCTCCAGAAAATGACCATGAACTATATGCGAGCAAATCATTTGTATAAAGTGGTACAACATTGAGTACACCTGGTGGCAATCTAAAATTAAAAAAAAAACGTGTTAAAGGATGTTTTTGTTTAAAATTAAAAACTCAAATGTATATGGCAAAAACTTATTTTTTAATAAATATGCTAAGATTTATTATGGAATTAAGAAAAAAATAGAGAACAACACCTTCCTATGAGCATAAGCATAATTCTTCATATATATAGGTTAAGCTAAGTTGGCTTTTTTAAACAAATAGGTTCTAAACTAGAATTATGTGTCAACTAGTTAGACTGGGGATTAGGTGAAAAATTGTTATCATGATAAAAATAATACGATAAAATTTCTTAAAACATCCATGGTTAGAAAATAATTTTAAGCAACGTGTTTAGCCAACTGGCCAAAGGAGCCAAAAAATGTGAGAAAGGTGTTAAATATGAATTCATGTTCATATTTGATGTTTTAACTTCAAATGCATGAATTTAATTACAAAGTAAGCTCTATATCAGTGATTCCCAACCTTTTGTAGACCATCGCCCCTTTCTTTAGTTTGACTAACACCTATCGCCCCCTCTTAGTTTTCACGTTATGTCTAATTATAATTTGAGTTAAATTGTCACTAATAAAGCAGTTTTATAATTTTAAACACTTACTACCATATATAAAAACAACCAAAGCAGCTTTATCCGGTCACTCTTAAATAAAATTTTAAAAAAATGTATATTTTTAACGATTTTTTTAAAGAACAAAAGTGAAATAATTAACTAAGATCTTTAAACTGGATTCTTAAAAAATTAAGAGAATTGACAGTAAAAATTAAAAAAAAATGAACGTTTGAAAACTTATTTATTGTTTTGTCTTACTTATTCAATGGCTGCCTTGTGCTTGGTACATTGTTGTTAAAGCTTGAATATCTGGCCTTATATTTGTCAAGTTCAGTCGCAAGTCTCCTTTGAGGCAAATGTCCAACTTATTTCTTTGTTTAGTAAGGAGCTGTACAACAGAACTAAATCCTTTTTCAACTAAATATGTTGACGGGAACGAGATTAGAAGTGGTTCAGCTTTTAACCACAGTTACCCATGCTAACTCATAACCGCACTGCTTGAAAATGATTTTCGCCTCACAGTCATACTTCAGGTCTACAAACTCTGTCTGCAAAGAGTTATCAAGGTTATCCACAGCTTCGAACGAGAATGGATCTACAATCCAATCAGGAATTTCTAACTTGGTCAAATCTTCAAATCTTGTAAGTATATCAGTTTTTAACTGGTCAAGATGATCAATAAAAATTAGTATTTTGTCTTCTGTTAATTCAGGAGTAACTGACATGAAATGCTCTTCAAGGGTCGGAAACTGCATCAGCTCTTTACGGCCAATATTACGCTTGAGAATATCAAACTTAGCTATGAATGATGAAATGATTCCTTTGGCTTTGATAAGGTTCATCTTGTTTCCTTGCAGCTTTTTATTGACTTCATTCATTTTTCAAAAATATCTGTAAGGTAAGCAAGTTCCAACTTGCGTTGCTTCAAATTCTCACTTAAAACAGGATGAGACGTGTCGAGGAACTCGGTAACCGTATCAAATAATTCGAAGAAACGGCGCAAACAGTTTCCTTTGGAAAGCCATCTCACGGCTGTATGGAAAAGCAAGCGTTCAAATTCCTCGTCATTTTCCTGGCAAAGTTGTCGAAATAGACGGTCATTGAGCGAACTAGTTTTGATCTTGTTGACACACGTAATAACAAGTTGTAGGGTTTCATGCAGTACACCACTCAATTTTTTCGCAGCTAAGTGTTGACGATGAATGACACAGTGAATAGTGACGACCTCAGGTACTTCTTTCTTAAGGTGGGCTAGAAACCCAATATGACAACCTGACATGGCAGGAGCACCGTCTGTTGCACAAGCGCTTACGTTTGTTAGGGGAATATCGTTTTCCTCAAAATAATCTTTTACCACTTTAAAAATTGACGATCCCTTCGTGTCAGTGATCAAACTTCTAGCAAACAACATTTCCTCGGTAATTTCCTTTTGTTCGTTTATAAACCTCACATAGGCTAATAAAATTGCTTTGTTATCAATCACAGTTGATTCATCAATCTGTAATGCAAATTTAGTTTTTTTCAAGATATTGGTGAGTTTGGTTTCAACATCTGTGGCCATTTCGTCAATTCGCCTGGAAACACTATTGTTGCTCAAAGGAACCGATTGACTTATTTTATTACTAGGGCCCTCGCCTAACATGATTTCAACTATTTTTTTGGCAGCCGGTAAAACAAGAGTTTCGCCAATCGTGTGAGGTTTACAACATTTAGCAATCAATAAAGACACCTCGTAAGAAGCACGAAGACCTTTATCAAGATCGCTTTCCTGTTTTTTAAATAGTTCCCTCACATTACTCCGTTTATCAGCTTTAGCTTTGAGCTGTTGAAAATAACTAAGTTCTTTACTCACTTTATCACTGTGTACTCTGGATAAATGTTCTTTCATTCGCGAAGGCTTCATGGCTTCATTAGTAAACGTTTTGTCGCACAAAAGACAACGTGGAAGCTGCACATTTTGTGGTGACACGATAAAACCGAATTTTAAATACTCAGCTGAGTATTGATGGCACTTCTTTTTATTTGAATCCATTGTGCATGAACTTCTACACTTCGAAAACAAAGAAGAAAAATTTTGGTATAGTTCTAAAATTAAAACCGTTGTAAATAAGAAACTTATTGCTATTGCACAAGAAAAAATATCCAAAATTGAATCATAGCCAAATAGAGGAATGTTCCAGCACAGGAGAGGGAAGGAGATTCACTCAGTCAGCCGCGCTGAATGACAGCAGGTGAATAACTAGCCGATTGAGAATGGTTTTACTGTACTGCTGTAGATTATTATTTAATTTACCCCCTTTGAATACTCATCGCCCCCCAACTATTTATCGCCCCCTTGATAACACAAATCGCCCACTTGGGGGCGATCGCCCCCAGGTTGGGAACCACTGCTCTATATTGTTGTCACTGTGTGAAGGATAGATATTAAAATGCTAGTTATACATAAACTTAATCCCTGTATTTTTCTCTAATCACAAAAATACAATAAGAACACTTCATTGATACCAGCAGGTAATGGTGAAATTAAATTACAACTTTCTTTTTAAGTTACTTTGTGCAACAAAAGTAGACTTTGGAACTAAAATTGTTCTTTTAAAATAAAAATTATGCTAAATAGTGATTATCTAGTCAAAATCTAAAAAAAAAAAACTTGACGTGAAAAACAAATTAACAACCTATTTGTGAATACCATTAACTCTTTCCCTATCAAGTAAAAATGTTTACTTCAAGTTTTAAAAATTCATTATTCACTTAATTTGTTCTCCTTGAATTGTTCAGTAGGTATTATGATCTTTATAAGTCTTATACAGTCGAACACCATTAAAACGAACTGGAAGGGAGCACCGAAACAGTTCTGGTTAACCGAATTTCATGTTAACCATCATGATTTTTTTTTACATTGAACCAGTAAATAGTTAAAAAAAAATATCAGCAAAAAAGTATTCTTATTTTATAACGTAATACACTAATAATAAAAGCATACAATTAGTAATTCAATAAATATAATTTGGAGTAGTACATACTACAGAAAAATTAGGAAAATTCTTTTTCTCGCAGGTTCAAATTGGTTTACTGCACGGTCGCTTCAATTTCATCCCGAATTTTTAAAATTGTTGAAAAGGTGCTTTTAGCTGCCCCATATAGACGCAATTTTCACTTTATAAAAAATAACTTTTGTTGTCAATATCATTTAAATTTTTTATTTTTAACAAAACAGACTGCTGCTTTCGATTGATTTTGAATAAAAATCAATAAGTTTAAATGCGAAATAATTCTAATTTTATATGTTCTTTACCTTTTACCTCTGTAGAGAAACATCTACACTTTTCATGACTTAATAGATCATCCTAACTTGCCGAATCATTCATTGGATTAAAATTGACGAATCATGGAAGATCTCGTGATTTTTTCAGAACCAAAAGTAGAAGATAATTTATTTTAAGAACGTTCGTTTCCTTTTTTTTTCATGTTTTGTATAATTTGTTATTGGAAAATTTGAATTACTAAGGAAAAAAAGACAAATCATGAATTTTTTATTTGGGTTAAGCAGAATTTCGCTTAAAGGGATTTCGCGTTAAGAGATTTTTTATGCATTAGCTCAAAGCTTTTTAGTCTAGGAAAATGCTCTCAGAGTTCATGTTAAGCGAAATTTCGTGATAAGCAAGTTTACATTAACAAGGTTCGACTGTATTTTGTTTATTTAGATAAACTCAAAAAGAAAGCTTAATTTTGCATGGCAAATTGTCTTGCCAATTGTTGTCAATGAGCTAATTGAAATGAAACTCACCCAGACAACTTGCAGAGTTCAGCAAATAGAAAAGCAGAACAGCATGATATACTATCCACCACAAGCACTACTATATTTCCTGCTGCCAAAACAGAGGCTACTTTCCAACTAAGGGAAAGCAGCGGACGGTTGTATTCTCCAGAAATTACGCAGACAACACCTAAAACATTATGACACAAGGCGTCTTTCATGATTTGTTTGAAAAAATTATGCAATACACCAATAAATACTTTAAAAAAAATTTAAATTTCTTAAAAAGTAGAAAACTATATAGCAGAATTTATGATGGTTAACAAATTTGCAGTGAAAAGAAGGAAGATAGAAGCAATTTTTAAGATAGACTCTGAAAAGTTGCGGATCAAGAAATTTGCTTTTTTTCGGGGGGGGGGGGGGGGGGGGGGGTTATCCATACAAAAACAAAAATGTCCAGGGATCTCTTTTAAAGATTCAAGATTTCAATGCAATAATAAATTGTGAGGACGGAGAGGGAGGAATGGTAAAGTTGACTAAATGCAATAACTTTTAAAAAATTAATATTTTAGTTTTGCAGAAGACTATTAAGAACTTAATAATTACAACAGTAAGAGCAGATGAATATTTCAAACCTAAAGTTTTTTCCAGGTTTTTTCACCCCAAAATGAAAATTTTCTTGACATTTCTCTGTCAATTTTAGACAAAAAAAACATCACTGACTTCTCCAGGTTTTTCCAGATGGGTAGAACAACCCGTCAAACAAGATTTTGGACTCTATTAAGACGTTATAGTAATTAAAAAAAGGAGTTACCAGGTTTGATTTCGTCATTTGAATATTTGACATTTCCAGCCACACCAGCATAGTAGTTAAAACTCTGAATAAAATTTGAAACATCTTTCATGGCTCTGTAAAGGTGCTTATCAGATGACATAGATTCCACCTGCGCAAAAAGTTCATAGTTCTTGGTAATTGTTTCAGCTATTCTGAAAAACAAATATATAAAAAAAAATTAAACAATTTTATTATTTAAATTGATTTTTTTTTGAATCTAGTAATGCTTAATTTAAAGGACTTATACTGCTTAGAATCCATCCAAATATTGCAAATAATTTTAGAATGGAAGTATTTTCAATATGTAATACATATTATTAAAATAAAGTGCAACAAACAAATTAATGGATAAAATGAAAATTAGAAGTATCATATTTCAGAGGTAGTAAAAAGGATTCTATATAAATGGGACGAATAGCATTCTTAAAAAAATATATTCTTTAAATATTTTTTTACACAAGTATAAAGCATTCAGTTAACTTAGGAAGAAATATATGGGCAAAAATCAAATTAAAGATTTTTTTTAAAATCCCATCATAAGAATTTCCAAGAATAATACAGCAAAGAAAAGCACAGCATTGTGATTGTCTAAAATCGAATTGTGTAAATGCTGAGTTCTCAACTTTACAAAAAAGCTTCCATGTTGAACTCATTGTTACATTCCCTATAATTAGCACATTTAAGAGAGAGTGATAAATGTAAATTAGACCTGGTTAATTTATAATTTAAAAGTGAAACAATCAAGTTTGTGATGAAGTCGACACAAGCATAAAAAAATTATGGACTTAAAAATATCGAGTACTTAAAAGAGCAATTTATCTTATTACAGAGAACAACCCATATTAAAACTAATTTTACCTCAAATGGTATTAATTCTGATTCAATAATAATCAAGTAAGTTTTATGTACCTAATAACAAGTGCCTGGGTTTAACAAATTTTATGAAACTAATTATAGGAATATAGTATATAATAACTGTTATAGATGAAACTATTTGCATGTATGGTTATGGAAAAAAAGGGGCAAGAGAACAAATTTTCTATATACCTGTACAAATAATGAGAACGCTCAAAACCAGAAATGTTTAACCAACTATCTTTGTTCTTTTCTGGGCTTTGAAAAGCCTCCTTTAGTTCTTCAGAGTCTATTTCTAATAGAGCTATATTTATTTTTGTTCCAACACGATTGTATATATCATGATGTGCCTCTACTTCTAAAAACTCGTTATCAATAAATCGAGAAAAAGCATGGTTATGTTTTGTCAACCAGTCCTAAAACAGAACAGATATCAATAGAATTATATATGAATGATTATATATGCACTATGTATCATTCTTCACTATGGTTTACTTTTGGTAAAATACCAATGGCAAAATCATGAACGGTTGTTTTTAAATAGGCTAACTACGCTGAAGCTTATACAAAAAATTTGAACAGGCGGCAATTTAACAATTAATTCAAAAGTTAAAAATTAATGTACTCTTTAAACTATTAAAATGTGTAACTAACCACTATATATATCTATGCTAGTTTTTAAATAGGCTGAAGCATATCCACAGAATTTTAAAAAGGTTTCAATTTGGCAATAAATTCAAAAGATGAAAATTAATTAACTATTTAAACTATTATTTTTTTATTCAAAATAAATTAACTTTTTGTTCATTAATAAACTGTAACCTCTTGTTGTATAAAACAAATGTATAAAGCAAACATAAACAGTAGAGGATGCTACAAAAGAACATTAGCCTATACTCTATGGGTACCATAAGCCATACTCTTAAATCTGGGCTTGAAGAATACTTGCCTAGTTAAGGTTAGGGAAAAAAACACAGGCATGGTTTTAATTTCCAATTTAAGACAAATTTCCCTTTATTTTTCACACATGTAACTTCATTAAGTACAAAATTCAAACCTAAAAGAATTTGCTTTTCGATTAATTTTAAATTAAAATTTTCCTTGTGAGGCAAAAATAATTTCTTTTAGCAGTTTGGATTTCGGATATTTTTTATTACTAACTTTGGCATCTATCTACAGTTAAAAGGTCAGCTGCTCTTTATATAATGTATTAATCTAATCTGACCATTTGTTACTTAAAGGCATGTACATTGGTTTGAGTAAACAAGTAGGTTTGTAACAGAATCTGTCACTTAACCCGCTTCCACACAAAAGTTGTGTTAAACAGGTAAAAAGGCGCCAAACACAGCATTAATTTTATATTAAACATTTACATGCTAAATTTGGCTAGTTTTATTTATTTTATTTCGAAAATTCAATAACTATTACTTATCGTTTGCGAAAAGTAATTTGTATTTCAAAGAATAAATATGTACTATTCCTCGCTTTTAAATAGAATGAAAACATTTCATATCAACATACAAAGAATCTCGTAGTGAAATATATTTGACATCATTTCAAACTGATCGATGTCGCAAAATAAATTTATTTTAATTTATTGTCTAAAAGAATTAAGTTTCTCGGGTGATTGTTGCAAATGGCAATGGTGATTTAATTCTAATAACAAACAGGGCCTTTAGCTATTTGTAATTCAAACTTTTAAATGCCAAAATTAACTATTTTCATTAATCTTCTTTCTCAGGTTTAATAATTAGATTAAATTAAATTACAGTTCGAAAAATATATAATTAGTACAAATGATGCTTTAAAAATAAAAGCGAAACTTTGCACATTTTTTATGCCAAATTAGAATTCTCTTTGCATCTTTCTTCATACATATAAAATGAACCATCAAAAGAACTCTATTGTGATACTACAACAATCCAAACTGAATTATATCACAAAAAATAAATATTCTTTCAAAAATTTGTATTTTTTTAATAAAGTTTCTCGTACGTTTAACGAAATGGCAAGAGTGAAAATATTGAATAAAAATGGAATTTGCATGTTATTTCAATGTAGATTAAATTTTAAGTTATTTAAATTTTAAATAAACTTCTAATTTAAATTTTTTAATGAAATTTGGAATGTAGCCTAATCTGATTTTTTGCTTCAAAATGACGTATCCCACTTGTCTGTGGGACTTGTGGTTCTTTCTGTGAAAGTGGGTGACGGACAGACAGACAGACTGAACGATTATAAAACCTTCCACTTTTTACGTTATAAACATAGTGTGGAAGCTAAAACTGGCCAATTGCTCCTCTAGGGAAAATATGATGATACAGACAACAGTAGGAGAGGTAGATGTTTAGTAAAATGTTTTCAATTGTAAAAGATTCTAATTTCTCAAATTATTAAAAATAGTAAATTTGTCGATTTTTTTTAGATCCCATTATCAGGATTTAACCAAACATGTGTTCATGGTTTTCATGAAAAAATTCAACAATGAAACATGTTTAAAAAACACCTTCAAGAAGAATCAATGTCTATTTAAATTAAAAAAAAATAATCGAATTACCCAGAACTTAGGTAGCCTATGAAAATACCTTTATTTAGGTATAAAAACAAACATCATTTGAAATACAAAATTCGTCACATTTGACACACAATCAGGTGAAAACTACGCTAAACCACTATTCTCACCTCGGCTAGTTTGTAAGAATTTTCACCTGGGGAACTTTCCGAAGTTTTAAACATTTCGGAAATTTTTTCTTGTTCTTCTTTTGAAATAGTTGATGTTTTCATTTTTATATTGGTATGCCTTTATATTTGAAACGATAATTATATATTTTTACAAGGACTGGTTCTCAAAAAATAATTACGTAAATGGTAGATATCAGATAAGAAAAGATAAATAAGAAATAGAAAATTTGTACTTTTTTTTTACTTGGTAGGGAGTTAAGTTAATCGGTTTTGGCTGTCTATTTCTAGCCTTAGTTAAAGAGTTAAACACAGTCAATGGACAATTACAGCTTTTTCCACAAACATATTTATTCGATTAAGCATATTAAAAAACCTCTAAAACTCAAGTATTTCTGGTTTTAAAGATGTATTTATTTTTAAATTCATTTTTAAAGTTAATGATACGTCACTCTTGTTAAACCTGTCTTAGCATAACAGATGACGTCACGGTTGGCTGTTTTTGTTCTTGGCGTGTTATTTCGTATCACGTTTCACTGTATCGCTTTTGAAACTGTGAAACGTGCTTTACATCCTTAATCAAAACTTTTAAAAAAGTTATGCTATTTTACAGAAAACATGTCACTGTTCAAATCCAGTTAATTTCTTCAAACGTTGGAACGATTTCACTCGACTATTCCGATCAGATCCAACAGTCAATAGTTCTGCAATAGCTCATACGCGCTCTAGTGTGTGTATTTTAACTAACAACAAACTTGGAACAAGCTGTTTAACTTCCTTGATATGAACTGTTTACAAATAATATTGTCTTCTTCTTTTAATGAGTTTCGCAGAAATTGTAAGTTTTACTATTTTATAAAGTGTATTACAGCATCGATCGAAACATCGCCAAAAACATAACAGTTGACATCAGAGCTGTTTCAGTGACGTAATTTCGGCAAATTTCAAATGCATTTTTTGTTGAATTAATCATATTTGTGATATTTAAGCTTATATTCGGAATCTGCAGCTTCTAATGTACCAGAAAAACACATATATTATGAATTTCGCGTTTCATGCAACTTGTCCATTGCGCTTCGTGTTTTAGAAACTTGGTTAAGTGATGAGGTTGACACCTGAACGGGCACCCAATGGAACTTCGGGCTACATCGTACGCTAACGCTGTCGTTTCGACTTCACAGATTTAACGTTCACGTATATCGCCGTATAATTGGGCACCCCAGTGATTTTTAGAAGGATTTTTTTTCTTTAGCTCGAATATACGTCTAAAGTATGGCCTTATGATGTATCGGGATTGGATTGTGAGATTGAGCACCTTTATACCATAGTCCATACCAGTTATAATAATTTTTGAACCCTGGTCAAGTGATAAGGACAACATCTGAGCGGGAACCCAACGTAACTTTGAGCGACATCGTACGCTCACGCCGTCAGGGACTTTGATTCGCTTCCACAGATTTAATGAGCACGTATTATAGCAGTGTACTCGGACACCCCTGGAATTTTTTTTCTCCTTTACGAATACGTCAATATATATGCCTAGAAAAACCTTTCGCGGTGATGAGAGGCTCGTCGATTATCCACATCGGCCGTTGGTAGGGCCTGCGGTTTACAATTCGGTCGACAATTTGTTACAACTGGATTTGAGAGAGAGTGGTGGGTTTGTTTTATAATTTTGTTTTACATATTAATTCAATTTTTTTCCCAAAAATAAAACATTTTAAACTTCGAAAGTTCAAAAATCGTAACTTTAAAGCATGAACTACACTTTTGCCAAATTACGAGTCAAAATAAGGATATCTAGTTAGAGTCTATACGAAACACAAACAACATTTTATTATTGCAGATAAAAGTGTGATATATCTTTTTCGATTAATTTTATATTATAAATCGAATGCGACCTATTTATTGTCTTTATGGGAGGAGGTGGCGCTCTCTAGGAGTTGAAGTCAGACATCCACCCTCTCACTGGTACTCAAAAACCTTGTGCCAATGGATGCTACTGCACCCAGGGCCGTAACTTGGACATTTTATTGGGGGGGGAGGACCACATTTTGGCGCCCTCTCAAATTTTTTTGGAGCCTCGTCAGTTATGAATCATTATTAACGGCTAATTACATTAATTAGTACTTATGAATGAATTTAACTTTCTAATCAAAGTTATAAATTTCTATTAATTACTAATTAAACCACTTTTAATTAATAATGAAACAATTATTAATTACTATTTACATCATTAATAAATTACTAATGAAATAATTTTTAATTAAAAATTAAATAATTATTAATGACTTGAATGAATTTAATTGTTTAACAATTAATGTGTAAATTGGTTCAAAGTGAATTAACCTAATTTGAAAATATCAACACCGAATTAGTTATGGTAAATTTACACCTACAAATTATTGGCTTTATAATTAAATGGACCTTGTAGAAGTTAATTAAATAGTACTTTGCAAAAATTTGCATTTTTGACATAACATGCATACAATATTTTCGCTACTGAAGTTTTTTTTTTTAGCTAATTTCCTCAAATTTCAGCAAATATAAACAAAATATTTTGCTTATACTAAACAACTAAAGACTGAAAATTAACTAAAAAATAGTTCCATTATACCGAGTAATCAAATATAATACTACAGAGCTTCTCAAATTTCTTAAGTGTGTATTATTATTATACTTCTAACTTATAAATGATGTCTACAGAAAAAATATTTTATTAAAAAGATAAGCATGAAATACCGTTAGAATTTCATTAAAGTATTTGATTTATAAATTCTGTTTTTCTCAGTACTTAGCGGGGCAATAACATCAAATCGGGACGTTTAGGCGGAACATTTTGTCTTCGGGACAGTGAGACAGAAAGCGGGATTGTCCCGCCAAAATCGGGACATCTGGTCACATTAACAATTATCCAGTTAAAATAGTTTCAAATAAAACGATTATGACAACAATAAACAATCATTAGTTACCTTTAAACAGAAGAATTGGTCAGCATAGAATTATAGAAAGAACGAAGAAAAAATAACAACTTGAACACAACAAGAGGAAACTTTTTAAGTGTTTACTGAAAGAGCTGAGATTGCACAAAGACGTATCAGTCACTGTCGAAAAGGTCCAGGAATGATCATTTCCAAGTAAAAACACAACATTACCAGGGTCGCTATACAATTTACAACCCCGAGTACAGTAACGAGCCTTTTTTATTGCTTCCTTTTGTCCGAATTTCTTAGCCGTGTCCCTGTGTTCAGATAGTGAAAAGCGATACTAAAAATTTCCCCGAAACATGGGACATTAGCCCATTACTGCAGACCCCCAAGGGGAATGGGTAAACGTGTTATCTTTCTCGGTGTGGTGTGGTTGTGGGGTTGCAAGCTAGATTTGCAAGCTAGATTGTTTTTGTTGTATTTTTTTACACGGTCACTTTTGGGTTTGATTCTGTGGAATGAAAAGAAAAACATAACATATAATCTGTGCAAAAGTTGGTATTGCAGCTGCCATACTAATCCGGCCCCACTGCAAAAGCTGGTATGGCAACTGCCATACTGGTTCCGGAGCCACTGAGTGCAACTGATAGTTAAACTACCCATTTTTACAGCCTGAATCGAAGCTTGCAAGCCTGTCAAAGAGCAAAGAGGGCAAAACTGTTAGGTAATTTCATACTTAGGGAAATACCAACATATATATATATATATATATATATATATATATATATATATATATATATATATATATATATATATATATATATATATATATATATAATTATATATATATATATATATATATAATATATTATATATATATATATATATATAATTATATATATATATATATATATATATATATATATATATATATATATATATATATATATATATATATATATATATATATATATATATATATATATATATATTATATATATATATATTATATATATATATATATATATATATATATATATATATATATATATATATATTTTAATTCAATATTGTGTTTCGAAGATAGTTTTTAACTTGTATAAGTGTTTGGATCTCCATCTCATAAGAGGGGGGGGGGGGAGGAAAGAATAATTGGAGTGAAAGATTTCCGTTATTTTTTGAAAATACCAGTATGTTCTTCATACCAGTTTAAGATTCTGTTGTTTATTATGAAATCTTAGAGAGGGCGCCATTCACATGGTGCCATTTTGGGCTAAAATAGCGCTTTAAAAATTATTGAGGGGAAATTAGAAAATAAAATAATTATACAATTACGTATTATTGAAAAATAATTGTTTAAAAAGTGAACTGTAAAAAAGTTAAAGATGGCGCCTTTTTGGGCGCCTAACGGCGCCCAAAATGGCGCCCTTTGTAAAATTATTGGGGGGGGAGGCTCCCCCCCTCCCCCCCTATAACTTACGGCCCTGACTGCACCCCTATTGTCTTCCAGGCTTAGCCTGGACGCACACGGCAAAAACAACAACAACAATCGAATTAAAACCGATGAAGTTTAATAATACGCGGTAGGAATAAAAACAAATTGCACGTAAAGAACTCTAAAATAGATCAACAGTCGAAAAAACTCATTTTTAGAGTGAAATCGGCACACCAATTAAATCGCAGGAAGCACAAAAACAAAACAAAAAAAGGAGCGGTACATCATTCTGAAATAACTCCATTATAGTTATTTATGCAACACGTGAATAAAACTTTTTAAAACGAGTGAAAAGATGCTTATTTTACAAGTGAGAGCAGAAGTCAAATAGTTCCCCAAGTTTTAAAAAATTAAATTTACTCACAGCGAGGTTTGGATAGCTTAATGATTTGAATACATGGACCCCCTCGACTTATTTTTAAATAAACTGGACCTTTTCTAGTCATGACAGAATTCATTTTGTATGGAACAAATTTCATACGATTTCAAATTTCATTGCCGTAACGCCAAAGTTAAGTTGCTAAGACTATATATGTCTTTTGAAAGCCAATATCTAACTCCAGTAATTAACACTTATATCATAACTGCATGATATTTTACTTTTACTAAAAAAATATGTTTTGATCTTTGATGGACAATAAGGGGGAAAAAATATTTTTTTAAATTCTACGCGCTGTATTTTAATTTTTTTTAATTTGTAAAACATTTGCATCTCCATAAACATAGCATTGAGGACGCTGCATTAAATTTTAGGTGATTGTACATTTTAAATGTTCCACATAAAATCAGTTTTTTTTCTTTAAATAGTTAATTTTTTCATTCTATATAAAACATTAATATATAGCTTCCAATATATGACAAATTGCTAATGTGTTGAACAATATTTCAAAATTAAGAGTCGATGATAGTGTTTGTTACTAAATGGCAACAATATGCACAACGTTAAAATTTCCAGCCCTTAATCCGTAGCTCTGGTACGACGATATTCAACTCAACCCAACCCAGCCCTTATTCCAAAGTATTTCAGTTTGGATAGACCGCGTGTCGTGGATCACAGTCTATTACGCAGCGGATATAGTGCAACGTTAATTAAAGAAAAAAAATTTGGAAGCCTTTCTCCTGAACCAAACCATCTGACATCAGAACTTAACCTTCTAGTGATCTTTTGGCCAACTTTTTCTAATGGCCTGGAAAAAAGATCGCCTAGAAACCCGTGAATCTTCTTTTCGAACTTCGCCAAAGGGTTGTGGTTATTGGACTACTTTTCAGAGAACAGCTGCAGTTCTCTTCTGTTATTCTGCGTTGTAATTTAAATTCACCTATGTAACAACCCTTGGGTGATAAAGCTCATAAAGGAGGCTAGAAATAGGCAGCCGGAAACGATTACCTTACCTTAACAACCCCTGGAACAAATTGCAGATATCTATACTGATTCCCTTACAAAATAAGAAGATATTGATACACATACTTTTTACAAAATTCATTAGAAAATAAAATAACGGATATAAATACTTGTATGGACTGACTAATAACTTGTTTATAACAATTATAATATGTATCTTGATCCAAATTTCATCTCCTCCAAAACTAATTTCTGAATCTGATACTGTTTGCAGATATATCAATAATATTATAAAAGGCTTTTTCTCAGTAATGATTTTCTTACTAACTATATATAGAATATTTTGACACAGTTTGAAAAAATTGAAGTTGGAGGGAACGCTGCGTACGATGTCGTCCTTAACGGTTGCGTTGGGTGCCTACTCAGGTGTCGGCTCGTCACCTGACTGTGGTTCTAAAATACGACGCCCGTCGCCAATAGCCCTCGTGTAGCTCTAGTGCGACGATAATTCAAACTAAAAAAAATTCAAACTAAAAGAAGTGGACGACTCAAATTTAAAAAAAAATTCTGTGGGATGTAGAATAATGCGCTATTTTGTTTTGCTGGTGGATTTTCAAGATAAGCTGGGTGGTGTAGCGTGGCGGATTTAGGTGACATGCCTGGTGGACAACTTCACAGGCTCCGTCCTCGTCTAGTCATCCTATACACGGTTCGTTAGGTTAGGTTAGTTTTGAATTATCGTCGCACTAGAGATAAGGTTATTGGCGACGGGCGTCATAATCTAGAAACACGGTCAAGTGAAGCGCCGACATCTGAGTATATGCACCCAACGCAAACGTTAAGGCCGTCATCGAGCGCAGTGATGGGACTTAGGAGCATATTTAACGTTTACTCCCTCTACACGGGGTATTATTCGTCGGACATTTTTGGTTGCACGGGCTGTTTATAGGTCGGCAGATATTTTGGCGATTGCCGGACCCGAACCTGGGACCTTCCGCATGCAAGGCGAATGCCTTAACTGACTGGGCTTCCCAGCCCCCATACACGATTCGTTCTATGGACAAAAAAAATTTCGCTAATAAATTACGCTTGTATACGATGCAAGTCCAGGTTAAATCTGTCGTAAACCAAAGTTGTGTCTTCTTGTAAGATGTTGTAATATTGCTATACAAGGTTGCGCCGTAATCTAGCTGAGGTGTCGTCCTCATCACCTTGGCTGTGGTTAAAAATTACGCTACTCGTCACTCTAGTGTGACGTTAACTCAACCAATTCAAACTTTCTAGATACCGCTATTCTCTTTCAATTGGGGCTGGAGAGCCTAGTTGGTAAGGCGCTTGAATAGGGTACTTGACTGTATCGCTAAAATATACCTTCCAATATTAAATTAATTATAGTTTGAACCCAAAAATAACAAATGTATATATTTTTTTGCAAAATAAATCTTTAAATAATTAGTAAAAATCATTTTAAAATGGCTAATTTTTCATCGGTACGTCACGTGATCACAACACGTCATTTTGGCTGACGTCACTAGTATATATAAACAAACCGATGTGTTGTTTTTTTTTTATATTAAAATAAGAATTATATAGATAATGAAAGAAGGTTTTACAGAAGTGGAAAGTTCGAATTTGCTTAAAGTAGATTCCAAAATGGTGTTTCAAAGTTTGTTTATAGTTACTAGTGAGCCACAAAGCGTTTTCGGGCGTAATTTTTCGTACTAATTTTAAAATTCATTTTTCTCCCTTTTTATTGGGTATTTGAAAAAAAAGAAAAAATACGGGTCTAATATTTTTGGCATAAGAGTATTTTAAGCCAGTAAATTTTTTTTAGTCAAATACCCTATTGCATGCGAAAGATCCCAGGTTGGGGTTTTGGCATTACAAAAATAACTGTAGACCTATTACGGTCTGTCCATGTCCAGCCAAAAATTCCAACAAATATCCCGTGTGGAAAGAGTCGCGACGCAGCGTATGATGTCGCTCGTAAAATTGGGTTGGATACTTACACAGGTGTCGGCTCGTCACTTGACTGTGGTTCTCCTCTAAATTTATGACACCCGTCGCTAATACTATTACTGTTAGAAAAAGACCGTATATCTGCAAAAAATGAGTTTTGAGAAAATAAAGAAAACTCGTTACAGCAAACTCTAAGTATAACATACATTTAAAAGTTTTATTGAATAGGCTGATTTAACAATGGATCATATGAAGTATTTTGGGTTATAATATAAGATAGATTATCCATTTTTATATGTGTATTTATAGTAAAAAGCCACAATTGTAGAGATGGTCTTCTTTCCTGTAGCGGCAGGATAGCCCTCGTGTAGCTCTAATGCGACGAAAATTCAACCCATCCCAACTTATCTCTCAATTCGAGTAACAAGGGCCAAAATAACCGCACCGTTCTTTCCTAAACTTCGCCAATCCCGAAAAAGATGCGCTCAAGTGATATCAGAGAAACCACGTGCGCCCATTCTGTAAGTTTGGCGGACCGAGCGGTCTTTCAAGCTGACATGGTTCTTGGTCCGAGAGCGAAAGCAGAAGAACGCTTGTGTGGTCACTATTATGGGTTTGTTACAGTACCTTCCATCGCTTTTGCCCTTCGCCGCCCTGTTGTACATGAGGGCACAGGATACTGTGGTGCCTTTCACGAAGGATCGCTGGGACACGGAGTATGATTACATTGTAGGTGAGTTTAGATTTCAGTTAGTTAAATATGCATATTTCTTAACCCGGCAGAGGTATTTTATATCCGAAGGATTTTTTTAGAATTTGTATTCTTGTGTACATCTGATTTTTTTTTTCAAAGTGTGCCCATACCTTTAGATTTGAGAAGGTCACTCGATCAACTTATGTCCTAAATTTGCCTAAGACCGAAATATCCCTGAAAATTAATCTGTATTCAAATATATCGTCAATATAGCCGGTTCCTGCTCCCGTGTTAAAAAGTGAATTTTTGTTACGATTTAAATGAAAATTATGCAGAAAAATAAAAATATTAAAAATTGCAGAGATAAAATCTGAGACTGCAGCTTTTGTGATGTCCTGTCAGAAATGAAGATAAACATCCATGATTCCGAAGTATACAGAAATAAAGAATGAACTTTACATATCTAATGAGAGTACGTTTTAAAGAAGTTTTGTAACTTGAATTGAATTTACCATTATTAAAAGCCTATCCATTGCAACTGAACCTGATATCTTATAGTAGTTACTTTGGATAATAGTTTGCATTTAGACCCTTCATCGAGACCCTATTTGATTATGTGCATTGAAATAATTATTTACATACAATTTGACTGGCTTTATTTTTTTTGTTGGCTTTTCTATTATAGTTGGCCTTTTTTTATTTGTTCCTGGTGTTTTATACATGTTCTCTAGTGATGTCTGTATCTCAGAGAGGCAATGCTAACGTAACTCTTGAAATTCAGGGGATAACGTCTAGAAATTTGTGTGGGATATTGTTATAAAAATTTCAAACATAACACGTATTTCCGATCCTTGTTGAAAACGATTGAAATGTAAATTTCCGACATATTATAGTGAAATGCAGCTTTTTTCATTGCCGTCAACGTCTTTCAATCTATCATGGCTTGTGAGAAGTTTCGGATATTGGTTATTGTTTTTTGGCCTGGAAACAAACTATACTCTCAGAAAAGCAAAATAATGTGAATTTTTTTAATTATTTCCCCTATTTCCATGTAAAATTTTGCATAAAGTAGAAATCATAAAATAATCTATACTTAAAAGATCTGTCTTAAAACTATATAACAATATAACCAGAGAAGTGTCTGTCCATCTTAACACAAAATAAATGTCAAATTATGTGACAATATCGAAATCGATAAATACTTTAATATAATTTTCATTCATTAAACGTTAAGCAACTGAATAGTTGATAAGTATAACCACGATGTAAGTAATATCGAGAAGTTTTGCTCAGAGAAATAATTCGGTTAGTTATTAAGGACTAAGTTAATAGTTGATGTTTATCAACAATTAAGATGTTAAGCTATAAGAACTAATTAGCTAATACTAATTATAACTCTCAACAGTTAAGCTGTCCTCTTACCTCTACTTCAAATCTTATCAGATATGTGTCTTGAAATAGAATAATTTAAAATACTAAACGATAAAATCGCATTTTTAAAAATATTTGTTTTAGTCGGAAAAAACCTTATAAATAAAAATAACAGGGAAAAACGCACCAAACACAACATTAATTCTATATTAAACATTTACACCATAAATTTGGCTAGTTTCATTTTCTTTCGAAAATTCAGTAATTATTTGTTATCATACATATATATTTATTTTAAGCCGTAATTATTGAATCAATGTAACGTGGGAACGTAGTCCCTATATCGTAGAAGCACTAATGAAAACTGGAAGGAAAACGCCACCTGAAACAAGCCAATTTTAATGGTTTACATTATAATAGAAATTATAACTTTTGAATAAGTTTCGATATATTATGACTTTTTTTAAAATTTGTCGCGTTACGCTGCAACCCACTTAAAAATAAACAGGCGTGATTATATGTTGATGTCTTTTGGTCGCAGATCTTCATTTTCGTATGCAAAACGGAACAATCGAACAATAAATTAATCACCTTAAACTTGTTTGGCAAATTTAAAATAGCTTTTCGAATATGTATCGAATCGATTTTGTTAGCCGTTTTTATAGGTCACAGTCACAGAGGTTCCATAACGGTGCGAGAGAGTATTTGTGCACGTGGTTGTGTTCCACATTTTAAAAGTAATGGAAAATTTCACAGAAAAATATATTTCTTAAGTAAAGAAAATTTATATATTACAAATTTTCTTTGTATTATAAACTTAAGTAAAAGGGATGCAGCACGGCAGTACTCAAATACCGATATTTTAATTTATTTTATTTTTAAGGCTTTTTAGAAAACAATTTTTTTTCTGCATGTTTTAATATAAACCTTTATAAAACTTTTGGTTTTTTTGCTGTCTTAATTTCCATCCACAGTTTTGTAGAAAATTGTTAAAGGGCATATTTAAATAAAAATTAAGTTTAATTTTTTTCGTTAAATATATAATTTTAATGCTATTTTATTAGTGGGGAAATACTTGGTTGAAAAAGTCGCCAAACACAATATTAATTCTATTATACCTATTTACATGCTAAATTTGGCTAGTTTCATTTATTTTATTTCAAAAATTCAATAATTATTCCTTTAATAATTATTCAATAATTATTATCGTTCGCAAAAATTCATTTATATTTCAAAGAATAAATATGTGCTATTCCTCTTTTTTAAATTGAACCAAAACATTTCATATCAACATAGAATCTCTTGGAAAAAATCTCTTAGTGAAATATATTTGACGTCATTTCAAACTGATTAATGTTGCAAAAATAAATTTCTTTTAATTTATTATTTAAAAGAATTAAAGTTTCTCGAGTGATTGTTACGAATGGCAATGGTGATTTTTTCTAATAAAAATGGCTTCTTATGCTTTTTAAATGATCATTAAATTTTGCAGTTTTTTTTAAATAAAGTACTTTGAATTCGATTTTTTTTTCTGAGACTTTCAATGCCTTCTAATTTCGATGCGCTGCATTTTTTAGGTATATCACACTTGTCTGTAGCATTTGTAGTTTGGACTATGAAAGTGGGTGACAGACAGATAGATAGACGAACTGAACAATTACAATACCTTCCACTTTTTACGTTATAAACGTAGTGTGGAAGCTAAAAAGTGTAAAAATATAAGTTTTCTAAATTAACAATATATCATAGTAATAATGGACAAAGTTATAAGGACAACTATATTTCTAAAATGAATCCGAAAAGAGAGAATGTATAGTTTATATTTTGTACGCATCATTATCAGATGTCATAATCGATCCATTTAGTGAGCGATTGAGAGCATCATTTTAAAATTTTCAGTCATACAGAGAGTAGTAAAAATTTATGAACGGATTATTATAGGATGACGAGAAAGTGCTTCTTTTAAGAAAAAAACATCGGGATTTACCGTACGTCAAATTTTAAACCATATGAGCAGATACTTCTTTTTTATATAAGACAAATGATACATTTATATATACTTTATTGTAACCGCCCAGAGACCCCCCCCCCCCGCACCTCCCCCCCCCCCAAAAAAAAATAATGTCTTCCATTTTTCTTCCATGTTTTTTTTTGGCCATTGAAATCTAATAATAAAAACTTTAATGAATAGAATATCAGATTTAATAAATAAGTTTCAACTAACACATGTAATCAATAACTCCAAAATAATTACCACACATTTTCATTTCCAATTACTATAGCTGTCCCATTAAGAGAATTTTTTAAATTATATAAGATTATCCAATTGTTCTTACTTTAAGAAAAACACTTAACATCATCAAAAAAACAATAATTATTGCAATAAATCAATTCGTCATTATCTTCAGCTCCATAATTGGGTTGCGAACTAACAGGCCATTGTAACAAGTTCCTCTTATAAGATTGCATCCTGTCACGCATTTGCGACAGTTTTTATTATTATCCTGAGCGAAACAAGTTATAAAAAAAAATCCTAAAACACGCATGTTTTTGAGGTACAATTTTCTTTATTATGAATATGCAGAATTAAAATTCAACTGACAACCTGACACAATTTCTCAAAGAGTTGAGTTAATTTTTTCGTCGTACTAGAGCTACAGGCGACGGGCTTCGTAATTTAGATTTACAGTCAAGATAAGAGTTTCTCGAAGAAACAAATACAAACGATGCAGGCGATAACCAAAAATGGAATTTATTAAAATTTTTTAGTACTTAATTGCAGGTCATGGGTATTTCATACTGAATTCGTATATATGTTTTTACTATTTCACTCATATTTTTGTCAATGCTTCTGAGTCAACTAGTAAATGTAGATTACAATCTTTTGGTCTGTTCATAATTTTGTTTTGGAAAATATATGCTTAAAAGTTACGATAATGTTTTGAGATTTTGCAAACATACACCACTAGTAATGCACAAAAATACTTTCCCTTATTTAACCATGTATTTCTGAAACAACTATTACTATAAAGTTCTACTGGAACTGCTAAAAATAAAAATTCTAATTTAATTACTTAATCGTGGTTTTTTTAAGTTTATATTTCATTTTGAAACTAACGAAAATAAGTTTATAGAAAGGATCGCTTCTTCAATCATCTCTCCGGAATCACAAATGCTGAAAGTATCAAATTCTAGGTTTTCTTATGGTAAAGGTTTATTTCTATTTCCTTTACAAAACACAGTGGAAAAGTGCATTTGAAATAAAATTCTGTAAGTTTTAGAGCTCTTTGACATTAACTATTAACTATTTTTGTTTAAAGTTCCCCAACAATTTTCTTCAAAACTATAGATGTTTAAAATAATAAATACACAAAAAAATTGTTGGTGTTACAATGAAATAATTTGACTAAAATTTTAAATTTAGGAACTTAATTTTGTTTGAACTTAAATTTTCTTAAATTAGTTCATAATTGCAGACAACAATTATTAACTAGACTACAGTTAATGATTACTTTTAGCTAGTGTTACATTAAGGATAGATTTTATTTTTAGCTTCCACACTACGTTTATAACTTAAAAAGTGGAAGGTATAATCGTTCAGACCGACCGACCGTCCGTCTGTCTGTTCGTCACCCACTTTCATAGGCCAAACTACAAATTCTACTGACAAGCGTGATACGTCAAAAAATTCAGCGCATCGAAATTTGAATACATTGAAAATTTCAGAAAAGAATTCGAATTCGAAGTACTTCAATTATTTAAAAAACTGCAAAATTTAATGCTCATTTAAAAAGCATAGGAAGCCATTTTTATTAGAATTAAATCACCATTGCCATTCGCAACAATCGCTCGAGAAACTTTAATTCTTTTAGACAATAAATTAAAATAAATTTATTTTTGCGACATCGATTAGTTTGAAATGATGTCAAATATATTTCACTACGAGATTCTTTGTACGTTGATATGAAATGTTTCAATTCTATATTTAAAAGCTAGGAATATTACATATTTATTCTTTGAAATATAAATTAATTTTTCAAACGATAAGTAATAATTATTGAATTTTCGAAATAAAATAAATGAAACTAGCCAAATTTAGCATGTAAATGTTTAATATAGAATATTAATGCTGTTTGTCGTCCTTTTACTTGTTAAACACAACTGTTGTGAGGAAGCGGGTTAAGTGACAGATTCTGTTACAAACCTACTTGTTGAAATCGAATCAAAATGCTGAAATGCTAAATCCAAAATATTTCTTCATTCTACTGAATATTTACTTAACTACAGCGACTGAAAGTCAGCGATCTCAAAAGCCAGCAAAAACTTTTGTCTACTTTATAACTTAGTAAAAATCGTATTTTCGTGTGATAATTTTATTTTACACTAATTTTTTTTCTTAAATACATCACAAAATCTAAAATTTCCATGTTCCACCAAAATCAGAGAAATGTGCATGAATAAATCTTTTAAGTATACTCATTAACATTTAGAAATGCATTGATTACACGGAACAAATAATGATTGATGTCTGTCTGGATTAACTTGATATCCGTATTAGCCCGAAACCACTACAATTAGATCAGCAGACCACATGCGCTCTCTAAAAGATGCTCCTCGATGAAAGTGTTTAGACTAATTGCTTTAATGAATTGAAACTAATATTATGAATCAATGAATGTGAAACCGATAGAAGTTCTTTTTCGAAACCCAACGTTCGATGTGTCCGATTATTAGAGAATAAACTGTTCATTTACATCTTGTGTTTTTAAACACATCCTTTCTATTCTTGCAATCTTGAATAAGCAGTAGTTAAAACTAAAAAAGGCCGGATTCCATGACTGGCAGCTAAATGTTTGCCATATCACCTACTTATAACTGAATTTAAGTCATTGTCCATATAGAGGACAAGGAGTATTCCAAGTGCCTGGGTAATACACATATGTCGAAAAAATGGGCTTATTCAATCTAGACTTAGATCTTGAAATATATTTTGTTACCTTATATTTCAAATTATATAATTACTAATAGAAAAATATTTTTAAGAAAGGAAAGTTTCACTAATTTTGTATAATAAATGGCCCCAGAGGAAACTGCTGATATTATCTCGGAACAACTAAATTTTGCACACATACTAACAATAATATCATCAACTTTATAGACATAAGTTTTTGTTGATATAAAAAAGATTTTATTTTTAAAAAAAATGTTTTAAGCATTTTGGAAAAAACTGATGTTTCCATTACTCTAAAATATATATATGATTTTATTGCTTGAGTACTTTTTCTTTTAAATAAACATGGGTTATCAATTTTTTAGATAACTTAAGGCTACATTTTAGCTTCCACACTACGTTTATAACGTAAAAAGTGGAAGGTTTTATAATCGTTCAGTCCGTCTGTCTGTCCGTCCGTCCGTCCGTCCGTCACCCACTTTCACAGAAAGAACCACAAGTCCCACAGACAAGTGGGATACGTCATTTTGAAGCAAAAAATCAGATTAGGCTGCATTCCAAATTTCATTAAAAATTTTTAATTAGAAGTTTATTTAAAATTTAAATAAATAAAAATTTAATCTAAATTGAAATAACATGTAAATTCCATTATTATTCAATATTTTCACTGTTGCAATCCACAAGTCCCACAGGCAAGTGGGATATGTCATTTTGAAGCAAAAAATCAGATTAGGTTACATTCCAAATTTCATTAAAAAATTTTAATTAGAAGTTAAATTAAAATTTAAATAACTAAAAATTTAATCTACATTGAAATAACATGCAAATTCCATTTTTATTCAATATTTTCACTGTTGCCATTTCGTTAAACGTACGAGAAACTTTATTTGAAATAAAAATAAAAAAAACTTTTGAATGAATATTTATTTATGTGATATAATTCAGTTTGGATTGTTGTAATATCACAATAGAGTTCTTTTGATGGTTCATTATATATGTAAGAAGAAAGATGCATAGAGAATTCTAAATTGGCATAAAAAAATATGCAAAGTTTCGCTTTTATTTTTAAAGCATCAATTGAACTAATTATATATTTTTTTAACTGTAAATTAATTTAGTAAACTATAAATAAGTGAATTTTCGAAAGAAATGTAAATGGGAAATTGTGGCGACACAAAGATATTTATTAAAAAAGATTAAATCATTATTCTTCGAACTTCAAACAAATATAGCAAACGATAAAGTCTAATTATTAAATCTGAGAAAGATGATTAATGAAAATTGTTAATTTGGGCGTTTAAAAGTTTGAATTACAAATAGCTAAAGGCCCTGTTTGTTATTAGAATTAAATCACCAGTGCCATTCGCAACAATCACCCGATAAACTTAATTCTTTTAAACAATAAATTTAAATAAATTTATTTTTGCGAAATCGATCAGTTTAAAATGACGTCAAATATATTTCACTACAAGATTCTTTGTATGTTGATATGAAATATTTTCATTCTATTTAAAAGCGATGAATATTACATATTTATTCCTTGAAATATATATAAATTAATTTTTGCAAACGATAAGTAATATTTATTGAATTTTCGAAATAAAATAAATAAAACTAGCAAATTTTAGCATGTAAATGTTTAATATAGAATAAATGCTGTGTTTGGCGTATTTTTACCTGTTTAACACAACTGTTGTGTGGAAGCGGGTTAAGTGACAGATTATGTTACAAACCTACTTGTTTAAATTTAAAAATTTAATTAAACAAATACAATTGGTTTTATTTGTTTAATTAAGTTTTTAATGTCGCGTAAAGTAATATTTTAATTTAAATGTCGCGTCTAATCTAAACACTTAACACTAAAAAAAAAAACTTAAGTCTTTAAACATAAATACTTTCAAAAACCTAGTTTATTACACGTAACGCATTCTAAAGCTTTAGATAAACCTATTCTTTACAATAATGATAAAATAACACACTATTCTTTCAACTTTTCTTGTTCATCTATGAAAACAGTTAAATCATAAAGCTCTTATTCCAGATTACACTTGTAAAATACGATTAACGACAAGCTGTTGTCAAATCTTTTAACCAACAATATTCATAAGATCGTGTATTCGTGATGGATTACATGGTTTGTAAATAGACATAGACAAGCATCCTGACAGTCGTTGACATGTGCGTGACAACTGACAAATCGATTTCATTCATGAAACTGGAACATCTTGACTATTATTTTAAATAATGCGGATATAAGCTCTATAACTACAAACGCAGTTGTGATTACACTTTTGTTTCCCGATGGTCTGGGAAGCAAAAAAAGTTATATTAGCACATATATATGTAAAACTTTTTGCTTCAACCCACTGATTTGTCTTTGTACTTTCAATCACCTAATATGAAATATAAGGTAATGAAAGTATTGTGTGGTCGAAAATCCCAAATGAAGATTTTTGTTTTCGACTCGTTTTGGAAGGCGCTGACTCCTAAAAAGTGGGTTTTGAACATTGGTCCTTCTGTCTGAAACCACTCGACAGCTTAAACTATCTCTAGTTTTATATCTAATTAATACATAAGATATAATTAGGTCAGTGTAAAAAGTCTTAGAAACACAAATGGTTAATTACAGAGAATTTAATAAAAATTCTAACGTGCTTTTATAGGTTTGTGTTTGCTGTACCAAGAGTTGGAAATAGGAATGGGAATACCTAAAATTTATTTAAAGTTAGATAGTAATTTTTCATGTACAATTTTATTACCGGAATTATTTAAATTATGAGCATTATTAGTTTTTCTTATTGTAATAATTCATTGACACGATCAGTGGCGATGCAGATTAAAACTTTACTATTCGTAAATTTTAAACATTGCATTTTATAACTAAAATTTAATTATAATAAAATACAAAAAGGTTTCAATTTTAAATTTATTTACATTATTGAAAGTAGTGGGATAGTGGGAGGGTGTAGAGGACTACTTTTAAACGAAGTGAAACTTGATACGATCTAAACCGAAGTTGAATATAGATGCGTGACAATCAATTTCAATTGTGAAAGCGGAACATCTTTATTATTTTAAATAATGCGGATATAAGCTATAACTACTCACGCAGTTGTGTTTACAACTATGGTTTCCTTGTGCTCACTCCAAAAAAAAAATCATGTCATTCAACTTCCGACTTAACACTTTTTTTTATTTAAAAAGTATGAGAGTTTAAACACGTTTTACCAGAGGGTCCGCATTTGCTGTTCCAGAGTTAGCGTATACTAAAGGGGATAATTTACATTATATGTATAACAACATTCGACATTAGTTGCCGTTTAGTAACTTAGTTTACTGAGTTATTTAAATTCTGTGGTTTAATACAGATTTGTTTTAATTCGACAAATACATTGACACCGAGTAGAGTGGTGACCCAGAAAACAATAACTTTCACCACCTTAAAACTGAAATTAGATAATAATAAGCTTCATAAAAGTTATAAAGTTAAAAGTTTAATTTTTATATAAATCTGTTCCAATTATTGGAAGTTATGAGATGACGGTAGGTTTAAAAGTAATACTCTGAAAGAATGTAATTTTTTTTTAAAAAAAAGTAAGGCCCAATGCAGAAAAGAAAAACGGACACAGTTGTTGCAGTCAAGTACATTAAAAATTCTGTATTAATGTAATATTCAAAAATTTCTTTAATCTTCAAACTAGTATTGTTTGTTCGACTTTAATAGGGGAAAAACGAATTATCCATCCACCCTCCCTTTCAATTTGACTACTATCTACTAAAATCCGTAAATAAGACATTGTTTCAGTTTTAAATGATATTCATCGAACTGTCGATCATCATACCTGATAATCTGTTAGTTTTTTTTAATTACCAAACACTTCAGTTCAATTGCCCGCAAGTGAAGACATTGACTTGAAAACGTAAGGATCACGTTAGTGACCCCGGGAGGTCAGGTATAGTGAGTAAATCGCTTCCAGTGAAGAAGTCTGTGCCACTGACCTCTATTACGTGCGGCTTTCGTTTCCATCAAGGCCAAGATAGGTTTTAATTTGCTGCATTACAAATGATAGTGGAGTAGCAGCATTGTAAAGGTGTATCTGTGGTTGCGTTCTAAGTAAACTGTTGTTGGATAGGTTTGGACTATCTTTGCAATTGCAATAGATAGTGTATGGGATATTATAGTGGAGACAACTCTAAATATGCCTTTTATACTTTTTTGTGTGGTTAAATTTACGAGTTACACGGGTGCTGTTCACCACGAGCTACGTATTCTTGAACCGCACCATAGAATGTTAAATTTTTTAAGGTGTGATATGTTTGATTAATATTATAACTGAATATAATATAGAACCTCACGATGATGCAGCACATCAACATGCATGCTCTACAAATTATCTCTACATTTATAACCTTATTTTACTTTCTATTTTTTGGAGCTTAATTTGAGGTACGTGACAAAAACTAGTCCCGTAATTCAAAACAACTATGACTAGTGAAGCGCTATCAAACATTTCTACCAAATTAGCCATAATGCCACTAAACAAATTTCTGTGCGAGATATAGTATCAATTGGACTTCTTTCACTGTAAGTTAGAAGGTTAGTGATTTGGCTAAGCGATAAATTGAAATGGCAAATTTGCAATATCTATAGTCCATTCCATTGTGATTCAACTTATAAATTGCAGGCTTACCTTGCAGTTATTATTTGAAAAAAATTGCTATAATTTATATTTTTAGAAAACATATAAAAGTTGAGAATGCAATGAAAATAATTTACAACACAATTTTAATGAATTTCAAAAACAATGCGCAACTCCCACGTTTTCAACGACCACAGGGCTGTTTCCTACCAGAAGACTGAAAATTTTGATTTCCTACATAGAGCCCCGTTATTGTTTTCAGCGAATGGAATGCAGTTTATCAATTTCTCTCTCCATTAATTAGGAAAAGAAAAAAATTTGGTTTATATTTAGACAGTGGGCTTGTTTCACGTGGGATCTGGCAACAGCTCTGCGGTCTTGTTTTCATTTTTCTCGAATTACTTTTGTTGAAATTCGAAATTGAGTTTTCTAAGAATAAGTTATTTTAGTTATATTTTAAAATTACAACTTCTTGTTGTGCTGTTGGTTGTTTCAATCATTTATCAATGAAAACTTGCATTGAAAGAAGTGAGAATTAAAAAAAAAACTAAAATATTCTTAGAAAACTCAATTTGGAATACCAAGGCAAAAGTAATTCGAGAAAACTGAAAACAAGACCGCAGAGCTGTTGCCAGATCCCTCGAGAAACAAGCCCGTTATACAAATGTATAGAAAGAATAATTCCTTTCTTCAAAAATATTTGTGGCCATTTTTTTAAAACTTATTTTTTGTTCAAAAAACGCAATGTAAGTAAAAGTTTAAACGCAGTAACTATGCGTTCACGAAACACTACAATCTTGAATTTCAATACAGAGAATACTGAGAATACTTTGTACTGTACGTAAAAGATGGCATTCAGAAGCTAGTTTTAGTTACAAACCAGTAAGTAGCAAGTTCCAAACCACACGTTAAACGTTTATTTACCGGAGTGTCTATTCAGCCGCAAAAATGCGGTCGAATAGTATTGGGGGCTATTCAGCCAACATTTTGTTGAGTTGTTTTGGGCTGCTCCAGCCGACAAAATGTTGAGATGTTGCTGCTGTTTACCGTATTGTAGGTTCTTAATGTGACGAGTTTTTAAACTGCACGTGATTGCCATTTAATATAAATCTCTTGACTCTTGTTTATCTTCATTCGAAGAATTGAAAGAGAAAGAAGCAATGACGAAATTCGAAAAGCAAACATGTGTTACATTTTGGAAATGGGACGCGAAAACAATTCAGAGTATGGTAAACAAACATTCTAGTTAGGATAAAGATCGAAAGGAATTAAAATATTACAACATCAAATAGGCCTGTGTGTCTGGTGGCAGAAATCACCAGAAAACGTGTACAGATAATAGTCGCCAATCCAAGTAAGTAATATTTTTGCAATTTTTTATTTTCCATTGCACAAGTTATTTAACTTTAGTTAAGTCTTGATTACGTGTTCTAGAACATGTGATTTGACAACACTTACTCTGAATACATGCAAATATCTATCTACAATATCATAAACAATGCATATTTATTTATTTTAATGGAATAGTTCATATAAGGAAAAATAGTGAAGTCTATCGGCATTCTTTGTTTTTCGGTTTTATTGCTATATGTTTTGGCTTGATTTTTTTTTTGTTAATTACTATTGCTCTAACTGATACCTTTTCTTTCTAAAAAGGTAATATTTAAGGAAGTACTTAAATGAGTGCTTGCAGCACTCCTACACTTTTAAGAATGCAAAACATTTTTAGTAGTTAGACTTGTTCTCACATGGATGAGTTAACTACACTGATTAACTTCTTTTGAAAGAGTGCTTCACAGACACAATGTAAGTAGAGGCTTGGTATCAGTTAGAGTAATATTAATTAACAAAAAAATTCACATTTAGCAATAAAACCAAAAAACAAAGAATGCCGATATGCTTCACTATTTTTTCTTAAATGAACTATTCCATTAAAATAAATAAATATGCATTGTTTATGATATTGTAGATAGATATTTGCATGTATTCAGAGAAAGTGTTGTCAAATCACATGTTCTAGAACACGTAATCAAGACTTATCTGAAGTTAAATAACTTGTGCAATGGAAAATAATATAATTGCAAAAATATTACTTACTTGGATTGGTTTTCTGGTGATTTCTGCCACCAGACACACAGGCGTATTTGATGCTGTAATATTTTAATTCCTTTCGGGCTTTATCCAAACTAGAATGTTTAAATGTCTAGATGGGAAGGGGTTGGCACCTGGGTAACAAAATAAAACCCTGGTCAGGGTGGTAACAGAACCTGGAAATCAGGGAATTCTCAGGGAACTTTTTAATTCTGGAAATATCAGGGAATTTTTCAAATTTCGCAAAATATCAGGGGAATTTTCCATTTTGAATTACTTAGGATTCGGATGGTTCTATCTCGCCCATGTTAATTTCCTAACTATAGAAACATTTTTCTCAGCAACTATATGAGATCATTATGAACTTTTTTATATTTTGTTCCTTACATATAGCCCTTTGATTTAAACTGAGGATATTTTAAAGTAATTAATTTTTTTAACGTTCCGATAATCAGCACCGCTTCGGATAATTGGAGTTCTACTGTAGCTATTAATGACTGTTTAGAAACTTGGGTTTTAAAAATATTAATCATACTATTATGTGTTTAGCATTAAATTTTTTTATTCAATTTTGCAATAAATAGTGCACACTTTTTCCCTTTTATACTCAGCTTCAAATCCGGAAAGTCTTACTGCGATGTCTGGTTTAAAGTTTCTGTACTGTATTGAATAGTGTGTATTGTATATTTTCTAGGTAATTGTAAAATCAGGGAATATTTTGTGAAAGTAGTATCAGGGAAATCATGGAAATATCAGGGAACTTTTTTTCAAGGATTTTGTTACCACCCTATGTGTAATGAGACATCTGTGTTATAAATGTATGTAAAATTGATGTGTGTTTTATATTTTAATAAAGAAAAGTTATATTTACTCATATTTATGTTATTGCATCATTGTAAATGAACAACAGAGGTAGAAGAAACTGATTAAAAAATCTCTCGCAAACAGAAATGTTAAAAGGTGTGAATGAGCCTATTTTATTTAATAAACTTGAATTGCAATAAATGAGTAGCATCAAAACATAATCGCCTAACTTTAACTGCTAAAACAATACAAGTTTAATTTGATTAATGTTAATACATATTTCCTTTTGCAAAATAATTGCATTTAACTGCAAATAGTTTATTTGATCAAATTCGTTATTTTTATTTTAGTAATTTTGTTATTTGCATAAACTAAAGCCGTGAAACATCCAAATAAATAAAATTCAAAAATGTCAATTACCTTACATACAATTTTTAAAAACCGATTTTTTTTTTTCAAAATGCAAAAAAATTAACTTTAATGTACTTGTGTGTAATATTTTTTTCTAAATTACTTTTGCACTAAACCATACATGCATTAGTTGATATTTAGTGTTTGTCATTTAACTTAAAATATGTGTTTAAATTTGACTTGAAAGTTAAATAGTTTGTTTGCAAAAACAGTGGTAACGATATCGGTTGCAAGCTCTTAAAATTATTAATCCCGTATCCTTGAACTTTGAACACAAATAAATAACTAGAGATAAACTATAAAATAGGCGGGCTGAAGCGAATCCGAATATTTAGCATAATTTTGGGGCCTTTAAACTTTTGGGGACCTAAGCCTAGGCCTTATGGAAGCTCGGGCCATGCCTGTACGGGATTCGAACCAGGCGTCCACATACTGCTCATTACTACACCACTCACCACCTGGGCGGCTTCAGAAAATGTTTTTTTATTTTTAAAGCCTGGAGATCTACAATTATTGCATAGTGATATTTGCTTAGATGATGGGTTGAGATTAATTGTAAAAAAAGTCGACTATATATTCTTTTGTGGAAAAAAGACTAAAAATTGCCTTTTTCCGACCCTTCACAATTGTCTCCTGAAACCTCATAACTTATCACTTTTTAACTGAAGGTCACCGGAGACTGACCATTTAACTTTGCTAAATTGGTCAAGCATCTCCACATGGGGAAGAATTCAATTGTAGTTTTCCTAAAAGCTAGACTACTAGCTACCTTACGATTTTACTAAGTGGCAGTGGGTACTTTTGTTTTTCCCCAAGTGAAAAATGCTTCAAAAAGCTTTATTTACATTTGTTGATGCTCTTCTGTCTACATTTGCTAGGAACTCGGTAAAAAAATTTACAGACTATATCCCCTTTTTTTGTCGAACTTCAGATACTTGATCTCAAAAAAGATTGCTATCTTACAGGTTGGGCTAAATATAAATGTAAAACCCGTTTTTCCCGTTTACCCGTTAAAACTTTTTTTACATATTACGTTTCGCTTTCGCAATTTTATATATCTCATAAAATGAAGATTCATATCTTAAGAATTTCCTGAAATATTTAGTTTAAGGATGAAAGACAATTTCCAACTACTAATTTGATACCTGAATCTGGCAATACATTCTGATGTCGGCTGAATAAGTTTTCATCGATGCATACGATTAAGCCAATATAGATATACCAACGATTTCATCGATGTCGGTTGAATAGTATTTTTTACTATTCGACCGATGTCGGCTGAATAGTCACGGCCTTTATTTACAGTTTTCCTAAACAACTAAACAGATTACAGAACGCTATGAAAAATCATATTCCTGGAAAAAAAATGCTTGAAATAAAAAGGTTTAGTAAATATATTTATCTGATGCAGATCCTTTAAAACGTTTGATATGTTATAAGACAATAAGTATCTTTTTAGGACACAAAGGGGTCTTTCCGTAGATGATCCTATTACTTACTCGCTTTTGAAAATAACAAAGTTGGCAGTCTAAAACGAATATCCTAAAATTTTATTATGTTTTTAAAAATATTATTCATTATACGTTCTTAAATATACTGATCATTCAACAAATTTACAATGAAGTAAAATAGACAATTGAATTTGCACATTTTTATTTTCAAATTTTGACTATCATAATTTGAAAAATCTGTAAATTCTTTTGAATAATATTTGAATAGTTGTATTATTTCACTCTCTAATAATTACTATTTAAATATGTTTCATTAAGAGAATCTTGTTAAAAAGTTATTAGTTTCCTTCTTTATATCTGGTTTCAATTCTTCTCAATGCATGTCTTTCAAGCTCCTTAAAAATACTCTAAAAAATCCCTACGTTAGAAGATAGAGCCCCTGAATTTCCTCCAAATATCTACAATTTTTACAAAAAGGTCCTAAAAATTGAAATTTTAAATTTTTTTAACATATTTTTTTACAAGAGGGTAAAATTCTACTCTAGACATGAAAATAGATTATTATACAATCTAAGATATGGGTATGGAAGCTAATCATAAATTACGATAATCTCCAACTTTGTACTTTAAATTATGTCCTTATGCTCTAAAAAATTTTTTTTAGCAGGTTCGTAATTTCTATGAAAAACTCTTGAATTTAATCTTTTTTTTGTGTGTGTCAGAGTCTTTGTAACTCTTAAAATTTATAAATATAAAATTCTAAAAAAAATATAATTCTAAAAAAAAATATAATTTTTTATATTAGAAATCCTGATTTTAACTTTTATCTCCTAAATTTTTTTGATATACTTAATATAATAGAAAAAAATTCTGAGGATTTGTAGGATGTATTAAAAAAAATAGATTTAATGCATTCATTTTGGCTTGCAAATTGGCAGTTCTTAAGGTTTTGAGATTTTGAAGTTTCATAATTGTCTTTAATTGTTGCTGTTGGTAAATTATTTGATATTAAGGTTTTCTGATATTTACAGTATACCGAAAATTGTTAATCTTGGATTTTTGTGGGTTTACTTTTCATTTCATGATATAGTAATATACACATATATAACCTTTGCAAAATTTATTGATATTTCAAGTTTTGAATGCCCTTTGAAGACCCTAACTATTGATAAAATTTTTAAATGAGGAAACCCTGAGGTTGAATATTAATATACATATGCAAAATATACATTTTTTTAAAAAGCATGTAATATTTTTTTTAAATACAGCTTACAATTCCATAACTAGCTCAGTTCTTAGAGAAGCTTTTATAATGTATTTCTTCTCCCAAATGACCCAAATCATGCTGGTGTTTGCTTATGAATCTAATATAATTTCAATGAACTCGCTTCTAGTTGGAGGGGGGTCCTCTGGGGCTGTGATTGCCAGCCGTCTGTCCGAAGATCCCAATGTCAAAGTTCTGCTTTTGGAAGCAGGTGGCCCTGAAAATCAGATCACAGATGTCCCTCTGGTGGCGGCAAGTTTGCAGCAGACACCGGTGGATTGGGCATACCAGACAGAACCACAGGAAGCTGCTTGTTTTGGACTAAAAGGCAGAGTATGAGTCGGATATTTCTTTTGATTGACTATCAGTGATAATGTGCATGAAATATAGTGTAGTAATTTTTAAAAATTTTCATTTTAACTTTTTTTGCCTCCAAATATAAACAAGCATACTACTAAAAAATTGTAATCTAACTTCTGCAAAAAATGATAGCAAATTTTTTTAAAAAAAGGGAGGGAGGGTTAAGGAGACGAGAGTTACTTACAGCCAAATTATGAATAGTTCCCAACTTTTTTCTCTCCTTTTCTGCCACTGCCTTGTCTATCTCTATAGTACATACGATCACAATGCAACCTTGGCTTTCCCCACCACCTCATGTGGTTTTCCCAAGAAACGACGCAGACGTTACTGTTCTATACCTTCCTTATTTAAGGGTCTGCTGTGAGGTCAAACGCAACTGCTCTCCAAACTCAAGTGGGGAAAACACGAAAAGAGCTCCTCTCTCTCTCGTGGTTTCCTGGAAAACTAAATGTGGGGGGAGGGGAAGCCAAGCTTGTGTTTTAATCGTAAAGACTATAAGCTGTACACCCATGCAAAGCCGGGTATATAAAGCTAGTACTGCTTAAGTTCAAAAACTTTTCTGTTCTGGATTGTATAGGCTGCTTTGTTTTTTCTTAGATAATTTTAAATATTTACGAATCTTGCATGTTCTTTCTTTTGGGAATTCAAGATTTAAATAAAATCAAATTATAAAATAACTTTTCAGTTATGTGCTTGATTGAAAAATAAACAAATCTGTTAAAGTTTAAATACCATTAAAATTCTCCCTTATTTTTTGTAAATGTATTTAATACTATCTCTAGCGCAGTCGATGGCCCCGAGGTCGTGTCCTTGGCGGGTCCAGTGTCCTCAACTACATGCTGTATGTCCGGGGCAACAAGCGAGACTACGACAGATGGGAGGAGTTGGGGGCAAAGGGGTGGTCCTGGAAAAAAGTCCTGCCCTACTTCATGAAGTCTGAGGATAACAGAGATCCTTCTCTTGTAGATTCAGGTGAAGTGTTGTAGTAGTTATGTTGTTTGAAATGAATATTTGTTTGAAGTTATTCATTGGGTGAAATTATAAAGACTTAAAGGTGGTACTTTTCAGCTTGATATTACACTATACAGTATTATATGAAATTCAGTGACAGTTACACTGCTTGCAGAGAATATAGTGTGAAACTTTTTTTCGGGTTACTTCTAATTTCTGCAGGAAACACTTCAAAACGCTTAGTGGAGTTAAATAACTTTTACACTGAATGCAAAGCAACAGTTTTGTAACAAATGCTAGATGTTTCAGTTATAAGTCTTTACAATGACCAACTAACTGTTGGAAAATAATCACTATTGAACTTTCGCTGTTTTATAGGTTATCATGCTACTGGTGGATACTTGACAGTTTCTACTCCACCATATGCCACACCTTTAGCAAAGAGCTATGTTGAAGCTGGTCTATCAATTGGATATCCGAATATTGATATTAATGGTGCTAAGCAAGGAGGTATTAAAAAAACAAGTTTTCTTAAACTAATATTATTTTATATAGTTTTACTTGGATTTAATCATTATATTACTTAGTAAATAGAGGGGTAATTCCATGCAAAATTATCATTTCTGTAATGTAAGTCACATGTGTAAAAAGTGATTATCACTACAACTTTTAACATTCAATGAAAAAAAATTTGGTTTAGCTGATCTACACTTATTAAAACTAAATAATGTAACATGCTTTATTTAATTTGATTTATTTTTCAAATTTAAAAAGCTTTTATTCTTCTCTTAAATTGTGACTTACACTACAGTTACATGGAATTACCCAGAGGCATTTGCTCTGAGTTTAACTGATTAGGGCTGTAGAAAAAAAGAAAGCTCTGAACCTAATAGCTTTGAGTCAAAATTATTATTTTTAAATAATTGTGTAAAACAACCAGAGGCCAAAATGCCAGCTTGGATTTCTTTTTGATTATTTGAAAATTAATTAAAATTTAGAGAAAATGCATCCATGCATTATTTGGTAATTAATTTATCATGATAAAAGCACTTATACTTTAGTAGTTTAAAGATGAGGTACAATAAAATCTTTTGAAATTTTGCAATCGTTTTAATTATATAAATTTCTCCAAATTCAACAGTGAACTAGCTATCAACTTTGTATGAAAGTCATTTTAACTTAGAAATCAGATTGAATATAAAAAGATTCATTTTAAAATTAACTCTTTGACATAAAACATCAGTGACTGTGAGGTATTGCAAGCCCACCTTATAAGGAAAATATCCTTGGTTCAAAATCCGAAAGAGTCAACAGATTTTCAGGTTAAAAATTGTCGGCATGGATGTCAAATGATTATGTGGCATGTAAAAAATCCTGTAAGTACCTGTTTGGATTGGGTTTGCTTAGCATACTTTAAAATCCACCGAGAGCTTGGATTGATTACAAATTGAGCATAAAAAAAATGGTAGAGATATCTGCTTAGCTGGTGCCACACAAAATGAAACTCTTGGTTCTGGGGAATATTCCGAGTCTGTAAAAGGCTTAATCAGCACAAAAAAGCAGTTCAGTATAGAAAAAAATCCATTATGCTATACTTGTGTTTCTACAGGTTGGATGATACCTCAAGGAACCATAAGGAGAGGAGCTCGTTGTAGCACAAGTAAAGCTTTTCTCCTTCCCACACGTGGAAGGCCAAATCTTGATATTGTGGTGTTTGCCCACGCTACAAAAGTGAGAGTTCTAGAGTTTAATAATTTTTTTAAATTTTTATAAAATATGCTTGGCATTTTAGAATTCTATTTATGGTTCATGTGTTTTCAGTGGCAAGTAAATTGTAAAAGGCAATTTGTTACTTAATTTTAATAGTATTAAATTTGCTGGTATTGCTATTTTAATTTATTTAAATGCGTTTTAAATTTAAAAGGAATTTTTGAAACAGAATAGTTGGTAAGGACATTAACTTGTTGTATCAAAGTATTGTTCAAACTCGCTTGTGTCATGAAAGTTAGTTGCAAAGCTGATATAAATTGGCGCTTTAAGCAGTATGTCTGTCTGATTATAACTTTAAAAAAATAATAAGTAAAATAAGAGACAGACCAGCAAATTGTGTAAAATCAGATTTAAAATTTTTTTTCTCACACCTTTACAATTTTTATCAAACTAATTTAATTGAGCAACACGAAATTATAGAATATTTTACTTATAAAAGTACTTGATTATTTAAAGGGTTCCTCTATAATCCTAAATATAGTATGATATAACACAGTTAAAATCTTAATTAAGTTTAAATTGTTACAGCCCATAATTGTTTAGGAAGACCTTAAATATGAAAGAACGATCGTAATTGAAGTACATTTAGTAGTTCAATAAATAATAATTCTATTGTGAAACCTAATTTCAGTTCATTTTTAGATTCTTTTTGATGAATTCAAGCGTGCTCGGGCCGTCCAGTTTGACAGGCTAAAGGTCTCTTACACTGTACAGGCCAGAAAAGAAATCATTGTTTCTGCAGGTGCCATAAATTCTCCCCAGCTCCTCATGCTGTCCGGGATAGGACCCAGGCACCATCTGCAACAACTTGGGGTTGGTGAGATTGCATTAGTATAATTAGTGTTTTTTTGTGTTGTTGTACAGGAATCCCACACATCTTGAGAGCTCCAAACTCATAATTTAAATTTTTTCATGGTTTAAATAAACAGTTTACATTGCCTGGGCTACTACAATTTAAATACTTTTTACTAACAGAAATAGAAACTTTAACCGGATTTTAAAGCTTTGCCATTTTTGTAAATTTATTTATAGGTATAGACTTTCTCAAGTCTGAAAATCAAATTTAAACATGTTTTTGCATTTACATAAAATCGAAATGCATTTATTAGAAATTGAGAATATATTAGTTAATGTAATGGATGATTGTATGATCTTATATTAAGGTTTTTTTTTTTAAAGAAGCATGTTGTTGAGGGTAAAGCTTCAGTTTTTTGGCACATACCAATATTTAATTTTTACTTTAAATATTATTTTTAATTTATAGTTAGGTTAACCCTAGGACAAAGGAGTTTAATATAGACACATACCATCCATGTATTGATTTTAAGATAGCATTGATAGGGAAAAATTATTTCAAGCAATGACAGAGTTGGGAATACCAGAGAAATTGACAAACCTGGTAAAAGTGACACTTAGCAGAGTAAAGTGTTGAATAAAGTTAGGATCAGATTTATCAGATGCATTTTATACTGAAAAATTATTAAAGCAATGAGACTCTCTTTCATGCCATTTATTCAATATTGCCTTAGAAAAAGCAATAAGAGACTGGAATACAGACAAAAAAAATTTGACAATCAGTACAATTATTAGCATTTGCAGATGATATTGACATAATAGGAGGAACTAAGGTAGCAATAGTGGAAGCTTTTTCTGCCCTTGAGGCAGCAGCCAAAAATATTGGCCTAACAATCAATAAAGAAAACTGAAGTTCATGGCAGTGACAGAGGCCAAGATCAGTTACCGCTGAAAATAAATGAATGTTTTGGAGAGGGTTGACCAGTTCAAATATTTGGGTACAATTGTAAATAACAATAACAATATTACCTCCAAAATTAAGAATAGAATTAACATGGCTAATAGATGCTACTATGGTCTACGTGACCAGTTTAAATCAAAATTTCTTAGCAGAGAAACAAAGATACAGATATACAAGACATTAGTAAGACCAATAGTCCTATATGGAAGTGAATGCTGGACAATGAATACATCAAATGAAGAAAAATTATTGGTTTTTGAACGAAAAATTTTGAGAAGAATTTTGGAGCGATAAAGGAAAACGAAGTTTGGAGAATAATGTATAATCATGAACTACAATTTAAATTCAGGGAGCCAAATATAGTAAAAGTCATTAAAGTATCGTAGCTAAGATGGCTCGGACATTTATATAGATATGCTGATGAGAATCCGGCTAAAAAGATAACATTTCAAAACCCAGTAGGAAACAGAAAAAGAGGTAGGCCTTGTACAAGGTGGATGGACAACATAGTAAAGAACTTGAAGATTTTAAGCCTTAATAATTGAAAGACATTGGCCTTGGATAGAGCAAGATGGTTCAAGCTTATTGAGACAGCCTTGGTCGTAAATCGGCTGTAGCGCTTAAGAAGAAGAAGTTAACCCTAGAACTTAATGCATTATGTTGTACTCTATTGCAAGAATCCAATATTTTAAAAGTACAAATGTAGTACAACTATTAAATTTTGTTTATTTCAAATAAATTTAATAATTTGCTTTACATTTTGCCTCAGCGTTGAATTTAAAACTTTAATACTTATCGTTTAGGACATTATTTTTGTGGACTCTAAAATAATTAATTTGTTTGCTTTAAGTTATTTCATTTTTAAAAGTTAAACACTTTTTAATCTATTTTTAGATTATGAATTTAGCCAACAAGATGAAAATGAAGTTTTAAACTTTCATTCTGATTTTTTTACTAAGCATTTATTTTTTTACTGTAGATTCCAGTGATTTCTGATCTTCCTGTTGGCTATAACTTGCAAGATCATATCTACCCTGGAGGAATGCATGTTCTTGTTAATTCTCCAGTGTCTATTCTTCAACCCAGGATCATCAATTTGATGGACATTAATAACTTCATTCTCTTTGGGAGAGGTAAGTTGCGACTTAAAAGGTTTTTTTCCTCCATACTTTGAATGTTAAACAGGGTTTACTTTAACTCTAAATGTTAATGTAGTTCTTCTAAACTTTTCAAAGAAAAAGTTTAAAAAATTAACTCTTAAGATTTTGCCTTTTATATTTTCTTATACATGTATATCAAAGCCAAAACTGTAACAGGTACCAAACTTTGGAAAAAAAATTCAATGTTGATAAATGATTTCAAACATAGGAATTTTGTTATGTTAGTATATCTTTAACCTTTAAATGGTCCAAGTTTGATTCTTAGGTAACTTAGGCTAAAAAATTTGCTCTGCAATAACTCTTAAATACACATAAGTTTTTTTTTTTGTATCTTCAATCAGTGTCAAGTAATCAGTGTCAAGTTCAATCAGTGCTTTGTAAGTAAAAAATAACTAGGCAGAAAGTAAGTGTTAGTGTTTAATATTTGTGACAAAGTTGCCTCAAGCTACAGTACTCGAAAATAACTTGTGTTAAATTTTGATATATGTAACTTACTTTACTAGCTTATTAATCTTTAATGGATCCAACCCCAAAAAATCTTTATTAGTTGCATTTAACTTTAAACATTAAACATAAACATTAAAACTTATGCTTGAAGGTAACATGTAATAATTTGTCTAATTTTTTATTGACAGGTCCTTTTAGCACTCTGGGTGGTGTAGAAACTCTAGGATTTATTCACACCAAGTACATAAACGAGTCGTTAGATTGGCCAGATGTAGAGATCCATTTTGTGTCGGGGAGTCCAGTGTCTGACGGGGGACAGACTTTTCAGAGAGTTATGGGTGTTTCTGAAGAGGTGGGTTCTATTGAAGACATTAAATATGAATATTTAAGCTGTATAATTATCTTTTTAGTTTAAAACCTTGCATAGATTGAAATACAATAAAAACTTAATTGTAAAACAAAACTTTTCAGAGCATAATTATATAAACTGCCAGGTTCGTTATCAACATACTTCCTAGCTCTTCTTAATAACAAAATATGTAACTCTTTGATTGGTCAATTTAACTAAAAACATAACTATTGCCCGTTTAATAAATATTCCTTAATCCAATGTTATAAATGTACAAAACACACTGTTAGTATACTATTATTGTTTGATTTATTAGCCTTATACAAGCTATTCATAAATATTTAATCCTCAAACAGAAATTTTTATTAATGTTACTGGTGTGTGCTTTTTCTTATAGTTGTGGGAAACCTTTTACAAGCCTTACGTATTTAGAGATACCTTTTCTATGAATCCAGTGCTTTTGAGACCTAAAAGTAAAGGATTTATTAAACTGAGATCTACTGATCCGTATGACCCACCAATAATTGATCCAAAATATTTAACCCACCCACAAGATATCCTCACTATGGTAGATTGTAAGTATTCTGATCATTTTTAGTAAGAATTCATTTTTTAAGTACAAATTCAAGTGCTATAAATTTTTGAATTTTTAAATGCAAAATGATCTGATAATTAGAATTTGTAAAAACTTAAATATTCTTAGAAAAAATATTTTAGTATTTTAGTTAGGTTGTTTACATAACTTCAGGATAGAAGTCTACAAACATTAAAAGTTTAAAAGAAAAAGACCTGTGTTGTTTTTGAAGGTCCATCGTTTTTTTTTCTATGCAAACTTGGTTAAAATTAACCATCTAAAGTTTAAAATCTTTTCCAATATTTCTACTGTATATCTTCTCGAGCTTTATTTTCAATTTTATGAAAAAAAATTATAATCCACATACTTATATTTAAAATAATATAAAATGTAAAGAATCAGTGGGGTTTATTTTTAATAAAAATATTAATTTATTCTGAAATACTTAAGTCCTTAAGAACCCATACTTTTTATGAAAAGAAATTAAAATGACCTAATACAATGTTTCAAAATTTCCACAGCAATGAAGATCTGCCTTGCTGCTATGAAAACCAAAGCCATTCAGAAATTCGGGGGCCAACTATTTGAATCTCCTTTGCCTGGTTGCGACCACCTTAGCAGACAGAGTGATGCTTTCTTGGAGTGCTTGGCCAGGACATACACAGCTACACTCTACCATCCTGTGGGTACTTGCAAGATGGGAAGTCCATGGGACCCTACAACAGTGGTGGACCCACAACTAAGGTATGTACAGTTGAAGATACTTAACAACGACTTTAAATACCATTTACAACTTTAATTATGAATAAAAAGTTAAATTTAAGCTTTTTAAATTATCTTTTCTTAACTTGATTTATCCCACAAGAAATATTCCGGACAATGATAATTTGTCTTGTATTTTGTTTGCTTACATAAACTTAAACAAAGAGGTCATTTTTGCATAGCAAATTTTCTTGCCAATTGTCATTAATGAGATAATATTTAAAAATGCTTTGATCTCTTTGGATTTGAACTGTAAGCCCAATGTATTTTCAGTATTCTTTTCAATATACTGTGCCTTATTATGGCAGGGCAACTGATCTCCATTATATCTTTTGTTAAAACTATTTCCCAAATAGCAAATAACCATTTTATAGGCTCAGGGATTTAATACCAGCAAAAAACATCTTTTTGAAACAGCATTTAACAGCAGTTTTGGTTTACAAACGCGTTATATTTAAATTTGAACCTGGGAACATCCCTGTGGAGGAAAAGGGTTTGGTTCTGTGGATCTGCACTATCCAATACTTTATCTTTATAAAAAGTATATTTAGTTGCAAAATTTCTTCTAATCTAGATTGTTAAAGGATGTCTAGCTCAAATGAAATTAATTTTTTTAAATAATTAGTTTGATATATATTTCCATACTATTAATATTTTCACTATCTAATGAAAAGAAACATTCTTTTTTTTTCAGGGTAAAAGGTGTTCATGGATTAAGAGTAGCAGATGCCTCCATCATGCCAGAGATTGTGTCCGGAAACACTAACGCTCCATGCATCATGATTGGGGAAAAGGCTGCTGATATTATTCGAGGCAAGAAAACCGTCCTTGCAAAGAAAAATGGTTAAACAACCCATTTAGTTGGCGTTTCTACTCGGGACCCAGTTTAACCTTGAAGAACCAAAGTTGCATTTTATACAGTTTCAGTGTATAAGTATTTGTGTATTTAGTATTTATTTGGTCAGTAAGAAGTGTATTTTTCAGTTGCATTCTGAAAGCCTGTTGTTATGGAATCCAACTGTGGCAAAAAGGCTGGCTGACTCTTTTTACTCATGTTATTTGTGGAATGTTGTAAATATTAATTGTTAATTTATGCTTAGTCTCTTTTAATAAAAAATAAAATTCAATGTATTCAGACTTCTAATTTTATTTACTTTTGGGGACTTGTTGGGCTGTTGGTAAACGGACAGTATCTTTTTATTAATGAATATTATTGAATCGCTTATTTTTTATGCTTTTAATGGCTTTTAAGAATTAAAAAAACTAGCAATTTAACATAGTACATAGTAAAAATGTATGTCACATTGCCATTTCATGTATATTTATTAAAAAAATAAGATACATATGAATACGAAATATAATAAATAAGAATATAAATTTTACAACACAAGTTTAAATTTGAATTGCATAAAAATAAATGTTTTTATAATATAATGCAATTTTTGTTTCTTTAGTTCTCTACATGTATTTAAAAGTTATATAGTGCAAGAATATAAATTTACATTAATTTATAAACCATCCGTTTTTCATTTGTACAATACAGGTTTTAGAAATTGAATAAGATATAGGTCTCATGGGGTAAATCTGTATTAGGATTATTTTTTTAAAAAATCATGTTTTAAATTTTAATATACATACCTCAAATACTCTACAGCATGACAAGAAAAACTAACCTAAAATAAATTACAATGCAGTCAATAGCAAAATATTACTTTGAACTTTATCTTCAATATCAGAATACCTTCTGAACTGTCCTGTATCTTTATTAGCAACAGTATTTTCCTTCATGTTAAATTAGTTTCTCAATCCAATATGATTTCTATGTTAATAAGTTATCTTTTTCCATATCTGAGTTGGCTTAGTTTGATGAGATCTGAAGCTTTCTCTGCAATCATAATAACTGGCGCGTTCGTATTGCCAGACACTATTGTAGGCATGATGGAAGCATCCACAACTCGTAAACCCTTGATTCCTTTCACCCTATAAAATGAAAAATTAAATGTTAATGAGAAATAAATCCTTTTTAGTATCATTTTATCTTAAATTAATACTAGTTGCAAATAATACTTTTATCTTTAACAAGTAAAATTTGAAAGCAATTGATAGAATAAAACAGTTGAAAATGAAATGTACATGCATAATATAGTAATAGCATAATAGATATATGTGCTTCGAGCATAGATATCATAGTTAAAGTATTAGATTGGCAGATCACGTGACCTCCAATGCTAACGACGGGACGCGCATGGAGGCCAAATAAGAGAGCAAAATGACCAGTGTTGATGCCACTTTAAGGAGAAAATAACTACGAAAACATACCATCTAATTCTAAAATTACAAAAAAATATCGTAAAAATACTAGCTGCATTTTGGAATCTTTTTAGTGACTTTAAATCCTTTTCTAGTATTTTTTTTGTAATTTTAGAATTGGATGGTATTTTTTCGTAGTATTTTTCTCCATAAAGTGGCAGCAACACTGGCCATTTTGCCATCTTATTTGGCCTCCATGCGCGTCTCGTCGTTAGCATCTGGAGGTCACGTGATCTGCCAATCTAATACTTTAACTATGATATCTATGGCTTCGAGTCACATTTCAATAAGTTTCTTGCAACTTTGATTTGCTGTATGATGACTGAGTGATTAGGGCATGGATACCAATGTATGTTGGTTCTTACCCCCCCCCCCCCACTTTTAGTATGAACGAATTTTCCATTCTAATTGCTCTAGTGCAGCTCTTTAGTGTAGTGTAGCCATTGCTGGAGTGGCTTTTGGGTCATAAGCTCGGATTAAAACGCTCTAAAAAAAGCTACCTTTAGACTGGTCGCCTCACCCGGTTTATAAAAAGATTAATATAATAGCAGCGCCTGTGACTTACAACTTTTTAGACCGAATTTTGAGAACCCCTAAAAAATAGCCATAAATACTTACAAACAACTTTTATGGTGGGCAGATATGGTGGCATTTATTGTGCTCAAAGATAAGCAACTTTTACGATAAGCTTGAGCAGAATTCATTTGTAATATTTGTTTCGGTGAATAATTAAAAAAAAGTCCTTATTCAAATGTTCTTTAATTTTCCATTTTAAAATTGATTTTTTTAAAAATGTCATTCAACGAAATTTTGCTATTCTTAAAATAAAATTTCGAACAAAATTTGGGGAGATCCTTGAAGTGGGCGTACATTCCCCTTTTGGCCTGCGATTATCCAGCGAGCCGGTATCCAGCGATCGGTATCCTGCGAGCTTATCCAGTATCCACTCTTTCATCCCTGAGCTTTTGCACATTCGTGGTTATGCCATTTGACCGACGATATATACCTGAGATGTGGATCAACTACCGTAGTTGGATCCCAAGGATTCCCCATCTTACAAGTGCCCACAGGATGGTAGATGGTGATAGTGTACGTGCGTGCCACACACTCGAGGTAGAGATCGCTGTAGATGGGGTAAGGTTCGCAACCGGGAAATTTCGTGGTGAACAGCCTTGCGCCCATTTTCAGGAAGGGTAGCTGGAGACCCATTTTCAAGCTGATTTTCATACCTGGAACAAGTGAGAATATGATATATGGTGGTTTGTTTTTAGAATATTACCTGTAAAAATTTAGAAGGGAAGTGCAGTTAGCGATATGTGTGGCATCTAATGTTAAAAAGATCGTTACTGGTAAAATATGGGCACATTGTAAACAGGTTATTTTATAAAAAAATATCGTTATGCAAGTTGTGGTAAGATAATAATTTAAAAATCTTAAATTACTTTAAAGAAGATTCTTTCCTTATCCTTTAATTTAGCTGTATTACAGCTACTATAACTTAAACATGTTTTTTTTTATTTAATATGGTCAGATACTTCAATTATCACTCTAACAATATTTACAGAAATTTTAATTTAGCCATGCCTATACAAGTTTTTTTCTTAAAATATTAAAGTAGTAAATGAAATTTTGTGTAGTACCTTCAACCAGAACTTTCATGTCTTTGGCACTGCTGAAATAGCGTGGGTCGATTATGGGTTTGACATAAGGATTGGACGATTGGAGAAGTATCTTCCCCCTGCTTTTTGGCCTCAGAAGGACGGGATACATAGTGTAGGAGTCTTTCCCTATGTATGGCACGTATACTGTTTCGAAAGCCTGATGAACGTAAATAACCAAGATTTTTTTTTTAGTATATAGGAAATTGAAATTATTGGTGAATTCTTTTATAAAAGTGTCTATAAATGCAGGGTATTAAGTCAAAATGAATATAGCGATTACAAACTTCTATCACTCTTTATCTTTAATGAAAAATAGTTTATCGATAAAGAAGAGCATAAAATGTAGACGGAACTTCAAAATTTTGTATAATACGGCTAATACATCATGTATATTGTATGTGATCCCATATCCCTTGGTCATACGGACAATCGGTTGTCCATTTCAAGCTATGTATTGGGCTCTTTCCGTACGGGGCGGGCTGGAGAGCCTATTCGGTAAGGCGTTTGCTTTGCATGTGAAAGGTCTCAGGTTCGGGTCCGAGTATTGCCCCGAAATAACTGCCGATCTATAAACGGTCTGCGCATTCTAATAAGTCCCACGAATACTACCCCGTTTAGAGGTAGTGCACGTTAAATATGGTCCTAAGTCTCTACGGCTGCGAAGGATTTCGCTCCTCAAAGTTGTGCTGGGTGCCTACGCAAGTATTGGCTTGTCTCTTTTTAACGTGGTAATGAATTGAGATGTCGGTCGTCACTGCGCCTGCATCTTACGTAAAGAAATTTTGAGGTTCTGTCTTCATTCTGTGTTAGTTTAATCCTTAAATTCTTTTCCATTAAATAGTTATAGCTATTTGCAATCGCTATATTCATTTTGACATACCCGTATTAAAGTAGAGTACTAATTAAGCTAAGAAAAGGGTTTTTGAAATATTCTCCTTTTTTACAATGAAGAACAGTTTTTATTAAAAATTAGGTTTTAAAACTATTCTTGTTGTGGAAAAATAATTTAAATGTAAGCTACCATTTAATTTTATTCAAAGAACATTATAGTATAAATTCAAGTACTTAGGATCTCTTACAGAAATGACCCTACTACTTTCTTAAAATGCTATTTTTTTTTATCTTACGTGTATATTCATCTTGTAGTATCAATCAAAATATAAATAGCAATAATAGTTTGCTGCAAGTCCATTTCCATGCATGATACGCACTCGAAAGAAGCTTTAAGTTTTACTTTCACTTTCGATCGTTGAATCTATTTGAGGTCGTCTATACTCACTCTGTCGGTGAGCCCCATGACCTTCCTGATGGAGCGTCCCTCGTCAGACGAGGGTGACGAGGAAATGAAGTGGATCTCGATGTCCGGCCAGTCGTCGGACGCGTTGGCGAAAGGCGTCTTCACGAAGGCCAGACCCTCGCAGCCGCCCAGGATGCTCAAGGGACCTGCAGAAGTGTTTAAGATAGAATCTATATGAGCCCTACTTAACCCTTTATGCACCGAATTAAGTTTTAATTTTAATTATTTGTCTTTGAATATTTTAATGTTAGCTATTGAAATTAATTGGAACATAAAAGGATGAAAAAATAGTTGTGACATAAAATGCATTTTATGTCCTGAATTTATTTATTTTTCTTTCTTTCTACTTATAATTACTAAATTACACTGATTAATAATGGCATTTTGTTGAATGAATATGTTTTACATTTTTAGTCTTTAAGTGTTGAAACCGCATGCTGCATGCTGCATTAATAAAAGCCCACTACCATCTTTTTCTCCCCACACGAACAATAAAAATAAGTAAAGCAACGGCTTTTTAAGTGGTGCTATAAGTACCCTGCAGAGCATCACGAGTTGACGCTAGATAACTAAAAGTTTCAGGAAGAATGCAATTTACTTTTTTAGACTTTTATGAGCTAAAACCAAACATGTCAATCAAAAAGTTCCATCTTTCCAAGTTTTCTCCAAATTGAACAATAAAATAGCAGCGGCTTTTTAAGTAAGTACTTATAAGTACCGTCAGTGGATATAGGGTTAAATACGAGGCTGGTGGGCCCAGTTGGTAAGGTACTTGCCTTGAATACGAAAGGTCCCAGGTTCAGACCCGGGCACATTTTCAACATAACTGCCGATCTATAATTGGTCTGGTGCAGCCGACGAATAATACCCCGTGTAGAGTAAAGGCACGTTCAATATTCTCTAAAGTCTGGACTCTGTGTACGATGTCGGTTTTAATAGTTGTGTTGGATGCCTCAGGTGTCGGCTCGTCACTTGATTGAGGTTCTAAATTATGAAGTCCATTGCTAATAGTGCGACAATAATTCAACCTGCCCTAACCCTGGTAAACGCTATTGGCCTAGAGTGCTCTTATTACACTTATTGGGAAAGGAAGCGTACAGTCGAGTTTTCAATTTCTAAACTTTCTTTTTTTTCTGTCTTTGCAACTAAAACTAATAGGACCTCTTTCTGAGGGACAAGTGCAGTTAATGCACATAATCTAGCCAAAAAGCTAGCGAAATATGTCTAAATTAAATAAACTGTTTATTAAACTCACGAAAATCTATGCCTTTTAGATTCAATTATTCATTTCAGCAGCCTTTACTGCATGATAAGAAGAGTTTACTGATATTCTTAGCCAGTACCAAACAAAACTATTATTGGAAGAATATATCTCCACAAGTCTTTTTAAAAGTCTAAAATCTTTTTATTTTTCATAGATATAGTTAAGAAAAGATCTTCTATCAGATATGCAATAGTGATATTTCAGCACATACCTTTTCCTCTTGCGATGAAATTGATGAAGTTTTGCGGAGATAATATCCTGTTGGGAAGAAGCGACACAGGAGCTTCCATCTCAAAGTGGATTCCTGCGGATCCAACGTGGTCCTGCAAGTTTTCGCCTACAGGCAAATCGGCGATGGCTGGGATCTATAACCATTTTTTAATAAAACAATATAGAAATATTTAGTTTATCTGTAGATTCTTTACGAAATGTCTAGGTGGGGAGGGTTGGCCACTTTATGTAAGGGTGGGTTGGCCACTGGACCAAGGCTCCCTAAGTGAACTAGTTATGAAAATCTATACATAATGTTTATCAAATACACGGTTAATAATAACGTATGTTTATAACTTTATGAAGGTAATAGATTGATTATTAGTAATTTTACTTGTTTAGAATAAAACGAAAACCTCAACTAAATCAAACTTATCGTTTATGAACAAATATCAAACTTTTTCTGCAAAATCTATATGTTATTAATTCAAGTATAATAATACTCCAGATTAATATTAAGATATCAGATTTTTTCTTTATGGGGGAGGGGGGACGAACGAGTAGCTTTGAAAGTGCGCTTTGACTTTGACATTTACAGTTTGTGCCGTTAAAATAAAAAAAATCAAATTGAGGCTTATATCTTGTGCATTTTAATGTGTGTAGAAACTGAATAAAATATATTTAACATAAATATAAAAAATTATTTGTTATGAACAATATTAGAATTTTTAATTCATACAATACTAGAAAAATGTATTACTCTAAATATTACGGTAAACATGTTTTTTAAATGAATTCCAGAGTGTTGAATTATAATATAATTTTTTTTAACATTTATTGCTTACAAAATTAATTTGAAATACTTATTATTTTGCCCTTTAAAATTATGCATTTTTGCATGGGCCAAGTCTCCCTTAATAATGGAGACTTGGCCAAGTTCCTAAGTTTTAAAAAACAATATATTTAAAAAAGAAAAAATGCATTATTTATATTATCACTATTATATACTTGTTGCCAATAAATTTCCTTTAATATGTGCTATCATATGAAATTTTTAGTGTAAAAATAAAATTTCTAAAAATAAAATTCTGAAACTATGGCCAAGGCCCCCCAGTCTCCAATACTTCAAGTATGGCCACAATATTAAAGAGGAATGGGAGGGAGCGTTAGCCGGGTTTCCAAACCGAAGTCTTCTCTCGACATTAATTCAACGGGAAAAAATAATTTTTCTATTTACAGGGCTCCATAATACCACTTTTGAAAATTGTTTCGAATATCTTTTTTAATTGTCAATAAAAAAAATTATAAACGATTTTCAAACCAATTTCAAAACGTTTAATCATGAAGCCTTTATAAGCCAGCTACATTTATCATACAAAAAGCGTTCGTAAAATATTTAATACAGCTGGAGTAATTTGGCTTAGAAAATTATTTTTCTATTGGATTAACATATAGAGAAGACTTCGGTTTGGAGACTACCGGCTACCGCTCCCATTCCCCCTTAAGTCATAATAAGTGTATCCCTCGGATACAGACGATCTACCCCTCGTGTTTGCCATACAGTATACTTACTCCAAATTTTCGTAAATGTTTTTTTGGACCAATTCCTGACAACATCAAAAGTTGGGCAGAGTTGATTGTTCCAGCCGACACGATAACTTCCCGCCTAGCAATTACTTTGAAGGATTTACCAAGCCTGTCGAACAGCACGCCTCGCGCACGTCTCTTGACATCAATGAGGATCTACCGAAAACGTAATATAAACAGATTAAGGGGATACGGTAACCAAAAATTGGTCAAAATAGCGATTTTTCAGTTTTTACTTTTTATTATTCACAATATCTTTCTAAACATTTACTGAAAGTTTCAGAATGATATCTTCTGTAGAAAAAAAGTTATTCAACACTTTCTGGAGTTATCCCTTGAAGTTTGAACCGTATTTCCTCTGCTTTCAACCTGTTTTCTCTGTTTCGCGTTTTTTCAATTCTTGTGATCAATAAATCCCTAAGGCTTTTTTGCTAATTAAGTTAGAATTTTGTAATTTTTAACCTGTATTCTTATATAAATGGTTCACAAAATTGTGCATGAAATAAGATCTACTATGTATAGTTTTTTTTAAAAACAAATGTTGAATTCAATAATTTGTAATTTTTTTTGATTTTTTGAGATTTTCAGTATAAATGCATGTTACTTTTTTTACTGTAGCTCACATTTTAAAATCCATGCACAGTTCTCGAAAAAATAATTCTAGAAACAAACTATAAAAGTTTGGTGGAGTTATTCTTAAAATTAAAAGAGAAGTAGCGTTTTAAAAAAGTTAACAATTTGAACTTTTTTTTAAAAAATGAAAAACTACTTGTAAATATTTGTTTTTATTGCTGGAAAATGTTTAGTTAGATTAAACATTATATAAAAACATTATAATTTACAAGTTTATGTTATTATTTCTTAAAATAATGTTTTGGGTACCGTATCCGCTTAAAAATATAATACAGTAGACATTATCTTTACCAGCTTACTTAAATGTGACCAAGGGCAAGCTGCTGAAGCAAAAAATCCGGTTAAACCGGAGAAGTTAAATAAAGTTTTAGATGTACATGAAATGTGTAATTTCACATATATACATTGATATTTTTTTCTTTATAGTGTTTCCTAAATTGACCGGTCATTTTCTTCGATTCCCATCGCAAATGAATCGTCACTTTTGAAACACCTCGTAAATAAATACACAATTTAAATATTACGTTATTTTATTCAATGTATTAATGCAAAACAAGTTACATACCTTTCCATTGAAAATCACCGTAACATTTTTTAAGCATAGAAGTTCGGCAAATTTGCATTAAGTTTAGCCCTTTTTTTAACATTACATCTTCGGCTGGTTAATGACATCCGATTAAACGGAAGTATGGTAAAAAGGGAACTTACTGTATAGTTTTTGACTACCAGCTAATGGCTTGAAATGGTGTATATATGTACTACTACGAGTAATAATAAATAATAGTTTTGTGTTTTAAATAATATATTGAAATTGTCAAACATTAAAACAGTTTGAAAGTGATCTTGTATTAACCAATTAACAGATAAGAATGAAATATTTGTTACAGCCTTACAGTTTCTTGAAATTTGATTAAAAAATAGTTTTAAAAAAAGATGTTCTCTATTCATTATTCTCTTTTACTAATTTATAATTTGCGTAAGATACAACTTTATCAGCAGTGTCGAAATTGAAGAGAGAAGTTTCCCAAATTCTTACCTTTGTGACGAATGCGTTGATGACTATGTCTAAGTTCGGCCTATTACCAGCTGAAGATAAAAAAGCTTTGGCAGTGCTGCAACGCGACCCCCTGCGTATCGTACCTTGGGGTATCGCTGCGCCTATAATAGGAATTAATTATACGATAATAAATTTTCCTGTGCTAAATGTGGTATCGATGCACCTATAACAGGAAATAACCATGTTATAATAATTTTTAGTAAATTAAAAAAATTGCGTTGAGGTTGCCTACTCGTACTCAGGTGTTGGCTCTTCCCCTTATTGCGGTTTTAAATTATGACTCCCGTTTCTAATAGACCTCGAGTAGCTCTAGTGTGACGATAATTCTACCTAAACCTCTGGTAAATGTGTCTATCGATGCACCTAAAATCGGAAATAATTATTATATAACAACTTGTTCTGTGGTAAATGTGGTTCGATGCACCTATAATCCGAAATAATTGCTAACTAATATTTTCTGTGGTAAACTTGAAGGAATTAGTTTTGTAAGAAATTTACATTTTTGCACCTACAAAGCACCAAATTTCACTCATAACTGCTTTAGGACATACGGCAGATGATGATTTGAACCATAAAATTCTTTAAAAGCACGTCGTTATGAAATTTCATTATGATTTGTAATCTGGCTCTTGTAATCAGAGAAATGCTGGACATTTTATTTTTATGTAAGAAACTTCAATTTTATTTAAATAACGTTTAAAAATTAAAATTTATTATGAATTAAAATATAAAAGAAGAATTTACAAATCACTCCTAATTCGTACAATAGAGTTTTTTTTTTTAAATCACACACAAAACTGGTGTTTGTAATTATTTTGTTAACATGTGTTGTGTATGGAGATAGTTGAATTACCTGTTTGCTGGATTCCGTTTAAATCGTTGTTCGTGTACCCCATGTAAAGAGCGGCTTTTTCGAATGCGTACCCTAGGGCAGTTGTGAATGGTGCTCGAGAAATTGTCAAGTATCCACCAGTAGCATGATACCCTGAAATAAAGCATATAAAAACCATTTTAAGATTTAGACATTTATAAACAATATATTGTAAAATATTTTTGTCGTTTAAAATCTTTAAAACTTAGATCCTGTAAATTAAAATTTGGTAACAACGAACTTAAATTATTTTTTAAATCTTATTTTTAAAAAGTTTGACGTCTAAAATATATAAACTAAATTGCAACGTTTAAAACAATGTTTAATTTAAGTATCTTTAAATACGAATTATTTTAGAAGCCGATAATTACTAAATGTTTTGCCATATCAAAAGTTACGGAAATAGGTACTCTTACACAGCAAATGGTTCATCAAATACCATGATAAAATAAAGAGTAATATCATAACTAAAAAAAAATCAAATATTCAAAAAATAACATTCGACAATCTACATTGTCTTTATCACTGGTTTCTACCTCTTGCTGTGGGATCACATTATAGTCGTTGTGGCCTGTATGGTAAAATGCGGGCTTAGTGGCTGAGAGGTATAACGTGGCTGCCTCATAAATTCAAGATTGCGGGTCCGAGCCCCGACTGAGTTGGTAAGTTTTCCGGGTGGGAAAATCGTAACCACTCATATCATATGATTGTGTGGCATGTAAAAGATCCCTTGAGTATCCATTTGGCTTGGGTTCTCTCGGTATACACTGTTAAAAATTTTGTGCTTGGTTTCACCATGATATTGGTTCCTAGTAGCTGCAACGGCTGAATGGTGAAACGTTCCACCATATTTTTGGTATTCGGTTGAACCATTTCTCAGGTTTTTGTTTCCAAATCCAGAAAAATGGTTCAACCAAACACCGAAGAAACGTTTAAACATTTCACCATTCAGCCGTTGCAGCTACTAGGAACCAATATCATGGTGAAACAAACCAATATCATGGTGAAACCTAGCACCAAATTTTTAACAGTGTACTTTAACATTCACAAAGAGCTATCAGATTCATTGTAATTTAAGCTTCAAAAATATTAGCGAGAGCCGCTTAGATGGTGCCACAAAAAATGGCTCTCAGTTCTAAAAGGAATATGCCAAGTTTGCAAGCAGGCTCGATCAGCCAAAAAATGGAGCTATATTTTTTAAAAAATGAGAAAAAAACTGAAATTTGATTTTTTTTTTATTTATCTCAATCAAGTCTAAGCAGGCATTATGATGTAACTTACCGTTAAGGGCAATGTCTGGATCTCTGTTGTCCTCCGACTTGAGGAAGTATGGGAAGACCTCTTTCCAACTCCATCCTGGCGCCCCGTTTCTGGCCCACTTGTCGTAATCCCGCTTGTTCCCGCGGATGTACAGCATGTAGTTGAGCACGCTCGAGCCACCCAGCACTTTGCCTCGGGGCCATGGCATTTTCTGCACAACATATTTCATTGTAATGTTCGGAACAAGAAATGGCTTTAATGCAGGAATTCAAAACTACTTTTTAAAAATATACATGGCCACACAAATGTACATGGCCTGTGGGCAATATTGATAAAAAATACATGCCGAAACCAAAAATTTAAATGCCCTTTTTAAGTTATTATACCTAATAAACATTTTGATTCCACAAATGTTGAATTCTCTACAATCCAAAGTTATAAACTTATGATGACTACTAAAGCAGTTACTTTAGGCACTGCCTTCTGTATTGAAGAGACGGCAGACCATAGAGAAGGCAGTGCTTTAGGCAAGGGAGAACTTGTAATATGTGAAAGAAAAGTGTGTAGATGAAATGAGGTAGGTTACCATTTGTGTATTCTTCTAAAAATGTTTTAAAATATATATATATATAATATATATATATATATATATATATATATATTATATATATATATAATATATATATATATATATATATATATATTATATATATATATATATATATATATATATATATATTATATATATATATATATATATATATATATATATATATATATATATATATATAATATATATATAATATATATATATATATATTATATATATATATATATATATATATATATATATATATATATATATATATATATATATATATATATATATATATATATATATATATATATATATATATATATATATATATATATATATATATATATATATATAATATCATATATATATATATATATAAAATATATATATAAGTTCAGCATCCTCTCTTTAATGTGTCGGATAAACCGCTGTACTAAATCTTAAAAAAAATTATTACGGTACTTTAAAATGAATATTATACTTTTGTTATGTATCTTTTAGAAAACAATATAGTTTACACCTTTTTTGTCAATCATGCATGAATATAATAATCGTCTCTTTTTGCGATCAGCAGTTGTGTTGGAACAATTCAAATTTGTGTTCGTATGTCATCAACACAATTCTTGTATTGAAACAACACAATATTTTAATAATGCCATTTGTACACAATACTTTTGGTCCGCTTGTGCTATTTGAACACAGTTTTTTCTGAGTGCATTTACCAGATTACTGACCTTGGTAAACGTGACCATATACAGGCTGTCACTATCTCTACACATAATTAGAGCCCATACCTAGCATTTCTATTTCAAACCAAGTGAAGTAACGTTTGTCTTACCCTGCCGACAAGCCCGAAGCAGGACCTTTTCTGCGGCACTGTGTAGTACCTCCAGTCGTTGCGCGTCATCTGCAGCTGCGCGGCCAGGATGGGCAGCTCGCTCTTCAGCTTCGGTGTGCCGCCGGCCTCCAGCAAGAGCACCCTCACGCTGGGGTCTTCGGAAAGGCGGTTGGCCAACACGGATCCGGCAGAACCAGCTCCCACTGTGAGAATAGATGTTTTTATAGATTAAAAAAGAATAACTTTCATAATAATGGAAAATAATAATTAAAATTAATAATGGGAATGCTTCAGATGATGTACCGTTCTTGTTTTCATTTTTCTGTATATTGCGATTTCATTGGTTGCTTCTGTTTCACTCTTAAAATGAGCGATATAGATGAAAAGAAACTTTTCTTTCAATGCAAGTTTTCTTTAACAAATGTTTTGAACAACCAACAGCACAGCAAGAAGTTGGCATTTAAAAAAATTAATAAGTAAAATGTTCTTAGAAAACTCATTTTCGAATACCAAAACAAAAGTAATTGCAGACGACAAATGGAAGCTAACCTTTCAAGCTGATACACCATCCATGACGTGAAATAACCCCAAAAATTAAATAGTTAATTAAGTTGAAACAAGTAGGTTTGTTACAGAATCTGTCACTTAAACCGCTTCCACACAATATTTGTGCTCAACAGGAAACAAACTATTTGTACACCTCAGAAAGAAATTCGGCAAACCGAGCCTTTAGCTAGTTGTAATTAAACATTTAAACGATAAATATAGTTATTTTAATTAATATTCTTTCTCAGATTTAATAATTAGACTTTATCGTTTGCTTAATTTGTTTGAAGTTCGAAGAATAATAATTTTATCTTTTTTAATAAATATCTTTGTGTCGTCACAATTTACCATTTACATTTCTTTCGAAAATTCAGTCATTTATCGTTTGTTAAATTAATTTACAGTTCGAAAAATATATAATTAGTGCAATTGATGCTTTAAAAATAAAAGCAAAACTTTGCATATTTTTTTATGCCAAGTTAGAATTCTCTATGCATCTTTCTTCATACATATATAATAAACCATCAAAAGAACTCTATTGTGATATTAGAACAATCCAAACTTAATTATATCACATAAATAAATATTCTTTCAAAAGTGTTTATTTCTATTTTAAATAAAGTTTCTCGTGCGTTTAACAAAATGGCAACAGTGAAAATATTGAATAAAAATGGAATTTGCATGTTATTTCAATGTAGATTAATTTTTTAGTTATTTAAATTTTAAATAAACTTCTACTTTAAATTTTTTAATGAAATTTGGAATATAGCCTAATCTGATTTTTTGCTTCAAAATGACGTATTCCACTTATATGTGCGACTTGTGGTTATTTCTGTGAAAGTGGGTGACGGACAGACAGACAGACAGACGGACTGAACGATTATAAAACCTTCCACTTTTTACGTTATAAACGTAGTGTGGAAGCTAAAATGGAATTTGCATGTTATTTCAATGTAGATAATCTGATTTTTTATCTGATTTTTTGCTTCAAAATGACGTATCCCACTTGTCTGTGGGACTTGTGGGTGGCAACAGTGAAAATATGAATAAACAAGTAGGTTTGTTACAGAATCTGTCTTTTAAACCGCTTCCACACAACATTTGTGCTCAACAGGAAACAAACTATTTATACACCTCAGACAGAAATTTGGCAAACAGAGCCTTTAGCTAGCTGTAATTAAACATTTAAACGATAAAATTAATTATTTTCATTAATCTTCTTTATCAGATTTAATAATTAGACTTTATCGTTTGCTTAATTTGTTTGAAGTTCGAAGAATAATAATTTTATCTTTTTTAATAAATATCTTTGTGTCGTCACAATTTACCATTTACATTTCTTTCGAAAATTCAGTTATTTATCGTTTGTTAAATTAATTTTACATTTCGAAAAATATATAATTAGTGCAATTGATGCTTTAAAAATAAAAGCGAAACTTTGCATATTTTTTATGCCAAGTTAGAATTCTCTATGCATGTTAAATTTTGGGATACATATATAATAAATACATACATATATAATAAACCATCAAAAGAACTCTATTGTGATATAACAACAATCCAAACTGAATTTTACATACTTTTATTTTTTATTTTAAATAAAGTTTCTCGTACGTTTAACGAAATGGCAACAGTGAAAATATTGAATAAAAATGGAATTTGCATGTTATTTCAATGTAGATTTAATTTTTAGTTATTTAAATTTTAAATAAACTTCTAATTTAAATTTTTTAATGAAATTTGGAATGTAGCCTAATCTGATTTTTTGCTTCAAAATGACGTATTCCACTTATATGTGGGACTTGTGGTTATTTCTGTGAAAGTGGGTGACGGACAGACAGACAGACAGACGGACTGAACGATTATAAAACCTTCCACTTTTTACGTTATAAACGTAGTGTGGAAGCTAAAATGGAATTTGCATGTTATTTCAATGTAGATAAAAAAATTTAGTTATTTAAATTTTAAATAAACTTCTAATTTAAATTTTGTAATGAAATTTGGAATGTAGCCTAATCTGATTTTTTGCTTGAAAATGACGTATTTCCCTTATATGTGGGACTTGTGGTTCTTTCTGTGAAAGTGGGTGACGGACAGACGGACGGACGGACGGACAGACAGACAGACAGACAGACAGACGGACTGAACGATTATAAAACCTTCCACTTTTTACGTTATAAACGTAATGTGGAAGCTAAAAACAGAAATTCAATCCCAGCTGTTGTATAGTGCCGTACTAGGATCGGATATTTTTAGCTTCCACACTACGTTTATAACGTAAAAAGTGGAAGGTTTTATAATCGTTCAGTCCGTCTGTCTGTCCGTCCGTCTGTCCGTCACCCACTTTCACAGAAAGAACCACAAGTCCCACATATAAGTGAAATACGTCATTTTGAAGCAAAAAATCAGATTAGGCTATATTCCAAATTTCATTAAAAAATTTAAATTAGAAGTTTATTTAAAATTTAAATAACTAAATTGTTTTATCTACATTGAAATAACATGCAAATTCCATTTTTATTCAATATTTTCACTGTTGCCATTTTGTTAAACGCACGAGAAACTTTATTTAAAATAGAAATAAACACTTTTGAAAGAATATTTATTTATGTGATATAATTCAGTTTGGATTGTTGTAATATCACAATAAAGTTCTTTTGATGGTTTATTATATATGTATGAAGAAAGATGCATAGAGAATTCTAACTTGGCATAAAAAATATGCAAAGTTTTGCTTTTATTTTTAAAGCATCAATTGCACTAATTATATATTTTTCTAACTGTAAATTAATTTAACAAACGATAAATGACTGAATTTTTGAAAGAAATGTAAATAATAAATTGTGGCGACACAAAGATATTTATTAAAAAAGATTACATTATTATTCTTCGAACTTCAAACAAATTAAGCAAACGATAAAGTCTAATTATTAAATCTGAGAAAGAGGATTAATGAAAATAATTAATTTTATCGTTTAAATGTTTAATTACAACTAGCTAAAGGCTCTGTTTGCCGAATTTCTTTCTGAGGTGTATAAATAGTTTGTTTCCTGTTGAGCACAAGGCTAATCCAGACTTAAAACCCCTTATGAAGTGGTTTAATCTTTAGCACTTAATGCACGATTTAGTTCGCTATTAATGGCTGGTGGATACCGTGTTTCAGTTAATCCTGAATATATAGAACCAAATCGGATAATAAGCTGCGTTTTAATCGTGGCTGGTGAATGCGACCTTAACCGAAAGTTTCTCTATACGTAAATAAAATTAGGAACAATATTTTTCGAATTTTCTTGTCTATCATTGTTATCGAGTTAAACATACCCTATAAGTTTTTCCTACTATACTGGTTATGATACCCCCTTGTTAACATCCGAGAACAATTGAAGAGCTTAGTGGGAAAACGTGCTAAGTGACAGTTTTAAAGAAAAAAAATGAGATTTTTGAGTCAATGAACTTATTACTAACTTTTTTAACGATAACTAGTTTCCCCATTCTCATAAACTTTACGTTTAGTACATTTTTTAGGATTTGCAAATTCCGTTTTCAACATATCTGATTGCAAACTAAAAACTTTAAAGCTCATTTTCTCGTTTTCACCTTTTTATCTTATAGCACGTTCTTCCACTAAACTCTTTAATTGATATAGACCTTTTTTTAAAAATTTCGTGGTTCATTGAAGATATTATATATATCTTTTTGAAACATATATTCCATAAAATTCTTTTTCAAACATGATTTTTTTAATAGTATTATATAACATTTTTTGTCATATTTGCATTTTATTTCACTTAATGTTTTGGGTAAAATTAACGCTATTTTAATATAGCTTAAAGTCTCTTGTATTCCCAAACCGTAGTTTCACCAAGAACTAATACAAGAGACTACAAGGCAAAATATTATTCTCGCCTATTCCCACGTATCCCACCCTATTCTAAATCACGGATCCTTTTTTTTTTATAGAGTGAATGAATTTTTTTCACTTGTGATATTTTATTGAGATAGTTTTATTCAAAAGCAACATAAGTATACAACGCATCCTGGTCTGTGCTTTTCAATGGATTGAAAATGCCGAGATAAGGTAGAAATCAAATCATTCATATGGAAATTAAATAATTTTCTTTTTATACAAACAAATTACATGTTAATGGAAAAGGAAATAGATTGTTACACTGACAAAACCTTGAATGCGTGCGAATATTTTCATGCTTGGTGATTAAATGCATCACGCCCTTTTTAACTTCGTTGTCGTCCAAGCTACCATGCTCATATTCAACAAAATGATGTACTCGGTTTCATAATAGCAAAGTCCTATAGCTACATTGTAAAAAATTCTGTAAAATTACAGCACATTTTGCAGTTATTTTTTTATATCACAGTGCTGTAATGTTTGTTTTACAGCAAATTAATGTTTGCACAGAGTAATATGAACAACTTACTCCAATAGCGTTTAAACACAGAATAAAACACAGAAATATATTATTCGATAAAACTGCCAATTATAGTGAAGTTTAAAAAAATTCAATATAGTTCGATACAGAATATATAGTGCTGACATCTACCAATAGAAATGTAAACTTAAAAGTAACCTGATATTTTAGAGCACCCCTGAAACATTTTTAGCAAAATCTTACACGTGTTTTTTCTGCTTTAACTTCATTCAAAGAAATGGAAATGTTTCTTATGATGTCACGAACTCCGTACTTTAACTTCATTTGTTGTTTTGTTTTCTTTCCGTACTACGTGAAACAACCCCATTTTAATTTTCAAATAAGTTATTGTTTATACTAAATTTAGATTTCAACTAAATATAGTTTTAAAAACTTCTAGTGCTTTAAAGTTTAAAATCAATATTTATTTTTATAATTTTTATCAATTTTACAACAATAATTTGGAAGCTCTTTATTATTTTTGAAAAAATGAATTTGAAATAAAAATGTTTTTCATTAAAAAGTTTTGATTAAAACTATTGTAAGAAATAAAATACTTTTAAATTTATGGCATCGAGAACTAATTTGAAAATGTTTTTTTTTTCTTAAAATCTCCAAGTTCTCTTATCGAGTACGATTTTTGGCGCATTCATGTACTAAACAAATTAGTTTTAGCGTAAAACTGTTAAACCTACACTCTTAAAACAAAAGAGTGAAATCCACTCCTATAGGGGAAGTGCATTTTCGGCACGGAAAGGAGTGGAAATTAACTCAGACTGAGTTAAAACCGCTCGTTTGTTTTAAGAGTGTAACCTAGCCAAATATTCGTATTCTTACAATTTGCTTACTTCAAGGAAAATACTTCTTCAAGCTTTCATTCCAGCATTTTCTTCAATCGGTGATCCAATTGGTGTTCTTTTCCCACGTGACATTGATTCACCGATCGAAGATTGAGAAAGAATTTATTTTCCTTTTAGCATTTCTGTTGCCTCCCAAGACCTGAAACATGCTCATTTCTATTTAAGCAGAAAATGACACTGTTACGACACATTGCGTTTCAACTTATATGCACTTGTCACCAAAGTCGGTGGGTGGTAAAATCCCAATTGCACAGTCCGCCACAGTTCCGCTTCGTAGAAGTTTCTGCTCGTATAATTTCAGGTGAATGCGAAGAGAAACTGCAAGAATCTTTTGTTTTGCAGGAACAAACACTGCCTCTCGCTCCAGCTACCTAAAGGGTCACAATTTCTCTATTGGCTTATCAAAATTGTAACTGATCTTGAGCTTACTTCTTCTGTACCAGATCTGTTTAAAAAGGTTTTTAAATAAAATTTCTCTCTATACTAGCATTAAGCAAACGAACAGATCATATCATTCTGTGACTTTTTTGTCTCCTAATTAAAGATCAAGACAACATTAGTAGTGGAAAAAAAAGCGAAGTGACGATGAATGCTTCTTAACTCAGATGTAACTAAGATAAATAAGGGTTTTACTATATATATATTTCTATTTTTTTTAATCTCATTCATACGTGGACAGTAAACATGAAGCGTCCTAATGGCTTTGCCTTTAAAACTTATATTTTTGAGATAATGCAAGTAATTTCACAGTATTTGAAAGTGTTGATCGCCAAAGAGACCGGTATTTTGCTGTAGTAGCAGTTGCAATATGAAATATTGGTTTACAGAAATGAATGAAAATTACATGATTAATCAAATTATATATTCTTTTTAAAATCTCAAATGATACCTTCGGTTTTTTCACACCTTAGCTGATCTTGGTGATTTGGTATAATACTAATATTTGAAAAAGTAATATCGAAGGCCCATATCACTTTTGCCAACTTCCCCTTTAAATGAAAACTTCTAGAAGATAATGACCCTCAAATGGTTTGATCGCGAACCAATTAAAAATTTACTTTTGTTTAAAAAATGTCATACAATGTCACATACAATTTTGTCATGCAAATGCTGTTAGAAGGTTTGAGGTCGTGGTGTCACGTGTAATTGTTTGTTTGGCGGGAGTATGTGTTGACAGAATGATATTTTAAAAGGTTAAAGATATCTTTTGTTTTACACCCTTTCATGTATCCGTGATGAAAATTTTTAAAAAGTCAAAAACCTATGTATCGTCCCTAGCTAGTCTCGAATGGCAATTTTGATGAGTATTTCAATCTGTACAATTCAGTTTAAATGCTTACTGAATTTATACTGAATTATGAAACATTTAATGCGGGTGCAAAATAACCTCTATTAAAATCTGATTTTTGTTTAATTTTTTTTGTTCTATATTGTTGAGTAGTTTGCTATTGGTTGTTGTGCATTATTTGTGCAATTATGTGCATTATTTGTGCGTTTTCCTTGTGGTGGAGATTTTCAGGTACAAAATTGTAATTACTTTTGATAAAACAAATTATGATTAAAAAATACAATAATTAAATTTTTGTTCTCGAATTTCCTTTCACGATTTCTTTTTTTAAAAACAAGTAGCAAAATCTGAGAAGAAAAACTTGGCATTTCATTTCATTAATTAGTAATCAGATACATATCCACAAACTATAATAAAACATCTTATCTTATCAATTACCTACATACAATAAAATTATCTTAAAAAATGAAATCTTATTAAAAGAAATTAATGCACAAATAATAATTATACAACAAATGGTTTTTACAATAATTATACATGAATTTGCTGCCTTATATTCATCTTTTTTTAAATACCAATTATAAGCTTGAAGATCTCTTTTTTAATAACATAAAAACCTTTAAAATCTTTTTTTCTAAAATTTTGTTCTATTAGTTCAGACCCTTGCCTTGAAACAAGCAAACCCCAATATATTAATATCACTATTTTAATTTATAACATTTGTTTAAAACTCGTTTTTTTCATATGCTAGTATAGAATTCGAATACTCCCAGAATTAACATGTAAACCTAGTAGCTTACATTATCTTATGACATAATTTAAACATCCATTTCAATATTATTTCAAAATAGCGGTATTACATTCCACTGGTGATTGCAGGGCTTCACTTACAACTTTAGGGGCCTTGGTAACCAGCAAATTTGTAATACCTCTATAATGTATTCATGAGTATTTTCTAAATTTCAGTGTACACCAAATACTAGCAATAGTAATTAGCTTGGAATACATGCTCAATCCCCCCAAAATTAGTTTTTTTTTAAATATTAGTTCAGAGTTTAAACACAATTTCATAGAATTTATAAATTATTTGCGTACTTCATATTTAAGAATTGTTTGGGGGAAGTTACTTTGAGCATAAATGTTCCTGAAGAAAATTTGGGGGACCTCTTAAAGTGGGGGCCTTGGGCACGTACCCTGCCGGAAAGAATCAAAATACACAATGGCAAATAACAAAATCAAAATACAAAACTATTTAAAACTTACCAATGATGTAGTCATACTCAGAATCAAACACAAGTGTCGTCGGTGGCACGAAGCTGTTATCCGAAAACAGATACAGAAGAGCAAACAGAGACACAAAAGGCGGTATGAAAGAGAGAAGAACCGATGCCATAGCAATCCGCCATCCAACTCACACTTTCCATAATCCGCGGACACTACTCCGGTCACACCTTCTCCGAACAGTTCGAATTGGGAAAGAACATTCGATGAGAAACAACATCGAAATCGGCTGTTAGTCTTGACTTGTGGAGAATGAACAATGGTCAGAAGAAACTATAATCTAATTTTCTTTCTGCTTTTGTATTTTTTTAGATTGAAGATTTAGTGGCGAATGACATCAAATTCGGCTGCTAGGTCTGGTTCAGAATAAGAAATTACATAAAAATATTATTCCATTTTCTCTATATAACACTTCGAATGACGAAAGAACATTCTTGGATAAGCCGAAGTCCGCCCGAACACCCGAAAGAGCCTGTTAATCCCGATATGAAGAAATATAAAATTGTTCAAAGGAAAGTATAATCCAATATTCACCGTACAATTGTACGAATTATAGAATGAAGATTCTCTTGAGTAATTCGACCACACTTCTCTTGATGTAGAACATGAATGGATGAATCTGATGTAATGACAAAGTGAATAGAGAAAAAAGCCTGACTAAGTCACTCGTGCGATTCGACGCCAAGATATCACCATGTGGAATATTTGTTGGAAAATAATGTTATGCATGCAGTTGACACCTTTAAGAAGAATTTGGTGCAAAAAAGGTCACAAGGTCGATTGACTGTTTGAGATTCCGTTAGATTTTCGTACCTAAGCATCAAACATATTTTAATTTTCAATTGTGTCATACATCTGTAATTTTCAATCAAACATATTCAAAAATATTTTTCTCTGATGGTTTGTTTACTAAAATCCATTAAAAAAAAACTTTTCGCCGGGTGTGGCATTACAGGCTACTACTTGATGTTTAAAATTTTTTGTTGGAATATTAAGTTCATTTGAGCTTAATGTAGGTAATTCTAATTTAGGCTGTGAATGAAATATTTAATTTTGAAAAATCATATAATAATTACAAATTCGTCTTTAACGGAGATTCGAATATTGATGTATTAGATCACGCCAGGAAAAAAAATCATATCATTCTTACAAATTTTTCTTTAACGGAGTTTCGAATACCGATTTATTAGATCACACCATGTTCATTACAATACCACCCACAGAGATGAAATTCAGCGTCAGAGGTCGAACGCAAACTGACATCCGTTTTTAAATCGAAATAATCACCGGTAATGCGGAAGTGGGAGTTTAATGTCAAACTATTTTAATTTCGTGTTTCGAGGTTTAATGCATTAACCTTAAAACGATTTTCAATGTAAGAGCTTTTTCTAATACTTTTTTTTACATATTACGTCATTTTTATAATGATGAATATAGCGTATATTTTTTATTAAAAAACTAAAATTAAACCACCATTGAAGCTAATGTCTTCTTATTATTTCTAAAATAAGTCGTTTTGCGCGGTTTTTTCTCTCCTAGTGTGGTAAAATAGGGTAGACTAGTTTTGGTTATGGAAAACTGCTAAACAGTTTATTGTTATGACTCGTTAGAAGTTACTTGATTTGAACGTGAATGCTTCTGAATGTGGGTGTGTAAGGAATAACTTCCACTATAGTACAACGCATACAGATGCTCCAAGGGTGCACCCGGTCAGTACCCTATTCAGATCATCGCATAAGTGTAAGTTTTTGGAACATTTAGTGCCAACATTTCGCCAACTGAGGGTCGGTTTGTCAAAAGGCGTCCTGCGAATTCGCGAGATCGCTCATGCAGTTCGATATGAAAAGAATGGCAAAAAAGTGGGTTTCTGACTCTGGGTCAGTGGAGGAAGTGGCGAGAGATGCACCGCACAAAAGAGTGAAAACTCGAGAATGTGACAAAGAGGCTGCCGGATCTGGCTCAACAGCAATATGTATTCAGAAGTTAACGCAAATATTGGCCCATCTTGGGCTTGGAAAGATGTTTTAGCCCAGATACATGTGCTTATGCATATATATACACTGTAAGGAATTTCTGTTTACTAGCAGAATATTTCTGTTATTTTTCTACAATTGCCTAAAACTTCTGAACTACTTTGACTCTAAAACTACAGAAATTTACTGTTAAATTACATCTCAATTTGTCAAATGACGCATTTCTTTTAAAACAGATAAAGTCTGTAACCATCTAACACAGATTACACCTGTGGAGAACATATTTCTTCTGTTTTTATTAAAAATGAACATATAAAATGTGCACATCCGTGGCAATAAGGGTGTAGTTGTCAGAGTGCGGGCTCCTAAGCCGACAACAAAGGTTCGTACACTCTCATGGGTTCACTTTGATATTTAACGTACTAAAAATTACTGAAAATATCTTATGCACGAATATTTTCTGTATTGCTTCGTTACGGAAAAAATGAGTCAGCATATTTTTTCCGTACCATAACGGACATTTTCTGACAATTTTCTGACTGGTGCCAGAAATTTTCTGTAATATATCACGATTTTTCTTTAAAGTGTCTTTTTTTTTGTAACCGGACAAAAGCTTATCAAGACCATGTTAAAGTCATAAACTTTAGTTGATAGTCTAGTTTCTATAATTGTGAATTTTTCGCAAAATGATGTATATGGATGATTCTCCCATAAGTGAATAATTTGAATCCCTTGGGTAAAATATTCTATATTAGGACTTGTAGGAATATTTTTGGCATAATATTTTTTACTCGCTAATTAATTTCTGTAACTTTACAAGTATTTCCAAGGAAAATGTTATTTTAGACACTTCGAAACCAATAATAAGCCTGGTGTACATTTTATAATGACCTCCACAATTGAAACTGATTTAAATTAAATTAATAAATTTGATTCAATTGTGTTTCTAAAAAGTTGTTGAAATCTTTTTATAATGTCCATAAATGAATGTGTTTCCTTTATTCTTCTTCTCTGAGCCATACCTGCTAAACAGTGCAGAAATATCCAATTTCATAGAGAAACTTTTTGCCATTGTGGGCATGTTTCACAAAAGCGTTTTTAAAGATTGCCATTCCCTTTTTGATTCTTCGTTTTGTTATCTTTAAATTAATGCTTTGTTTATAAAATACTTCACTCGTGTTATACTTCACTCTGCTCGTAGTTTTTGTAAAGTTTGTTTTTGAATATAATTACTCTTGTTTTTTTTTAAATGGGTATTATTGTAGCTTAATAATGTATAGAATGATGGAAATGGATAGAATGATTGATGGATAATATCGCTTTCATGATTATACTATGTAAAATTATAAAAATACATTAGATAATAAGTATTATGCCAACAAATTCAACAAATCACAAATATACAAGTATATTGCGATAATAGACGTGTCATTTACTGTAAGTAGAGTAAAAGTATATTAGTCTAGATTTATAAACCCAATGTTCCATGGGGGTGTACCTTAAAACAGTGACTTGTATATTATGCAAATTTTTATTTTTAGCCAATCGATACCCTTCCCAAAGTCAGCACCTCTTCAGGATATCATACTCCTCGCCCGCACTGAAGCCAGCATTATTTTTTTTTTAAATGTGGAAGCACATCGTGTAAACGTTAGACTTAAGAAGCACCGCATGTAGTGTGCTGAATAATTATTATTCATTATATTTTAATTCATTGCTAAAATGTCACCGTTAGTTTTGTTAATTGTTAGAATTTCTTTATGTCATTTTTTCTCCCCAAAAAAAGTATGGAATGAGAATTTCGGGATACGTTTGAACCTTTATCCTTCAGCATTAACATTGCTACAACGTAGAGTAGGTGTTTGCAATCTTATTACATGTTTTACTGCACATATATAAATTTTTTTTCGTCACCATGAGTTTAAGTCTTTATCCGCTACGTGTCCAATGAAGAAAGGATTCGGAACCGCGCTGACAACAACACTATCACAGCAACTATATTTTTTATAAGCAAAAATAAGAGGAATTTTAAAATCTGGTTTTCATTTACAACAGTGTAATTTTAAAAACTTATTAAACATTTCTTAAACACTTTTTCTGTCCATTCATTTTTAGCCTACTTTTCTTTTTTTAATTCGAAAGAATTAAAAAACAAGAAGTTCATAAAGAACTAAAATAGCCTACTTTCCTGTTACTTAAATACTTACTGAAGTTCTAATCGGGAAAAAAACTAGGTTCCTAAAGTAAATATCATCAACAGCCGTTTCTACACTAGATTTATACACATTAGAAAAATAATCGAAACACAGCACCCAGCTATAATTTAAACTTCTAAAAGCCAAAATCAACTATTTTCCTTAATATTCTTTCGCAAATTAATTAAATATTATTTATCATCTGCTCGTGATTTATTTGTAGTTCGAAGAATAATTAAATATTTATTAATAACAAAAGTAATGAAACTACTCCGAACTGCATTAAAAAATAAGAAATGTAAATTAAAACTAAGCATAATTGCTTGCAAAGTATGCCTTGCCGCTTTCTTGGTAGATAAATAATGAATAATCAAAGAATCAAATTGCGCTACATTTTATGACGTCATTCCAAACTGATTCATGAAAATATTATTTTGCTTCAAATATGTTTAAATAAATAAAGTTTCTCATGCCATTGTTGATTTGGCAACAGTGATTTAAATGACTCAAAATTGAATTTCAATGCTAATTCAATGGGAAATTCGCCTAAAGATAGTAGATTTATGTCCTTCCGGACATACAGACAGACGGACAAAAAGTATGAAAGTTGGGTATCTGAGGTCATAGTTTCTAACAAAAAAAGAATTTTTAAGATCCGATGGATAGAACCGATTTTGGAAGGGGGGGGGGTACGGACAGACAGACGGACAGACAGACAGACGGACGGACAGACAGACAGACAGACATACGAACAGACAGACAGATGGACATCAACCGCATTTCAATACCTACAGTGATTTAAATGACTCAAAATTGAATTTCAATGCTAATTCAATGGGAAATTCGCCGACAGATAGTAGATTTATGTCCGTCCGGACGTACAGACAGACGGACAAAAAGTATAAAAGTATGACGGACAAAAGTATTTCAAAGGGTATCTGACGTCATAGCTTTCTAACAAAAAAAGAATTTTTAAGATCCGATGGATAGAACCGATTTTGGAAGGGGGGGGGGGGGGTACGGACAGACAGACAGACGGACGGACAGACAGACGGAAAGACAGACAGACATACGAACAGACAGACAGATGAACATCAACCGCATTTCAATACCTACAGTGATTTAAATGACTCAAAATTGAATTTCAATGCTATTTCAAAGGGAAATTCGGCGACCGATAGTAGATTTCTGTCCGTCCGGACGTACAGACAGACGGACAAAAGTATGAAGTTGGTATCTGAGGTCATAGCTTTCTAACAAAAAAAAGAATTTTTAAGATCCGATGGATAGAACTGATTTTGGAAGGGGGGTACGGACAGACAGACAGACAGACAGACAGACAGACAGACAGACAGACGGACATCGACCGCATGTCAATACCTACTTTTTCATTTTTTTAATTCTTTCGAATTAAAAAAAGAAAAGTAGGCTAAAAATGAAAAAGTAGGTATTGACATGCGGTCGATGTCCGTCTGTCTGTCTGTCTGTCTGTCTGTCCGTACCCCCCTTCCAAAATCGGTTCTATCCATCGGATCTTAAAAATTCTTTTTTTTGTTAGAAAGCTATGACCTCAGATACCCAACTTTCATACTTTTTGTCCGTCTGTCTGTACGTCCGGACGGACATAAATCTACTATCTGTCGGCGAATTTCCCATTGAATTAGCATTGAAATTCAATTTTGAGTCATTTAAATCACTGTAGGTATTGAAATGCGGTTGATGTCCATCTGTCTGTCTGTTCGTATGTCTGTCTGTCTTTCCGTCTGTCTGTCTGTCCGTCTGTCCGTCCGTACCCCCCCCCCCCCTTCCAAAATCGGTTCTATCCATCGGATCTTAAAATTCTTTTTTTGTTAGAAAGCTATGACCTCAGATACCCAACTTTCATACTTTTTGTCCGTCTGTCTGTACGTCCGGACGGACATAAATCTACTATCTGTCGGCGAATTTCCCATTGAATTAGCATTGAAATTCAATTTTGAGTCATTTAAATCGCTGTAGGTATTGAAATGCGGTTGATGTCCATCTGTCTGTCTGTTCGTATGTCTGTCTGTCTTTCCGTCTGTCTGTCTGTGTGTCTGTCCGTATCCCTCTTCCAAAATCGGTTCTATCCCTCGGATCTTAAAAATTCTTTTTTTGTTTGAAAGCTATGACCTCAGGTACCCAACTTTCATACTTTTTGTCCGTCTGTCTGTACGTCCGGACGGACATAAATCTACTATCTTTCGGCGAATTTCCCATTGAATTAGCATTGAAATTCAATTTTGAGTCATTTAAATCACTGTTGCCAAATCAACAATGGCATGAGAAACTTTATTTATTTAAACATATTTGAAGCAAAATAATATTTTCATGAATCAGTTTGGAATGACGCCATAAAATGTAGCACAATTTGATTCTTTGATTATTCATTATTCATCTACCAAGAAAGCGGCAAGGCATACTTTTGCATGCAATTATGCTTAGTTTTAATTTACATTTCTTATTTTTTAATGCAGTTCGGAGTAGTTTCATTACTTTTGTTATTAATAAATATTTAATTATTCTTCCAACTACAAATAAATCACGAGCAGATGATAAATAATATTTAATTAATTTGCGAAAGAATATTAAGGAAAATAGTTGATTTTGGCTTTTAGAAGTTTAAATTATAGCTGGGTGCTGTGTTTCGATTTTTTTTCTAATGTGTATAAATCTAGTGTAGAAACGGCTGTTGATGATATTTACTTTAGGAACCTATTTTTTTTCCCGATTAGAACTTCAGTAAGTATTTAAGTAACAGGAAAGTATGCTATTTTAGTTCTTTATGAACTTCTTGTTACTTTAGCTATTCATTTGAAATTTTCAAATTTTGAAATTAGCTTAATTCTTTTAAAACTATTTTCTTCAAAAATATAATTTTTAAAAATTGAAAATATTTAATTAGTTTCTTAAAAGTTTAAATTTGAAACTCATGTAGCGACGCACTTGTACCGATTTCCTTATCCATCAAAAGGTAAACTCCAAGAATAGATTCAGCGCGTGAAAAATGGTAATCATACACTCTTAGTTCCCGTCTCTGATTAAACAGAAGAATGCTTCTTCCAAAATCGACACAACTCCCAAATATCAATACGATTTCATTATACAGTGGTAGTCAAAAGGGTTCGTACACCTGGAAAATTTTATTATTTCAAGAATTTCTCAAAAAATATTGCATATGGGGTTGTTTCACGTCGTGAATGGCAGCAGCTCCAGCTGCCTTGTTTTCATTTTTTGTCTGGAATTACTTTTGTTTTTGGTATTCGAAAGGAGTTTCCCAAAAAAACATTTTGCTTTTTGAATTTTTTAAATGCTAAGTTTTTGTTGTGCTGTTGGTTGGTCAAATCATTTTTAAAGAAAGTTTGCATAGAAAGACTTTTTTTCATCTATGACGGTCATTTTGAGGGTGAAACCATAACAATCAATGAAATCGCAGTAGGAGGCGGAAAAATGAAAACAAGAGCGTTACATCATCCAAAACATTCCCATTGTGTATATTATTTTTAACCAACGAAGTGCATATTTTTACAAATAATATTCCATGAAAATTAAATTGCTATATCTATCACTAGTCAAGCACTAGTAAAGACAAAAATTTAGCCATCCTCGTAAAATATTGGAAATGCTTATAAAGTTTCAGAAATGTTTTAATCTTAATATATTTTATTTATACCTCCGAAGATACGATACCAACGGAAGATGTCGCATGTATTTTATTTTAAAAGATATGGACAAAGATTCGATGATTTGAATGATCTATCAAACGAAATGTATCTTGTCTGAAGTTTAAAATTGATTAGAATCACAATCTAGGGTTAAAATGTAAATGTGTGGTTAAACAAATTAATATTTAAATACCGTTGAATTATTAGCCCAAATCACACTTATATTTATAAATATCCCTTCCATACTTTATTTCTGGAGAAATGGCCTCGATTAACAGTTAGTATCTTAAAGCAAATAAGTAAACTGTGAGATCCAAAATCCAACGTAAAAAGCAAACAAATGTTATTATATTAAGGGATAGTTTTTATTCTGATATGCTTTCCAATATATAAAATATTAAACCACTTGATATCCGGATAAAACAGAATATTTATTTTAAAATGTTCTCCCACTTCATTTTACAATCTACAGTAAAGTACTTTTAGAAAATTCAATAACATTGAATTTGTAAGATAGAATATCAAAATAATGAACGGCAAACCACTTCCAATCATATCTTCTCAATCTCTCAAAGGCATATCTTAAAAATTAAAAGCGATCAAGCACCATGAATGAAACTATAAATCAGGAACACATTTAATTTATTTTTTTGAAATCAAATCTTCAATCCTAAAAAAAATAGAAAACCATACCAAGAACTTATGATTAAGAACAAGTTAACGTGTGATTTATACTTAATTAACTTGGTTTCATTGGCGTTAGCTTGTATAAAACTTTGTTTAAATACTTTTTGAGCAAACCCACCAATAAAAGCTGTTCTTTTATACTCCGTCTTTCAGCCATATCTGCTAAACAGTGCAGAAATATCCAATTTCATAGAGAAACTGTTTCCCATTGTTTGCATGTTTTAGAAAATCGTTTATGAAGTCTGCTATTCGTTTTTTTTGATTCTTCGTTTTGTTATCTTTAAATTAATGGGTTTTTTTGCTATAAAACTCTTCCCTTGTGTTACTAAAACAATTGGGGGAAAAATTTATAATATTCATTTGGAGCACTTGCTCGTAGGTTTTTTAAATTTCCTTTTTTTTTCATCTCGGTACTTTCAGAATTTAATTCTTTTGGCTTTCATTTAATCTTTAATTTATTTAATATTAACTGGATATTATTTTGAAGTGTATTTTGGCTGTAGGAAAGCAGAAAAGTACAATAGATTTAAATAAAAAAGAAACTGATTATTTATAAACCTGTACTAGATGAATTTCAATCTTTACTTTAATTTACTACGTTATTGCTGTTATTCATGAAATTAATTTTTTTAAAGATAATTTCTAAATCTTTGTTATTGGGGTTGATAAATGATTAATTGACGTTTTACATTAATAAATGATTATATTGATCTATTAAATGGGTTAATGATTGCAAGATTATCAGATGCATGTTTTCAATTAATTGAGTCTATGGAAAGTGTAAAACGTTAAAAATTAAATTGTATGCGGTAAATTTTTATTCAATATCAATAGCATTTATTATGAAATAATTTTTATTCGTTGATGTTAAAATTTTACCATTAGGTTTGCTTAGTTATTTTAATTTCCGTATAAGATGGAGAGTTTCCAACCGACTTATTATGGCTTTAATTTCAGAAAAAAGTGTGGGTTTAAGGGGTAAAAGACATATAATGTTCAACAAGTTTTTAAAAATGAAATTTCAAGTAATATAAAATTTATTTTAGAAATGTATTTTGCAGGAATGTGCTCGTGGTCGTGATCAAACTCAACAAGTTATACATTAGATATTTTTGTAAATGTTGCATTACTGAAGTTAAGAAAATACTACATAATTTTTTTCTTAAGAGTTACAAGTTTTCAAAAATTAGTTTTTAAGAAGATACCTTTTAATACATTTCCTGTTCAAGAAACATCAAATTTGTTTACGTTTTTGAATTTTTTAAAGTTTAATATTAAATTTAAAAACACATATATATGTTACCGTTAAAGTATGAAATCCATTATTTTTTTATGGAATACCTATAGTTATTCCATGAAATAACTTATCGTGTCCGTTAAAGTGTAAAACTCTCTTGTATTTCATGGTTTAACTAGTTATTTCATAGAATAACGATCTGCAGCCTAGAGGACTGTCAGTCCATAGAGCTATGCATTAGTTTGAAATCATATTTTGCAAAAGAATGTTGCCATGTTATCCATTTCACAGTAGGAATCGACATAAATCATTTGAACAATGAAAGGAATATCATCGTATTAATATTTGACAAGTTAAAAGTGTCGCCATTGCTGTATATTTGTATTTTAACTTCAAATAATAATACTAACATTCATCAATGTTCATCCGATGTTTGTGATCAATTGGAAAGGCTAACAGGCAAGCAATACTTTGCGAAAGTGTCCAAAACTAGCATTAGCTCTATGGACTGAGTCCTCTAAGTGTAATATCTAATCATATATCTCGCCGACAATACATTTACCTTCTCCTAGTTGCGCAGTCAAGTACTGTCGGGATTCAAAATGTCGTGTAACCCATCGTCACGGAAAATGGTTTTGTTTTAGAAATATTGTTTTTTGAAATTCCAAGTGTAATTTTGTAATCCTTGTTGTTCAGCGGGGGGAAAAACGCTCCACTCCTTGTTACTCGGCTGCTATTGATCAGTGAATTTCATAAAAGGTGTCATTCTTCAGAAAAAAGCGCAAGAAATTGATTAATGACAACAAAAATTGTATAATTGGTCGTCTACATATTAAAATGAGTACCAACTTTACAAAATCCAATGGCAACACCCAATTTTTTTACATAAAAATTTTTATAACCTTCAAAACAACCCAGATCTAACAAAATTTAATTAATTTGCATTATTTGTTGATATATAAGCATTTAAATTTGAACGTCCATAATGTTAAAAAAGTTTTACAAAGATTTGTTTTCATCTTTACTACTTCTTAAACTTCCAAACACAATTCACACAAGTTTTATCATTAATTTTTAATTTTTTATATTTTTTTATTTAAATTTAAATAAAAAAATAAAACATGAATAGCTGTGTTTTTTTACATAAATCGATGAAGTAGATCATGTAAAACCTAAATCCCGAATTTTGTAATTCAACAAAATTATTTGCTGAGTTATGGTAAAAAAGAGTGAAAAAAAAACAAGTTTTCGGGACCGTTTAAAAAATTACTTGGCAAATTTGATCACAACTTGCATTATCGTTTAGTGGTTGAAAAGCGTTTATTGGTAAGCGTTTATTCAAATTATTGACGTCTGTCAAATATCTAAAAATCTTTTATTGCTTTAAGTGCATAGAATGTATTTTGCATGCGTAATAAACTTTAAATTATACAGATTACTATTTTTTGAATCTATTATGTTGTTAAACATTTTTAAAAAAGTGTGTTCAATATAAAAAATTAAATATCCTTAAATATTATTTGAATTCGGTTTTTAGTATATTTCATTGTTGCCACATTGATTATTTAAAATGATAAGTGTCCGCTGCCTTTGTTAAAAATCCTTGCTAATCATTCTGCGTATTTTTTTTGCTTTCCTTAAATATCGTGTTAAGGTCGTAAACCCTTTTTTTAATATGTGGTTTATAATACCGATATAGTACGCCGACTTTAAACAAACTTTATGTAGCAATATACACGAAACAAAAATTTGCATAAAATGTAAAACATAAATGTAATAATCATGTTTGTCAATCTGATTGTAACTAATCGCATTTGAAAATCTGTTCATTACAAATAATCGTATATGTAACTTAATTTAAAATCAAAACGTTTCCTCTTCTAGCCTTTATTTTATTTCAGAATTTTAAAATTCCAAAATTGTTTTAAAAAAACACATTAAAAAAATCACAGTATTAGTGAAGAAGGTTTATTTTCTAGCATCCGTTGGCGAAAATATGTTAACTCTTGTCGTTTTGAAAAGACACAACTTAAATCTTACCTTTTTCAATGTAGAAATTTCCCCCCAAGCGCGTTCAAAATTAATGCTTTAAGGGGTCTCAGTACCACAAAAATAGCAAAATTTGCCTTTTTTTATCGGCTGAAATTAATTTCTGAAATCTACTAAACCTGTTCGCAAAATTTACAATGTGTAACTGTTTTTTTTTAAAGTTATTTGTATTTTTATGTGGGGTGGTAGTACTGAAAACAAAACGAAATCATCAAGTTTAGTCCCATTTTCTTTGACAGTCTGCTGGCGCTTGTACCTCACAAAACCTTTCATTTGAATGCTTTATTTTTATTTCAACAAACATTTTTAAGGAGGCTAGAAATAGACAGCAAGAAACGATTACATTACCCAACAAACGTGGTTATAGACGATTGTAGGGGATTATTCAGTTTTTTTACGATTTCGAGATAATTATTTGGTGTTTTATCCACTTATTAATTTATTTCTATTTATACTGATTCATTCTTCATTTTATTGAAAATAATTACTGTCAATATGGCAAGAATTCTGAATAAACTGTCCTATATTGAATGAAATTTATATCAAAACTACTGTATTAGCTTTTGTTATTTTAATAAAGTTTTATGTTTTCTTTTAAGCAATATAGTTGAATTTAGATTAATTTAATTTTTAAATAGATGTATGAAAATTATATTTAAGTTATATGGCTGTATATAATTTTATAGTTTGGATTTACGGAAATGGAAACTAAAAATGCATTTTTCTCAGGGTTCAGTTTTCCTAGATGTTTTTCAAATAGCTAAAACTTAATTATTTATCCAGTAATTTACTTTTTATGAGGAGTTTAAAATATGTGTGTTTATTAAAAACTAGCTTCCAATTATTTTTTTGAGTTATGGTTATTTTTTTTTTTAAATTTAAAGTGAGAATATTTTTATTTTTAGAAACTTTTTAGTGCTTTTTCAAACAATTATTTTATACAAAAAAAATTACATGTGATGCATCAAATTTGGAAGCTAGTTTTTATGTATCATAGTTTAAAGTATCTGGGGAAAAAGTTTGGTGATAAAATATTGGTATTTAAAAAAGTATTAGCATTTTTAAATAGCAATATAAATTCCTTACGTCATTCTCCTGAAAAATGACACTTTTCACAAAATTCCTTGAGTAACGAGGGGTGGAGCGTTTTTCCTCCCAGGTGTAACAAATGATTGTATGGTATGTTTCCATAAATACCATTTATACGCTGCATAAATTAGAAATGTTGCTTCTTTTTCATTTTAATTGTCTAGTTTATTTATAGAATACCTAGTTATTTCATTTTAGATAATTTTTCTATTTTACACTTTAACTGTCTCGCATTAGTTAATTTATAGAATACCTAATTATTTCATAGAATAACTAGTTAAAGTGTCAACTTAATAACATATTACACACTTTAACGGATACAATCAGTTATTTCATAGAATAACTAGGTATTCTATGAAATAACTGTATTATATACTTTATCGGCAACATATATATTCTATTACAAATTATGTAACTACATAATTTACAATAACATAATTTTTATTTCTTTTCCTTCATAAAAAAAATCCGAAAAATTCCTATAAAATTATACAATTTAGAATTTTTTGTCTCTTACCCCTCCCCCCTTAAAATTTTGGGATAAGTTTGCACCTTCTCTCCCCAAATAACGGCATTGACACAATAGCATTCTTCATGGAAAAGTTAAATATGTAAACAGTCGCAACTGTGTTCACAACAATATATGGGCAGATTGGAATCATTATAAGTTTTCTGCACACATTAAAATTTTTGACAAATGTTTTAAGTCTTTATCCCTTCGTTTTCAGTGAGAGAGGTATTCAGAAACACGTACGTACTCTATATTTAAAGCTAATTTTATTAGGATAAAAATGTTACCTATCGTTTTAAGCTTCTACAAATTATCGCTACATTTAAGTTGTAGTCTGATGACTTAATTGTTTTATCAATAGCTTTTATGTCAATTTTTGTGACTGGAGTTTTCTTCCGCTATTAGAATAGGGGAGATATTCCACTGACTTTACCCTTTTTTCCGTTTTTAATTTTATTTATTAAGAAACAAGAATATCGGAAAACAATCATTTTTTATTTTTAAAATGATGTTTTAAAACTAAAAAACAGAACAACAAAAAAGAAAGTTTCCTTTATAATGACTGAAAACTGAAATTTCAATTTGAAATTTTTTAAATTTCAGTCATTATTAAGGATTCTTTTTTGTTGTTTGGATTAAAAAAAAAATTCAAATTAAAAATTGATTGTTTTCCCAAGTTGGAAAAATTACATCGGGTATTTCTAATTAAAGATGAAAGACTTGATACCTATTCAAGGGAGACTTCATTTCTGAAACGATTGCCTTTCAATTATTCAAATTAAATATAAATTATTATTATTATTATTTAAAAATTTAGTTACTCTCGAAATTTCTCGATTGTCTTTTTAATGCAGTGTTTCTCTCTACTTTGCAGCTAATTTTCTACATTGTTCGAAGTAAAGAGTGGTGTTTGTTTGAAAATGAAAATAATTTGCATACGAAAAAAAAACGCCGATATTACAAAATAAAAGGGTTAAAAAAAAAGAGGATGTTTATTCAGTTTTTGATAAAAATAGGTAACATAGATTTTGTCCAACTTTGGGATAATTGCTCCGAAGGATTAAATCTCCGTATTCGATTGGGATCAAGTTACCCTATATTTCATGGAATGAATGTACTTGAAAATTAGCTGTTAAATTTAAAGTAAATAGGCTATAGTTTGAATTCATCAACATAAGTTTAAGCAAAACATTAGATAGTAAGAACTAGTTATTAGTGTTATTGCTATAAAGGAGCATAAGGTAATTTAGTTATGTTTAATAAAAAGAATTATAAACATACAAAAAGAGAAAGAATTATAAACATACAAAATAAATGTGTTAAATTTTTGATAAAGGCAAATGTGAGCATAAACATTGAAAATTATAAATTGTTAAATATTCTACCTATTTGCTATGTTTATTTCTTTAAAGTTTGTTTATATATTTTTAATAATCCTGATGTGTGCAATAAGCGGATATGTATGAACCCAAGAAGACTTAATGATATTTACATCATTCCTAAACCTAAAAAGAACATTTTCTGTAAAAATTTTACATATCTTGCACCAAAGTTTTTAATAGTGTTCCGCTTCAAATACAATCTTTAAATAGTCTTACTTCCTTCAAAAACCGATTGAAAAATCTTTTGTTTGATATTCCCGATATAGAGAACTATTTTTGATTTTGCATACTTCAATTATTGAAATAAAATAACTGTACAGTAATTCATTTGTATTGACTAACCATCTTAAATATACCCCCGACACTTCTGTTGCCATAATAATATTTTTTACTTGTGATTTAATATTTGTTCTTTTTTTTTGTGTTTGTAAATTTACATCATATACTTTTTTATGTTCGCCAATATGGTCCTTGTGACCCTTGGTGTTCTGTCTACTGTATAATTACTTTTGTATATGTTTTTCCCTCAAATTAATATCTGTTATTTTTGTGCAATAAAATAATAATAATAATAATAATAATATAATAATAATAATAATAATAAATATAATAATAATAATAATAATAATATATAATAATAATAATAATAATAATAATAATATAATAATAATATATAATAATAACAATAACAATAATAATATTTATTATTATTATAATTATTTATTATTATTATTATAATTATTTATGATTATTATTATAATTATTTATGATTATTATTATAATTATTTATATTATTATTATAATTATTTATGATTATTATTATAATTATTTATTATTATTATTATAATAATTATTTATTATTATTATTATAATATTATTATTATTATTATTATTATTATTATTATTATTATTATTATTATTATTATTATTATTATTATTATAATTATTACAAAATGTGTACTAGGAAATTTTAAAAAAAAGTTTGAAGCCACCCTAATTAGCATAAATAATATAGATGATTGATTTTTTTTCATACTGTCAAAAAATAAAACTAATAGCAGCGAGTTTCAGAAGTCTAGCTAAATATGAGTATTTTGTCTGGTTTTAGTCTTAGGTATCAAGTCTCTCATATGATCAAACGTCAACGGTTTCCAATACTGTTTAGCAAACAGAAAATATAATATTTAGTCAAAAATGCTATATTATATTACAAAAGAAAACATTGTCAGCTATTCAGCACAATTTTTCTGTTATTGGTTTGCAGAATTAAACAAAATACCTAACAACAATTTCATCATTTTAGTAAGTTGCCCTTTAATTAATTGTAAATTTATACAGAGCCATTTAGTGTTAATTTCTGTACTTTATTGAAACTTGCATTAATAAAAACCTGGGCTTCCCGTAGAAAAGCAGTTTATAGCTTAAAATGAAAATTATTATCAAGTAAAAAATTATTAATATATATATTTCTATTTGTTTATACTTTAGAAATAGAATATGTCTATATTTCAATCGCTCCTTTTATGGTGAAGCAATAAAATGCATCGCAAAAACAAACTTGTTTTAATAATAATAATTTTTGCCAATTTGTAACTCTTACGAAAATAAATTATGTGGCATTTTCTTTACTACAGTAATGTAATATTTAAAGAATCAAATGTGTAAATTGTTGTGTTTATCACGAGCCCATTTCCTCTAAAATATACATCTAATCTATATTCCTATTTAGCAAAAAGCGGTCCATTTTTTATGGAAATTTTTCTACAACCCCCAGGATGGACTTAGCGCGAGAAAATGCTTATCCAACACCCTTTGCAAACTCCACCCTTCTACCCTTGCTGCTCCTATCACTGATGCAACAGAAGCATGCGCCGTCAAAAACGGATACAATTCTCAAGGATGAATACGATTTCATTATAGGTATGTACTAGGTACACGTTAAGATGCATGTTCACTTGTTCAGTCGTTGATCTGCCCCATAAAAGATAATGCCTTACATTTTAAATTGTAACATGTGCGAAAGAATTTTATTTGCCATGTAAGGAATTTTTTACCAAGTATGTAAATAATAGGAAGAAATCTTAAATAAGTGTAATAATAAAAGTTTCTGAGCCTGAATTAAAAAACTATATAAAGCAAAAACTGTTAGACATTTAAAAAAAAGTTATATTTGCTTTTTCTGATTATTTTAGGAGTTTACAACTTGAAATAATTTTATAAGCAACTATCAAAGAGAACTTTCATTTAAGAAATATTAAAAATGATCTTTTTATGTGTGTAAGTACTTTTATCAACTATTTAAAATAAAAAACTACCTATTTAATTTTTTTAAAGGTAAATATCAAAATATTTTACAATATACAATACTTAGAAAGGAATGTTGATATCGGCCTTTTTAGCTTCCACACTACGTTTATAACGTAAAAAGTGGAAGGTTTTATAATCGTTCAGTCCGTCTGTCTGTCCGTCTGTCCGTCTGTCACCCACTTTCACAGAAAGAACCACAAGTTCCACAGACAAGTGGGATACGTCATTTTAAAGCAAAAAATCAGATTAGGCTACATTCCAAATTTCATTAAAAAATTTAAATTAGAAGTTTATTTAAAATTTAAATAACTAATTTTTTTTTATCTACATTGAAATAACATGCAAATTCTATTTTTATTCATATTTTCACTGTTCTCATCCACAAGTCCCACAGACAAGTGGGATACGTCATTTTGAAGCAAAAAATCAGATTAGGCTACATGCCAAATTTCATTAAAAAATTTAAACTAGAAGCTTATTTAAAATTTAAATAACTAAAAATTTAATCTACATTGAAATAACATGCAAATTCCATTTTTATTTAATATTTTCACTGTTGCCATTTCGTTAAACGTACGAGAAACTTTTGTTAAAATAAAAATACACTTTTGAAAAAATATTTATTTATGTGATATAATTCGGTTTGGATTGTTGTATTATCACAATAGAGTTCTTTTAATGGTTCTATATATATGTATGTAGAAAGATGCATAGAGAATTCTAACTTGGCATAAAAAAAATATGCTAAGTTTCGCTTTTATTTTTAAAGCATCAATTGTACAAATTATAAATTTTTTGAACTGTAAATTAATTTAACAAACTATAAATAAGTGAATTTTCGAAAGAAATGTAAATGGGAAATTGTGGCGACAAAAATATTTATTAAAAAAGATTACATCATTATTCTTCGAACTTCAAACAAATTTAGCAAACGATAAAGTCTAATTATTAAATCTGAGAAAGAAGATTAATGAAAATAGTTAATTTTGGCGTTTAAAACTTTGAATTACAAATAGCTAAAGGCCCTGTTTTTATTAGAATTAAATCACATTTGCCATTCGCAACAATCGCTCGAGAAACTTTAATTCTTTTAGACAATAAATTAAAATAAATTTATTTTTGCGACATCGATCAGTTTGAAAGACGTCAAATATATTTCACTACGGAATCCATGTATGTTGATATGAAATGTTTTCATTCTATTTAAAAGCGAGGAATATGACATATTTATTCTTTAAAATATAAATTAATTTTTGCAAACGATAAGTAATAATTATTGAATTTTCGAAATAAAATAAATGAAACTAGCCAAATTTAGCTTGTAAATGTTAAATATAGAATTAATGTTGTGTTTGGCGCGTTTTTTCCTGTTAAACACAAATATGTGGAAGCGAGTTAAGTGACAGATTCTGTTACAAACCTACTTGTTTTATAATTGCCAATAATCAATTAAAAACTTGTAAAACGCACATCTTTGTTGCCAAAAATTTCATGCCGCATTTTTATTTGCTATTCTTGAACTTAAAATCAAAGCGATAACTAGTAATAAAATTTATTTTTATGATGATTTTAAACTTGCAAACAAAGCAGTGACTCCATATTTCCTGTAAAGGGATTTTTCTAACTTAACTTTTAAGCATGGTTCTCTTTCTCATGTTAGCAACAGCTTTTCTACCAAATAAATATCAATTCAGACCATTAGTTTGCTCATTAGTTACAGGCAGATATGAGTACCATCAGTTTAGTTAAAAACGCATTTTCTTTTAGTGGGTGCTGGCTCAGCCGGGTCTGTGGTAGCTAGCCGCCTGTCTGAGGTTCCTTGTGTCAGTGTCCTGCTGCTGGAAGCTGGCCCATCCCCACCTCTGCTTACGGAAGTTCCGGGGTTGTCACAAGCATTCTATGGAAACTCCGACATCACTTGGCATTACAAAACAGTTCCTCAAAAGCATACTGCGAAAGCTATGGTGAACAATGTAAGTAAAGAGTAGTTGTAATAAATATAATTGAAAATAAGCTAAATGCAAATAAGTGTTGATTTTGAATTCATCTTTAAATCATTGGGATATCAAGTTGGGCATACTGACTTGGGTTTTGCTTTACATTACTGATAGTAAACATGACAATATTAAAATGCAAAAATGCCATGCATTGTATAATATTTGGGGTTTGGTTCTTTTAATTCTAACGTCGGATGGCTTTGAATCTTGTTACGTTATTTTTTTTAAAAAAGCCATGCATGTTACATGTTTTAAAATTTTATGACGAGTACAAATAACTTTCATAAAGATAGATTGATACTAAAAATTATAGAATAAAAAGTTGATAGGATATATAGTTGATATTGAAGACAAGGAAATTTGCTCCAAAATACTTTACTAGGCAAAATAATTTCAATTATTAAATGTCAATCGAAGACAAACAAAAAGCCTACGGGTGTTCATAAAATATGTTTTAAACCATCTGAGTTTGCGAATTGTTTTATGAGTTATAATTGTTTGAAAAAACTATTACTAAATCCAAATTTATTTCTTCAATAAACATACATGAACAAACAAACTCAAATAGCAATGTTACATTAATTGTGGGTCTTCAAAACACTTTGACCTATCCCAACTTTTTATTTTTCATTGTCAAATGTGCCTCTTGCTAAACGTTTGCGTTTATCTGTTGTATCTTTAAGTTTTTCTTCAACTACTTACTCGCTGGTTGGTGTATCTTTAAAGTTTCAAAAATCAGCTAGTAGTAGTTGAAGAAAAACTAAAAGATATAGAACAGACAAACGTGAACGGTATTTAAGCTATTGTGCTTTAATTGTTATTTTGTAAGCAATGTTAAAGTTACGTAAGTAGTTTTTTATTTCAGCAACTCGACTGGATAGGTGGCAAAACCCTAGGTGGCACTAGTACCATAAACGGAATGCTGTACGTAAGAGGGACGCATCACGACTATGACAATTGGGCAAGGAAAGGTGCTATTGGATGGAGTTACTCAGACATCAAACCCTACTTCTTGAAAGCAGAAGATAACCAGGATCCAGAATATCTTGCTAATGGTAACATTAGTTTTTGTAATTTGAGTTTAATCACTTTAAAAGTATGAGAATATGCATTGGTTACAAGTAATGATACCAGAATTAAAAATTAGGATTAATTCGTCTAATAACATGGCAGTGAATTGTTATATTCTATACAATCTGCACAAGTAGGTATCTTTCCTGATGTCTTAGAACGCTAATAGTTAGTACATTATAAAATGGATTTTTATATATCCCAGAATTAATCTTATAAAATGTAATTTATTTTCTAAATAAAAATTTCGGATCTTTAGCAGATTATAAATCGTGTTTTTTTAAATGAGTTTAAAATGAGAACTACCAATTTCATTTACTTAGAATTTGATACGATTTTTGTGGAACGTTAAAGTAAACGCAAATCATCCCTAATTTTATTCCTGGATAAAGTGGTTTTGGTGATTAGAGGTACGACGAGGTAATATCCGTTTACTACATCGATTAACCAACCAATCGACACCTTATTTTCATTCTTTTGGATTTTTTGCCACTCGTTTATGTCAATCTCTCTATTTCTGTACAGAGAAATAAGGCGAATTCATAATAGATATTTTACACATTAGATATACGTTTGATGAAATCTATCAAGCAGGCATCGATCAAGCAGGCAGCAGGCTTCGACAGGCATATTTTAAGGTTTGGTACTATTAAGTGTACCTGTATCCCCTTAAATCTAGACTATAAGTATTTAAATAATAGTCCTGAATATTTATATTTAACAACATTGCGAAAAACATGTTTCAGGCTATCATGCTGTTGAAGGTCCGTTAACAGTATCGAGACCGAGGGAACGTTCGATATTCAGAACTCCGATATTCGAAGCAGCCGGTCAGTTGGGGTACAAGAAAGTAGACTTCAACGGCCGTAACCCAATCGGTAAGTTTGTTCAATGAAACATAACTTTAAAAAAATACTATACATATGATACCAATACAAATAGTTACTTTTTACAATTACCATTCGGGACAAAAAATTGCATATTAAATATGTCATATTAGAAAATCGAAAATAGAAAGTACAATTTTGTAAAATTAAAAAATATTATTTTTCTTTGTAGTTTATCTACTTTTGTCCTACGTGGCTGCTTTATAAAGAACTAAGACTCGGCATTCCGCAAAATGGAGAGGTATTTTTTGTGGCACCATCTAGGCGACTCTCGCTACAGATTTTGACACTCAGATTGTAATGAATCTGAGCTCTCTCTTTGGATTTTAAAGTATGCCAATATTTAGTTTTGCCGAACCAAGCCAAATGGTTACTCAAGGAATCTTTTACATGTAACATGATCATTTGACATGCGTGTCCACGATTTTCCCATCCAGAAAATCTGGCTACTCAGCCGGGGCTCGAACTCGCAAAGTTGGGCTTATAAGGCGGCTTATAAGGCTCTCAGCTGTTGAGCCGCTTTTATCTACTAAAAATATTTAATGACACTGAAGAAAATACATACATTTTTGTGGTTGTTAGTTTTGTTTTATTTTCAAATTGTAGCATTTTTTCTAAACTTAATTGATGCATAAGTTATTTTAATTCTAGGTGTGGATGATACACAAACAACAATTAGAAATGGACAAAGGTGTAGTACAGCTAAAGCTTATCTTGTTCCAGCTGAAAATAGAACAAATCTTGACATAGCCACAAATGCATTTGTGCGGAAGGTATAAACTGAAAATTTATGCAACTGGACTGGTAAATGGTATTGAGAGGGAAAATGTAATTTTCTTTTGGAGACTGAAATTAGTTTCAATACTGAAAATAGTTATGACTAATACTTACCCCAGAACAAAGATAAAAGAGAATTCCCGGAACGCTCCATTATTACTTCATTTTATTTGTACAAAAGTAAACGTAAGATAAGATATGTTCAATTCAAATTGTTACAAAAATGATATCCATGCGAACATGGATGAAAATCTCCACAAATGAGCCATTTATGATCTATTTTAGTGGAACACAACAAATATTTTCCCACTTCGTTGATAACTCTTAAATTCGTTTTTGTACATTTTGAAGTATTTCATAAAAGCGCATGCACTCTAAGGTGGGTTTTTTTTAGTTTGGTATTTCTAAAGTTTTGCTTTTACAATTTTGCTAGCGCCTTATTTCAACTCGGCACCCCATCAGAGCGGATCAATCTTATCGCCCCGGTCACATGACGGCCCTGAGTAAAGCTGGTTTTGAATTCTATTCCCTGACTATTTGCAGTTAGAATTTTTATTATATTCTAAAAAGATATATTCAAGGGTTTTTCTGGTGTTCTATAGAAGTCTATAACTACACTTAATTGTTTTTTTGTGTTTATTTAACAGCAAACTGTTAGCATTACTTAAGTTAGTGTTAGTTTATTAAGTGACACTTTGTTGTTGTTGTTGTTGTTACTAATCCTCCACCAGTCTGACGAAGTCAGACTAGATCAGAGAATCCGTTGACATGAAGAAAGTCGGAGACAAGAAGAGGAGAGGAGTAAATATCCTCCCAAAGAAGACCCAAACAGTCCAGGATATGAACGGGAGAGGCCTGGTACTGGTGGCATTTCGGACAAAGGGGATAAGTCTTACAACCGTTGATAAATTCCAGGCAGTTAAGGTGACCACTGGCAAGGCGAGTAAGGCTAGTACTTGACTTTCTGTCACATGGAAGGTTAAGAGATAGTCCCGGCTTGTCACCCTTGTACCAGTGATGGGAGGGAGGGACAAGCCAATCATTTAAGATCTGAGATTTTTTCTTTGAGTATATTTCAAGTTAAGTGAGTTCGGAGGAAGAGGGATCTGAGTGACTGCAGCCCTCCTTTGCAAGACTATCAGCCATTTCATTTCCGAAAATGTCCACATGGGATGGTATCCATTGGAAATGAATTTCATGATGAAGAGAAATGAGCTGCAGTTTGTGTAAGGTAGAAAAACTTGTTTTATCTCCAATAAGGGTCCAGTTGTAGAGATGTTGCATTCAGCTGCGACTGTCAGTAAAGATTCATAGGTCGTCGAAGTTATTATAGCTCAGGATAGCGTCCAGACCTGCATCGATTGCTATAAGTTCACTTCTAAAAACAGAACAATGGTCTGGGTTACGGAGACTGAGTTTAAGTTTGTCTTGCGGGGTTTCGATGTAGATACCGCTGCCTGTGAGGTTGTTAATTTTGCTGCCGTCGGTAAAAATCTTGATGTTATTTGCGGAGATATTATTTATGACTTCCAGTGCCAAATGTTTAAGATAGTCGGGCACAGAATCTTTCTTGTTGACAGGAACAGGAAGATTATAGTGAAAGTGAATCCTGGAGAAATCAGAAGAGGGATTTAGGCAACTATGAAGAGAATGCGGCTCAACATTATCGGCAAGAAGGTGTGCTATAATTTGACTGAAAGGGCTGTTTTTCTTTAGGCGTTAATTGGTAGTCCAATTATTAAGATACTTTGAGGTTTTGTTGTGCTGGCCGAAACTGGAGAGTTTATTATAGTATTTTACTAAGCAAGCCTGACATGAAGAGGGCGTAAGTCTGCTTCGTAGAGGACAATCTCTGCAGGGCAACTGCGTTTCAATCCGGTGATGATACGAGCGGCACTCAATTGAACCTTTTCTAATTTCTTCAGGCTTGATTCAGAGGCACAACAGAAAATTGGGGAACCGTATTCAAGTATAGGCCTAATTAGTGATAAGTAAGAAGTTCTGAGGGTAGCAGCGTCAGCACCCCAGTCTCTACCTGCGATGTGCTTAAGGATATTTAAGCGTTTTCTTGCCTTCAAGGCAATATGGTCAATGTGTTTGTTGCTTGTGAATTCAGGGTCCAGGATATAACCTAAATATTTTGGATGTTTCTCGTAGGCAAGGTCTTGGTGCTCAAACAAGAGATTTGGATTGTAATTGTAAAGATGTTTGTTGGTAGTAAAGAAGGTCTTAATAGATTTAGCTGGACTAAAGCTCAGTTTAAGTTCTGCAGCAAAGGTGGACAAAGGGTCGAATGAGTCATTACTAGACTCAATTTCAGAAATATTTTTTCCTGAATTCCAAAGAGCAATGTAATCTGCAAATATTCCAATCCTTGTCCCAGAAGAGGTCACCTTCTCAACTCCAGCCAAAAACAAAGAGAATAATGTTGGACTAAGAACAGTTCCCTGCGGAACACCTTGACTGAGTCGAAAAGTGTTTGAGAGGGTTTGATTGAATTTAACCTTAATAGATCTCTGTTGAAGGTAATCTGAAATCCATGCCAAAATATTGCCACGAATGTTGAAAGTATCATGTAGTTTTATTAGAAGTTTATGAGTCCATACTCAATCAAATGCTCTAGTGAGGTCCAACAGAGCAGCCACAGTATGATGAGTACGTTTAAGATTCTGTGCGTCCCTAATGGTTTGGGCAAAGTACAGAACTTGATCAATAGTGGTGTCCTCTCCGGAAACCAAATTTCTCGCCAGGGAGGAGATTGTTCTTGTCAAGGAAGAATTGTAGTCTAATTTGGATCATTTTCTCCATAATTTTCCTAGTGGTACAAGTTAGAGCAATAGGTCTATAGTCTCCGGGGGAGCAAGTACTCTTGTTGGGTTTTTTGATAGGGATTATTGTGGCTCTTTTCCACTCTAGTGGTAGTCGTCCAGTCCTCCATGAGAGGTTAACTATGTCGATAAGCCTTTGCTTTCCCCCACAGCCGAGGTTTTCGAGCATCTGGCCGTGTAATCCATCCGGTCCTGGGGACTTGCTGAGATCAATAAAGGCCATTGCAAGAGGCAAATACTGAAGAGAAAAGCTCGGAGCGAGGGTTGCATCACCGAGGTCAGAGCTACGACACCCATGGACAATATTTCTCGCTTTACAAAGGATACCTTATAAAAGTGACACTTTTATAAGGTAAATTGATGACAGCACCGAAAACAGAATTTGTTTGATTTTGTATAAAGTAGAAAGATGGCATCACTGTATTGGTTTTGTGTGAAGCATGATACATTAGCAGCACCATTTTTTTTTAGATTTAAAAATTAATTAAGCCTAAAAGCGTTGTGACATTTCTTGTGTTTTCTCTGCGTTTGTTTGTCAAAATAAATGCCTGTGGTCTTTGAAATAAACTGTGATTAATTGAAAAAAAATGCATTTTTTTATGCTTAAAACAAAGGAAAATTCCAAATTTATAAACCATTCATTATTTTTTAAAAATATATCGCCGTAAATTTATAGAACTTGGAGTAAAATATTTTAAGCTTGGCATTGAATACCTGTACATCTGTAAAAATATTCTCTCGAGACAAAAACTTTCTATTGCACTGACTTTTTCACCATTAACCATTCACCAAACTCATTTATCTTATTTATGTTATAAACTGAATGACTAAAATCATGAGTATAATAATACAATGGGCTTGTTTCAACACTTTGCCACAAAAAACAAAACAACCAATGGCATCGCAGTTCGAATCGCGGGTCTTTTTTTAAACCAATGAGCTGTTTTGACCCTTTGTCAAAGAAAACCAAACAACCAATGAAATCGCAGTTTAGAGAGCGTGGCGTCAGAAGAAATATTCCCATAGGGTAATTCCATTTAACTGTAGTATAAGTCACAATTTAAGAGGAGATTACAAGCTTCTTAAATTTGAAAAATAAATCAAATTAAATAAAGAAAGTTATATTATTTAGTTTTAATAAGTCTAGATAAGCTACATTAAACTATTTTTTTTCATTTGATGTTAAAAGTTGCAGTGATAATCACTTTTTATAAACGTGACTTATACTACAGAAAGGATAATTTTGCATGGAATTAACCAATAGTGTATTTTGTTTTAGGTCATGATCCGCAATAAAAAAGCCGAAGGTGTCATTTTGGACTACAAAGGCCAGGTGCATGCTGTGAGAGCTAGGCGAGAAGTTATCCTGTCTGCTGGTACTGTCAATTCGGCACAGCTTCTTCTGCTCTCAGGAATAGGACCCAAAGCGCACTTGGATCAGCTGAATGTAACAAGTTTCTTTTTTTAAATGATTTATCTAATAATTTGACAGAAGAAACGACAATGTAAATTTAATTTGAGGAACATATCATATTTGATTTCATTTTCAACAAACATCTATCTGCAGGATAATTAAAATAAAATCCAAAAAATAAATGCTGATAAACACTAAATTATGCTGATTTAATGGAGCAGTAAGGTTATGTCAATAATAATTTCAATACTGAGTTAGTAAATTTGAAATTCTGTGATATAGAGTTGACTCTGAGTTACATAAGGCGAGAGTTGATCGTTAGATATTGTACATTTCTAAGAACATTAGTTTACTTTCAGATTCCTGTCGTTGCTGATCTACCTGTTGGGGAAAATTTACAAGACCACATTGGATCGTATTTGCTTTTTTCATTGGACCCAAGCGTCTCTAACTTTGCAAAGAAGCCATGGAGCCCAGAGTCTTTTCAAGATTATATTCAGCACAGGAAAGGCAATTGTTAACTTTTTAGCTTCCACTTACCCATTAATAACTTCATGAAATAAGACTCCCAATAATTCTAAAATAAATTTTTAAAACATTGCAAAATATTTGATAAACTCTGGCGATTATGTTACTGGATGCAGACGCATCAGAATACTTAAGAGACAATTAGAGAATATACTTTCTGGTGCTCAGAGCCGCCATGAAATTAAGCCTCAACCCCTCCCTGCGTGGTGTTATAAATGAGGAATTTGCATACTACCCGAAATGATGAACTTATACATTTTCTGTGAAAATGTCTTTGAGGTCAGAGGAACTCAGAGCGATCGTCGAGGAGATCGAAAGACTTTCGCGTTTTATCCCAGTGCATTTGGTATAGATACCTTCTCATGTCGGTTTGGCTGGGAATGAACTGGCTGACGTTCTTACAAGGGTAGGCTGTGACTAGATTTTAGATTTTTAGGGATTATAAAGAGCTGACTTATACAGAGATTGGCTCTATTTACAAAAAGACAGCAAGTGACTGGAGTCCCCCACAGCTTTCTTGGTGTAGAGGTAAGAAACCAGTCTAGATTTCAAAATTGCAAATATGTATAGGCAAGACCAAACTGCCCTCTCCAGATTCTGGACGGGCCCTAAAAAGAAATTAAGGTTTGATGCCAGATCTAAGCTGTTTCCTGAGTGCCCCAACTCTCTAGGAGATGCTTAAGCCAGTCCCGAGCACATACTCCATTGTCTCGGGTTAAAGTGGAAAGACATCAATGACGACCCTATTTTCATTTTGGACATTCTCAGGATCACACACATCATGGAACTGGTCTAATATTTGCCCAGGCATATCTAAAAAAAAGATAATATTACTGTTTTCTTGTGAATTAGAAGCAATAGATTCCGAATATCAGCTTAAAAATCTTCAATTACTAATTTTTCCCGAAATATGCACCTTAAAATTCCACAAAACTTCACGTGACCCATAACGGCCTCTGACGTCATATATGCCTTTGGCTATATTTTTTCTGAAAATGGCGTACGAACACTTTATTAAAATAAACATACATAAAAAGGATGAATCTCTCTGAAAATTGAACCTGTTGTTTGATCAACGAAGCCGTAGGGCATTTTAGGGTCTTGGGTTGTGAATAATGTCGGACCAATTAACATGCATAACCATATGTTGTTCCTTCCTTTTGTTTAGGAACTCTGTCGACATTTATTGGATTAGCTTAGATAACATTAAAAATTGGATTAAAAATTGAATCTGTTGGTCTAACAATGAAGCAGAGTACGTTGAGGTCTCGGGTTGTAAATAATATTGTACCAATTAATAGGCATAACTATATGTTGTTTCTTTTCGTTTAGGACCTCTGTCGACATATATTCTGAATGCCCTTGGCCAGTTTACAACACCGTGGAATCGGAATTCCGACTCTCCTGATTATCAACTACTTTTCTTCGAAACCGATGGACAAGACCCCTTTTTTAAGTTTGGATTTAAGCCAGAAGTGAGTATATGATAATTTGGTTAAAAATGCAATTTTAGGAGTTTCTTGAATAAAATTATAATGAACTGCAGATTCAAATATGTTTTGATATAAATATATAAATATATTTAACCTCAATAATTACGTAGGGATAATAAACAATATTTCAAATCCCTAAAATTTTCTAAATTAAATATTTCTCGAAAAGTAGATCTTTCGTAATGAAAATTATAATTTAGAAAATCATCTACAAATTAAAAATATAATTTCTTTCAATATATCACGTAGTTTAACGTTATTAGTTTAATACTTATAAGTTTAGTTAGTGCTTAAACAAGATTATATGGTGTGGATTATACTATTTTTTAATTATGGGCGAGCATATATTTATATAAACAGTAATTTTATCTTCCTTTTTTGAAACAGATAGTTGAGAAATATTTTGGACCCTACAGAAACTCCAGCTTCTTTCATTGCGCTGCTATTATAATGAAACCCATCAGCAAAGGCACGCTTAAATTGGTATCAACCAACCCGTATGATCCACCGCACATTGATCCAAATCACTATAGCGATCCGGATGACTATAAACCAATGATAGAAGGCAAGTATATATATTAATTATACCTAGTTTTAAGATTATCAATCTCATAGACCTAGCTCATTAGATTTGAAATCACAATATCTGTGACGGTATAATGTAATAAATAGGGCGATTTTTTACCAGGTAATGAAATCGTAAGGCAAGTTTATTCATTACATCTGCTTTTAAATAACAATGACAGTTCGCAAATTCACACATCAGACCATTTAATTCTCCTTTATTTTATGGTAAGCTACCTACTTTTAAAATTTCAAGAATAACCAAACTGTAGTATGGTACGCAAAATAATGCATATATGGCTATCCCCAAATACTTTAAAATCATCCCCAGACATAAAATAAATCGATAATATTTATATCTAAGCATTATTACTTATTTAGATAAATGCCAACACCTTGGAATTATGCGAAGTGAACTAATAATGCCTTAATATAATTCGGAATAATATAAAAAAAATTATTGTAACATAGTATTTCAACAGTAAAAAGTATCATATTTGATATAAACGTTCTGGAGACAAGATCTCCCTAATTGAACAGTGATTGTATTTTTTTAAAGTAATAATTTAGTTTATATTTTGAATCTTAATTTTTTTATATGCTTTTAGTTTTTAGTATTTTTTTAAAAACCTTTTAAGTCAATAAAATATTGTTTCCTAGGTCTAAAACTTTGCAACAGACTGGCATTGAGCGACTCATTGAAAAAAATTGGTATAAAATCGTTAAATGGACCTCTACCTGGCTGCGAAGCATACTACGGAGATGATGACCTCTACTTCAACTGTGTGGCCAGTTACTATGCTTTTTCAGTATTCCACAGAGTTGGCACTGTAAAAATGGGAAATCCTTATGATCCTACCACAGTTCTCTGTCCAAGATTAAAGTAACTATTTAAAAAAAACTAAACTCCTCGGCGCAACAGCCTATTACTGGCCAAGGCCTGCCGTGCCCATTTCAGCTTTCGTGACCTAGGGCTCTGGGGTGCTAGGCATATGTCCCGGTAAGGTGGTCAGCCTCACGCGGAACCCCCAGTGTTTAGTTCCCAAGCATTTTGGTACCCATTTTATCGACCCACTCAAGGGATGAAAGGATGGATCAACCTCGCCCAATCCGGGATAAAGTAACTATTATGTTATTCCATATATATCTTCTAAAAAATCAACCCGTTTTTAGGTTTCATTGTCCTGAAGGTGTACGGGGTACGCCCGATTTTTGATCCCGGAACGCGAGCTCAAAACTGAACCGTCAGTGACTTATTAGTAATTATTCGGAGCCAGGGCTAATATTGAGCATTTGTGCTGACCACCACAGTACTCCCTTTCTATTGTGAGTAAGAGGAGGAACTAATAAAGTGGGATGTCGATACTGCTGCCTGCTTTGAGTCGTAGGACTTTGTTGCCTGCTTTGTGATCTCAGGACTTAGTTTTGGTAGCGTGAAGGTTGTCAGAAATATGCGCCCTTAAATGGCGCCACGTTCAATGTCACCAATGAAGACACTTCGTCCGGTTTGATTCCGACACGTATCTTACATGGTAGCCCAACACTGTGCCGTCAGCAACAAGGAAATTATTCGGTTGCCAGAGCTGGTATTCGGTTATTGTGCTTACCAACACAGTCCTACATACCAGGGACGAATCCTAAAAAAATACGACAGTGTGGAGTAAAATGATAGAGTGCTCTTTATATTGTAATTATCATGTAAAGTACATTTATAGATACCGAAAGACATTAACATGGCGGATCGCTATTGCTATAAGAGGAACTTAATTGGCACTAAACTGCCTAATGCTGTGAAAAGAGGAATCGCTGCAACTACGGTTTATCATGACTCTGTACGTACCATTGTATATTGAGTGACTCTATTTTAACCCTACTAACGATATTTATGTTCGTTTTAACAGTGTGAAGGGCGTCTCCGGCCTGCGAGTGGTGGACGCCTCGGTGATGCCCACCATCCCAGCCGGCAACACAAACGCTCCGACAATCATGGTGGCAGAGAAAGCGGTGGACATCATCAAATACACAATAGACTGCTACACGCAGACGCCGGTGTAGATTCAGTGAACTAATGCACATTTTGCATGATTGATGCTTTGTTTTTGGGGAGAAAATTAACATTGTGCTGTTTAAAAGTGAAAACTTTATGATTGATTATTAAAAATTTGTTTATTAAATTGTCATTGCTCAATAAATCTTCAAAAAATAATAAAAGAATCGGAAGTCAAAGGCTCTTTTGAAATAGTAGGACATCGGATGTGACTTGAACAGCAAGTAATACAGTAGTGGAAATTGATTTATAAATAGACAATTTTTAACAGTATTTCTTTATTAAATGAATATTTATCGATTTAAATTTCATGCATTATACAAGCTTTGTGTAATAAATTATACACATAAATAAATATTTATATAAATTCGTAAACAATTTCTTTTCTCTAAAAATAGAACATTTTGAAACCTGAAAGTTCAAAAATCCTAATCTAAGTATGAACTACCATTTGTGCCAAGTTACGAGTCAAACAAATGTCTAGTTTATGAATCTATAAGGGTAATGGGACAAAATATCGCGGCCAAAATATCGCGGCCGAAATATCGCCGGCCGAAATATCGTGCGCCTAAAATATCGCGGACCCAAAATATCGCGGGCCAAAATATCGCGTGCCCATAATATCGCGTGCCCAAAATATCGCGTAAAGTAAAAGTAGTGGATTTAATGGATTTTAAGGTGTTTGGCATTGGGAGGGAGTTCGATGGTAAAATGGTATTGCACTACTTACTTGTCTAGTAATTTGTGATAAAGTTCGGTTTTACCTATAATAGTCTGTATTTTTATAAAAATGTATTTAAAGTCATGCATTTTTATGCATTTTTTTGTTATGACCATTTAGTCACGAGGTAGGTTTAAAGGGTTAAGGTTTTATATTTGAACTTGATTTTTATAAATCCCATTAATTTATTTTAAGAATTCAGTTGGGGTAATTGTAGTCTAAAAAGTGTCTGAATTTTATAAATTAATATTATTTAACGAAAATGTAAACATTGTTTGATGCGTTACCTTTCTGTACTATTCTTTAAAAAAGCCTTTTTTTAAATAGAAGGATTAGTTTAGGGATATTTTCAATGTGATCACGGGAGTTGGAGGAAGTTGAAATAGACATACATTATTATTAAAAAAATATATTAATAGTTTAATTGCATTCATATAAACTTATGTAGCAACTGAATAATTTACTTATTTTACTGAACACTTACAGAACAAAAAATAAGTTGATTAATCAACTACAGTCGAACTCGTTTATAGCGAGTCCTGATTTTACGAGGACCCGGATTTACCGAGGAAAGCAAGAATATTAGGTTGGTCCAATGCTAAGTCTATGGAAGGGAAATCGCTTGCTACGAGCAAGCCTCGGATTTAACGAAGAATATTTTTTCTATCTTGTAAATTTTTTTCACTATGCAGTCGGTTTAGAAGTTAACTCTTTTCTGGGAAAAGTTGTCCTCACCCCCTTTGTTTGGAGAAATTCCTTTCAAGCCATACTATGAATAGGAAGAATGGTCAAATATGCGGTTCAACAGGTGGCTTATTTGCAGAAGCAGAGTGAGGAAAGGGTTCTTCAGGGTCATTGGGGGCGCTGGTCAGAGGTTTTCATTGATAACGTTTGCTAAATTTTATGGGGTTATGTCGAAGTGGATAGTTTTAACCGTTGACGAGGTGAAAATTTTCCGGGAGTTTAGAGAGGAGCTAAATATGTCGACCTCTGCAAAAAGCATTGATTGTCTTATTATACTGGTTCAAAGCTGCTAAAGAACACTCATGTTGATGAAAGCGTACAATTACAATAAAACTGACTGTCTTTTTACAAGCACTTAGATTTAACTAGTAAATGTTACGGTCTTTTCTGGCTCGTTTTAAACGAGTACAAGTGTATTTCGTTTATAATATAATTTATATAAAAGTAGTTACATATAGTTAGGACTAGTTTTATACAGTCACTTTTTACAAAACGTTTATGTGCCTCTTTATTTTTTTTGTTCGAAAGATATGATATCAAAGATCTATTAGTGTAGTGGTAGCGAGATATTCATTGTGGTTACCATTCATTGTAGCGTAGGTCAAACCTTAAGGTGTAGATGACAAGAGCAATATTTGAGGAATGGCTGGCAAATTGAACAATCAAATGAAGAAAGACAGAATCATTTATTTTATTTTAGTTAATGGAACCTGTCATAAAGACCTTTTGAGAAGCTAGATAGAACACGAGTTATCCTCAAGAATGTTAAACTGTTGTTATATCCCTTAATGATATCTACAGGATAAGTCAAATCATTCAATTTTTAAATAAACAATAAAGAATATTTGTTTATAATGTACAATACTCTATAGCAAATTTAAAAAATGCTATTTATCTTTTTATTTTATTATCATTATTGCATTCTATTTTCATTTATTAAAATTCCTGTTTATGAATTCTTCTATTCTCCCACACATGGTTCCCATTGTAAGTTATTGTGTAAATATTCTAATTTAAATTCATTTTTAGGTCATATATGGTTTTCAAAGTTTTTTCGTTTTTTTTTTGTTCACTCGTTGATCCCTCGATGACCAGAGATCTCGATTGCGCTTGATAATTACCTCCTTTCGAATATTTAATGGTAAAACATAATTAAAAATATGTTTATTTTTTCCTTCAAGCCAAACATTCCCAAAATATATCTTTAGGACTTCAAAAACGTTCTAACTATTTAAAATAATTTCACACCCAATGTAGCAACTATAAAACCATCCTTCTGGCAATAGGGAAATTGCGTGAATTTCAAATTTATTCGCAAACAACAGTCCTTTCAACTGCACATCGAATGGTATCAATCAGACTAGTAAGAATTTATTTAAATTAGTCAACAATTGACTTTGAAGAAAGCGATATGTCACCTGTCACCGCCTTTAAAACACTCACAATCCTCTTGTTATGGATTATGACATCAGGCTTGGCTTTCTTGTTCCGTGTACTTTCATTAAACTTCCATGTCAAGGCCTGACCATGACAGGTTGGGTCCGGGATACTTTTGTTGGACCATTTCGAGTTTCTGATCTTAACCAAAAAAATACATATAGTACTATGGACTACACCCAATATGGACACCCTAAGATAATTAATTTTTTTCGCCATCTTATACACGTCACAGGACTTAAACAATTTGTGACCACAATCTCTGGATTGTGGAATACCATAAATAAAATTGACTTTGTAATTAATATGGTTTAATTTATAATAAAAACAAAAAAGTACCAAGTGTCCATAAAAGGAACTACCTATCCCTATTATGGACATGCATGTCCATATTAGAGACAGGTGTCTCCTTATGGAACTACTACTCGAGGGGATAAAATAAATATCAGTATTGCGAGTGAGGGGGGCAGGGTAAATACCGTCAAAACGTACACTTTTGAAGGGAGAGGGGTCATTTTCGGTTGTGCCTCTTCAAAAACCTTCAAACAGCAGAAATATCACTAATTTGAACATTAATTTATTATTAATTAGCTAAATAAAATATCATTAAACAGATATGTTACAAATTTGTGAATCTGAAGACTCATTAGATGTCCGTATTGCACATAAGATGTCGATATTGCGAATCAGGCTTAGTTTTACTAAATGTTATAATAAATTAACAAATAAAACGTCAAGCAATATATGCAATATCAATCAAAAATATGTTTTATCAGCTTTCTAAAACACTCCACTTTTCAATTTTTTAAACACAATTATCCAATATATCATATGAATATAAACTTTCCTATAATTAAGATCAGCACACCACAAAAATACTAATTACCTTCGAAAGGGTGAACAACGCTCTTTTTTCCACTTAGCCTAAAATATTTTTATTATTTGTTTAACTGCTTTTCTTCACGTACATGTAGCACTATCTCTCGATTAAAATTTAACTTTTAAAGATATGTTTTGTTCATATTGATAGCACTGTCCATAATGGGTACAAGTCGTATATTTGGGGGGGGGGGGGGGAAGACCTTTTAAAGTAAGGTCAATCCTCAAATTTAATATCAATCTATCATAGTGCTTAATTTTTTAGAAAAGCAAAAATACTTTTAATTATTTTGGCCATAAAATGATACGAAAATTGTTAGATGTGAAGCAAAATTTGTAGGTTTAAAGCCAATTTTGGAATGCACATGGAAACAAACCTTCAATAAAAGAAGCCCGCTTTTAAATATGTCCATGTGTCAAAGAGGGAAAGGAAACCTATAATTATCTCCAGGCGCTACGAAATTTCGAATGCTCATCACAAAGAAGCAGAAATCCATTCATCAGGTCCATTCATGGTCTCAGAGCTTTGAGCAAGAAGGGGGAAAGAGAAGTTCTTTTGTCAAAAGGGGTTGACCCTTCTACCTAAGCCCCCTCCCCCCCTGGTTAATTGCCTGTGTATCTATATTTTCTTCCATAGTATTACTGAGGCTCATAAGTTGCGAGGACTTATCTGTTAGAAAATATTTAAAACATAATAAAAATTACTTAACTTGTAGCTACTTAAACCATTGGCATTTTTAAACATAATTTTAACGGAAAGTTATTTGACTGTGGTAATTGATGCACTATTTAAACCCTTAGAAACACCCTTTGAGGAACCCTTAAAAACATGTAAACTTTAATGCTGATATTTTGAAGGAAATAAAAAATTGGTGTTAATATTTTCCTTTAATACAAGGTCATAGGACTTAAAATGCATAGAATCATTTCAATTAACCAACTTCATAAAAGTTTCCATATAAACAATGAAATTAAAATGTGAAAATAAGAAAATTGAATCAATGCATTGAACATCACTTAAGTCGCTATAAAAATTCTTACAACCAGATTCAACTATTGTTAAATATTTTGTCTAATTTAAAATAATAAATTAATTGAAAATATAATACAAATTTAAATACACAGAAACAACCTTGAAATTCATCCAAAAATAGACTTAGACAATCCTCATATTTGAAAACAAAATTATGTTATCGTTGCAAGAATAAGCAGCACATAAGACAACGCTCACGATTTTTATAAAGGTATCACGAATTTACAAAATAAGAGATATTTAATCATCTCTTTTAACCCAAATGCAAAAATATTAAAAATATATTTAATTAATAAAAATTTTAAAATAAATGTTTCAATCTTAAATATATATATATATATACATAAATAAAAAATACTTGCATACAGACCACACATATCGTATCAAACAAACCATAGTACCACACCATACATACCATACCAAACAAACCATACAAACCATACCATACCATACAATATATATAATATTTATATACGCACGTTTGTACAAAGCACTATACAATTTTACCATCTCGTAACTTTCTTGAAAATCACATACGAATCCACTTACTTTAGTCAACGCGATATTTTGGGCAAATTAAATGGGATTTATAAAAATCAAGTTCAAATATAAAACCTTAACCCATTAAACTTACCTCGTGACTAAATGGTTATAACAACAAATGCATGACTTAAAATACATTTTTATAAAAATTCAGTCCCCTAATAAGTAAAACCGAACTTCAACACAAATTACTGGATAAGTAAGTATAAGTAAGTAGTGCAATACCATTTTACCATCGAACTCCCTCCCACTGCCAAACACCATAAAATCCATTAAATCCACTCAATTTTTACTTTACGCGATATTTTGTCCCCGCGATATTATGGGCCCGCGATATTAGGTCCGGCGATATTTTATCCCGCGATATTTTGGTCACGCGACATTTTGGGCACGCGATATTTTGTCCCGCGATATTATGTCCGGCGATATTTTGTCCCGCGATATTTCGGCCGCGATATTTTGTCCCCAAACCGTAAGGCAACCGGTTACATAATCGTTCGCCTTGTGTAGTTTTTTTTTTATTATTAACAAATATTTCGAAAATATTAAGTTTTTACTGATTTTTATGTTGATACTATTCTTAGTAAGTATCAACATAAAATCTTCAAATAATCCCTTAATGGTGTGATATTCAACTACTTTCCGAAAAACAAAAACCACAAAAATGTATATATCATAGTGAATAATATGTATTTTGTCGCAATTTCAGAATTATTCATTTATCGAGCAACGAATAAATGCCAATTCAAATTTCCCAGCTGCACAGCTTTCTTAGTAAACAAGTCCTGAATCATCGATGAATCACATTGTGATTCTTTGATTAATGTTCTGACGTCTTTCCAATTTGATTGATATGGCAAAATAATTTTCCTTCAAATATTCATTTTCAATAAATAAAGTTTCTTATGCTATTGTTGATGTGGCAAATTAAAAATTATAATTACATTTTAATGACATTGAAAACTGAAAAGAGTCGACAGACAGGTAGGCAGATGTGTCCATCCGTTCTGACAGACAAAAAGCGTAAAAGATACTGTCTGATGTCATACTTTTCTAAGAAAAAAAATCATTTTTTAAAGTCCGAAGGATAGATTCTAATTTTTAGGTGGAGAATGACAGACGGACATCTTTAGCATGTCAATACCTTCTTTTCTAAATTTTTTAAAAAATTCTTTCGAATTAAAAAATTGAAAGTTGTCTAAAAAAACACATAAAATGTTTTGTGTTAAAACTATATATAAGTGCACTTACTAGTTTACTGTAAATCGTTGGGACGTGATGTACTACAAAGAACAAACATAACGGCAGTATCGTTTGAACTAATGGTTTATATGACCATTAGAAACATCCATTTAGAAACATTCAATCATCCTAACAATATTAATGGTGTAGAAATTTTTCCAATGTATCAGGATATTTATAAAGGAAACGTTATAGTTTTTCTTTTGATGTTCGATTGTGTTCAAACGTTTTAACTGTAATGAAGCAAATAGAAAATATCTATTAAACACTAATATATTTTTACATTTCTTTAAGATGCCTTAAAAATTCAATTATATTTCTAAATGTTCTGTAGTTCTTATGTTGCTTAACTTTTACATAGAAGTGGTCGTATTCTAAGCTGACAGAATTTTAAGATATTTATACAGCTGGAAACTTATAAAATGATCTGTTGCGTGGTTCTGACGATGTTTATGTTGTTTTGAAAGTAAATGTTTTAGCCATAAATGTTTATTCTTAACTTCTTTTCTTTGTGAGGCGGCTAAATATCAGGTGAGTACTGCAAAATAAATGATTTTTATTATTTTTATTAGTTGTTAAAATTTGAATGCTTAGTAGGTATAGTTTGGCCAACGACTGCCAAATGCATTATTAGTTTTTTTTAATTAAAATAATTTTATTTTGATAAATCTGTTGAATCAATCTGAAAATAAATAAATGTTTAAGTTTAGTATTTTTATTGACTAAATCTCCACCTGCCTATTCAAAGCCTTTAAAAGTTCCAGGCAGGAATAGAAGCTTTCGACCCCATCGATAGCAACACAGAAAAAAAATTGTTGAAAGAAATAAAATTTTGTTGATTCAGCACACTATTTTGGTCAATGAAGCACCAACAAAAATTTTGATATCAGTACCAAATTATTTTTTTTAAAATTAATTTGTGGGTTAAGTAGGAGTAAGGTGTACATGTCATATACTTTATTTAAAAACAGAGGCCAAAGTTTCCCCATTAGAATTGTGTATAGAGATCTGTTACCATACAAGACCCTTAATAAGCTCAAATAAGCTCACACAGCCGTACTGCATGGTACACCCTACAGGGCAATAACCCAGTTGACTATCGAAAAACGCTGATTGAGAAGTCTTTTAGCATCGAATATCTATCACACAATGACCATCGGCGAATTTTTCGTGTTAACGAAATCTTAGTGATTTTTTAATGCATTTGATAACTTACCTATAAATTTTATATCAAATAAAGCTCTAAAGGATCTAAATTTTATTCAAAGGAAAGTTTTTGTTAGCTGAATCTGAATTAGAAATCTAACGGCTTAAATTTTAAAAACAAAATCATAATGTGGATTGTATTGAAAGTAGTTTTAGTAAGAGTTTATTTTTAATTATAATTTTACATTTGTAAACTAAATATAAATTTCTCAAATTATTAATATTTTTTAATTAACAATATAAATAATAAAGTCGGCTTAGTGGCTATGAGGTATTACGTGCCGGCTTCATAAGCCCAATATCGCAGGTTCGAGTCCGGCAGATTTTCAGAATGGGAACATCGTCGTCACGCATGTTATATGATTATTGTGCACGTAAAAGATCCCTTGATGAGTATCCTTTTATATTGGGTTATCTCGGAACAATTAAATCTCTGCCTACTTTGGCATCCACTAAGAGGTCAGATTTGTAATCTGAGCGTCAAAATTAGTTGCGAGAGCCGTCTAGATGGTGCCGCAAAAGTGGCTCTCAGTTCTTGGGAATATGCCGGTCTTCAAAAGGCTTTATCCAGCTAAATAAGTAGCCCCGCATAGAAAAAAAACCCAAGTAGGTTTGTTACAGAATCTGTCACTTAAACCGCTTCCACACAATATTTGTGCTCAACCAAAAAACACACTATTTATACACCTCAGAAAGAAATTCTCCAAACAGGGCCTTCAGCTTATAATTTATTTCTAATTCAAACTTTTCAACGCCAAAATTAACTATTTTCATTAATTTCTTTCGCAAATTAATAATTACTCATTATCGTTTGCTAAATTTGTTTGAAATTGGAAGAATAATGATGCAATATTTTTTTAATAAATATCTTTTAGTCGCCAAAATTTTCCATGTTCATTAACTTTCTTTCTAAAAAGAGAAGAATAAATAATTAGTAAAATTGATGCTTTAAAAATAAAAGCGAACTTTTGCATATTTTTTATTCAAAGTTAGAATTCGCTATGCATCTTTCTTTATACATATATAATGAACCATCAAAAGAACTCTATTGTGATATTACAACAATCCAAACTGAATCATATCACACAAATAAATATTTTTCAAGTGTTTTATTTTCATTTTAAATAACTAGGGGGCTCCGCCCCCTGCTCGCTATCGCTCGCAAAACCGTGAGCAATAGGGAGCAGGGGGCTACGTCCCCTGCTCACCAACCCTGTGGAATGTGGCCTAAAGCAATCTGTATAAATTATTTTTCGCTCTCCAAACCCTCGGGAAATGCTGCGCAATTCCCATTGGCCATTACGTTAGGAAAACGTAGTGTGGAAGCTAATATTGAATTAAAAATCTGATGATGTAATAATTAATTATTATTTATATATTTAATAGTTATTATTATTATATTATTATTATTATTATTAAATTTTTATTATATTATTATTATTATTATTATTTTATTATTTTATTATTATTATTATTATTATTATTATTATTATTATTATTATTATTATTATTTTTATTATTATTATTTTTATTATTATTATTATTATTATTATTATTATTATTTTATTATTTTATTATTATTATTATTATTATTATTATTATTATTTATTATTATTATTATTATTATATTATATTATTTTTATTATTATTATTATTATATCATCTTTACAGCAAAAATGGATTTGGCGGCTGAAAGAGCCTACCCAACTCCCTTCGCCAACTCGAGCCTGCTTCCCATTCTTCTTCTGTCGTTGATGCAGCAGCAGCATACTCCGTCCAACACGGCAACAACTTCCAAGGATGAATATGATTTCATAATAGGTACTCGTAAATTACTGTTTTTAAAGGGAATGGATAAAGCTCATTTTCTTTTAATCATCCATTTATTTTGTCCCTTCATTAAGATGGAAAGGAATTGCTACTTTTTTTGACATCTAACCCCGTAATTATAATATGCTAAGTTTCTTATAAACTAACACAATGTTTTTGTAAAAAAAAACGATAGAAAAAAGAAGATAATCACACGCTTTTGATTGTTTAACACTTTAAGGACCGGAAAAAATCCGATAAATTCAATTCGATATGACCTTAATAAAAAAGTAGGCAGAATTGTTCTCATAAACCAGTTGTAATGTAATCGTTTCCGGCTGCCTATTTCTAGCCTCTTTTAGGAGTTTTAACACAGCCGATTACGCCTCGTAATTTGGAACCCAGGTCAAGTGATACCAGTTGTACTTTAATGAAGCAAAACTGTCTAGTCTTTTTTTTACTTCAACAAGTTAGTTTTATGTTCAGGAATGAATCAGTACTATTGCCTGGTAAATTTCAACTTGGTGTTTGACGATGTTTATTAGTAGAAATTCGAGTCATACTATACATGCTGGTAGATTGGATACCATTTGAGACCAACTTTTGTTTAAAAAAAAATCTGAATATAATAGACCACTACTGTATTCATAATAAAACGGATACAAAAGAACTATAGATAAACTAAAATCCTCATTTGTTTAACTGGGCTCCAAAAACAATATTTCGGTATTTGTTTTCAGTGGGCGCTGGTTCAGCTGGATCTGTGGTTGCTAGTCGCCTGTCTGAAGTACCCTGTGTAACTGTCCTGCTGCTGGAAGCTGGCAAGCCACCGCCTCAGCTGACCGAAGTTCCTGGTTTATTTCAAAGTTTCTGGGATAGTGACATCAGTTGGAACTACAAAACAACTCCACAAAAACACACTGCTATGGACATGGTGGATGCTGTAAGTGTAGTGTTTTCATGCGGCATTTAAGTTAGTTTCGTCATTTTTAGAATATTTTGTTGGTTGAAATAACGTCCCACTATTAAATATACTCGAGCCTTATTCTGCCGTGGGCGGGTAAACTGTTGTAACAGTAAATTGGATAATTTTTGCTCTGAAATAATCAGTCATTTAGTATACTTTCTTACAGGTTAAAATTATTGAGTACAACAATGGACTAAGTTATTAGTCTAATTAACGCTGTCTATCAGCCTACGGCAGTATTGGCTATCGTTTGTTTGTTTTTTAAATTTTAGCATGTTCTTTAGTTTAAAGTAAAACTATGCCAAATAGTTTTCCGTTGATAAAGCGTTAACAAATTAAATGACTAAGTTATTTAATAAGTTTAAATTAATAATGTTGAAATTATTACTAGATTATTTTAATCTTTATAAATGTTATTTAAAGCAAATTCCATGGCCAAGCGGTAAAACCCTGGGTGGCACTAGTACCATTAATGGAATGTTGTACGTCAGAGGCACGTACCACAACTACGACGAGTGGGCTAGGCAAGGTGCAATTGGATGGAGTTACTCTGACGTCAAACCCTACTTCTTAAAAGCTGAAGATAATAGGGACTCAGAATATGTGGCTAACGGTAATTTTTTTAAATAATATTTTTTTCGAAGATAAGAAAAAACTATTTCAGGCAGAATAAGACGTCTTTGTAAATTTCGTAAATGCGATATTCGATCGCGTCTCTAACAGCCTTTAAAAGAGGCATAGAGATATGAGAGTGAAGAAAAACAACGTAATTATTAGCGCAAATGGTTTATTTAGGTGAAATTGTATATGTTTCGGTAAGTATCATTATCGTTAAGTATCAATTCATCCAACATGCCGGATTTTTCTAATATTTGGAAGGACCTTGTAGCAACGGAGTAACTTTTATCTCTGTCTCTCTCTCTCTTTTTCTCACCCTCTCCCTCTACACCCCCCCCCCCCTTTTCCGGATTTCATATTACACAGCCTACTGCCATCGCGTTCACTGTCAGTTTGTTTGTGTACAATGCTGAAGAAGGTAAGCCTCGATACTTACCGAAACGTACAATTTCACCTAAATAAACCATTTGCGCTAATAATTACGTTGTTTTTCTTCAATCTCATGTTTTTTGCGCAAAGTCGAAGATATTTCCTGAAAAGGCTCAGAGGTTATTGCAATATGTTTGCTTGGAAGGAAAGTACACAAGTGTCAATAAACTTAGATTTATTATAAGATAAGGCGAACACACATTTTCGTAGCCGGCACGCTACTTATATATGATAATACTCGAGTTGAGTTGTATACAAAATAATAAGTAACATGTAAATGGAGATTCACTGTTGCAGGGATACTGCACTTTTTCTCCCTTTAAAGTAACTCTTATAACCAAATTAAAATATTTGTCTTTATGGCTAATCATAAGTCTATCAGGAGGTCTTCTGATCCTGGTATATCTTCTAAGTGGTGGGACCTCCACTTTAGGCTGGGATACCAGACCTGATTCCGACATGTAGCTGGAAGGTGCGGCTGGAGTACCTGGTGCCGGGAGACTGAGCATCGTCGATTGGGACTCCACCGGCTTTAGCGGTGAGGCTGGTGACATCACAATTTGAGGCGATGATTCCCTGATAATCGGGAGAGGAGAGGGAGGAGACTGATCCGTTGCTGGCTGAGTCCGGGAAAGTGGGTCGGGTGGGTTGACCTCCGGTAAAGGTTCAACTCTGGACGAAGTCACTGGTTCCTCAGGCAGTGGCAACGACCACTTCCTGAGATGATCGGCATGGCACATTCGATGCTCTTCCCCTTCTTCAACTTTGTAGGTGATTGGACTAAGAACCTGCAAAACAACTCCAGGAAATCATTTAATTTTATTGTTTCTGACACTTTTGACCAGAACTTTCTCGTCTACTCCAAAATAACGTTCCGGACCCCTACTTTGATCTTCAAAACTTTTAGAGATCAGCTGCTTTTTGGATAAATGGTCCGCTAAATTACGAAGTAAAAATGTTAGTTTAGTTCTCGGCCTTCTTTTTAAGAAACCTCGGCGGGCTTCACTCTACTGGTTGCATTGGGAGTATTCCTGTAATTGAATAAAAAATTATCAACTTTATGTTGTATATTTCTGCTTTTATTTTTCCCGAAGTCTTCCAAAACTTGCTTCAGAAGAGCTTTTTTTACGGTCTGAACAGACTTTTCAGCTGCTCCGTTTGAACAAGCATGGTAGGGAGGTATCAGCTTGTGGGTTATTCTATTTTTCTTTAAGAAGTCCTGGAATTCTTCAGCCACAAATGTCCCTCCGTTGTCCGAGACTAACACTTCTGGAAGTCCGTATGCTGCAAATAGAGTTCTTAATTTATTAACAGTTAATTGCTAGCAGTCATTGTTTTCATGGGGAACACTTCTATCCACTTGGAATAAGTGTCTACAACACACAAAATATAGTATCCTTCATTTGTACGAAGCAGTTGTTCGCTGGTATCCTTAGCAAAATCTATATGGATACGCTGCCAAGGATGTTTAGTAATTGGCCAAGGGGCTATATGGAACTTTTGGGGCGGAGTTTTGACAGCTCTGGCAAATTAGACACAACTTGATGTGGTTTTCGATGTCGTCGTCTATTTTTTGCCACCACACATAACTGCGAGCAAGCATTTTAGTCCTCGTAATTTCATTATGACCTTCGTGTAGTAAATTAAGGATTTTTTCTTTGAGATTTGCTGGAATGATTACCCTAGTACCCCACATTAAGCATCCGTTTTCTGCGGTAATTTCATTTTGTCTTATTTTGAAGGGAGTTAGGTTATCAGGAACTTTATTGGGCCACCCGTGCATAGTATATTGCCAAACTTTTAGTAAGATTAAATCTTTCTTACTTTCACGGGCTATATCCTCTGCTGTTAAAGAGTTGTCTGTTGTGTCGGATTCAAAAAACGCTAAGCAATTTTGAACATAGTTTATAGTCGACCAGTCATTAGACAGATCCCCGTCATAAGCTGTAAGAGGAAGCCTCGATAAAGCATCGGCGTTTGCTATGTCTGATCCCTTTCTGTAAATTATTTTATAGTCATATGCTGACAGCACGATTGCCCAACGTTGCAGCCTGGCAGTTGTTACAGCCGGAATGCCCTTTTTCTCCACAAAAATTGTAGTTAAAGATTTATGGTCCGTGAATAGTGCAAAACTTCTACCGAATAAGTATTTATGAAATTTTTTTACGCCAAAAATTATAGCAAGCGCCTCTTTCTCTACTTGTGAATATTTCTTTTCCGCGTCTGATAAAGTTTTAGAAGCAACATTCTGTGGTATGCGAGATCACAGCAGCTATTCCTGTAGCTGATGCATCACAAGTTAATGTTACTGGTTTGGTAGAATCGTAATGCAATAGTAAAGATTTTGACGTTAACCAACCTTTACTTTCTTCAAATAGTTGTTTGTGCTCATCTGACCAAGACCACGGCATATTTTTTAATAAGTCGTACAATTTTGACATTTTACCAGAAAGATTTGGGAGAAATTTTCCGTAGAAATTTAAGAGACCCACATACGATTTTAACTGTTCCTAATTTTGGGTATCTGGGGCATTTTTAATTGCTTCTAGCAACTTTTCGGTCGGAGAAATTTCACGGTCGGAAATTTCATATCCTAAATAAGTTACTTTATTGGACAGAAATTTACATTTTTCGAAATTGACTTTCACCCCTTTTTCTTTAAAACGTTTTAACACGAGATTCAATAACTTGATTGCTTCTTCCTTAGAACTATAACTAACAATACATCGTCTAAATAGCAAATCGCGTTGTTTATACCTTCCAGTATTTCATCCATTGTCTGTTGAAAGGCAAAAGGTGCGGATTTTATACCATGCGGTAAACGCGTATTTGAAAAAAGACCCCTATGGGTGTTGATAGTCAGTAACTTTTGGGATTCTTCTTTAATCGGCAGTTGAAGGTATGCGTGAGATAAATGCGTGAGTAAACACTTTAGCTTCCGCTAGCTCTGAAAATAATTCCTCAGTAGTCGGAAGTGGGTATAGTGTTCAACTTCCAATACGGGGTTTAGAGTAATTTTGTTGTCTGCGCATAGTCTGACATTCCCGTTTGGTTTACGGACTACTACCAAGGGTGTTGCCCATTCGGATGTTTTCACTCGTTTAATTATTTTATCTTTCAAAAGACGGTCTATTTCCTTATCCACTAGAGGTTTTATCGCGAACGGCACAGGACGGTGTTTACAAAATTTATACACTGCATCTTCTTTAACGTGAAGTGCAATCTGTTTACTTTTAATAATACCTGTTCCAGGCTCAAACACATCCTGGTATTTATATTCAAGATCTTTTAACAGTATTTCAGTGCTGTTATTTTCTACTGCGAAAATAGATTGCCAATCCAACTTAATGTGTTCGAACCAATTTCTACCTAATAAAATTGGAGCTTTTTCGTTGGCTGTATTAACCACTATAAGTGGCAAAACATATTCTCCGTTTTTATATTTAACTTTAACATAAATATTCCCTTTGACTTCTAACGTTTAGCCAAGATAATTGCTAAGCGACAACTTAGTAGGAATGACTGGAATTCGTTTTAGTTAGGGAACTTTACGGTATATTCTTTCGGGAAGCGTTGATGTACATGCATCTGTATCAATTTGTAGACTCATTTTGCGACCCTCTATTTCCATTTCACATACGAATCTTAAAGTAGACAGCTCGTCTTCCATTACTTTGACTTTTACTTATCGCCTTTTTTACGATTGGATTCAACCGCGTACAGATGATTATCTAAATCATCTGTTGGTTGGTCGCGAGCGTATCTTGGTATGCGATATTTGTCTTCCGGCTCTACTGATTAATTTTAAAGTTTGACCAACAAGCCCTTTTTAGATGGCCAATTTTCTGACATCTTTCAGATTTAAATATTTTATACCGGTACGTATTTAGAAAATGAGAATTTGATTTACACCGGGTACATTTAAACTTAAGTTTCGTCGGGAATTTAGTTGGTTTAGATTTAAACTTCTTTAAAGAATTAATATCGTTTGAAAACGCTGCTTGTTTTTGGAACATATTACTTTGCTTTTAGGCCTGTTCATATTTAACAGCAATTTCACATGCTTTTGTAAATGTGATATCTTCTATTATTAGTTTTTGCCGCAATTCTTCATCTAGAACGCCACTAACTAAACGATCACGTAAAGCTTCATTTAAGAAATTTTCAAACTTGCACTTTGAAGCTAGGTGTTTTAATACAATAATATATTCTTGAACAGACTCAAATTGTTTTTGCCTTCTTGTATTAAATATGTTACGTTCCGCTACCGTTAATTTCTCAGGTTTATATTGATTCAAAAATAGTTCGATAATTTGATCATAAGTTTTGCTATCAAGTTCATCAGGGGAAACTAAATCCACAAGAGTATTGATTACTTTTGAACCCAATATAGTTATTAGAACGGACAGTTTCTTATCGTCTTCAATCTTGTTAGCAACCATTAAGTGCTTTAGCCGCATAACGTAAGTTGCTGCGTCGTCACTTTCCGGATGAAATTCAGAAATTTTACCTGTACTAGACATGGTGGAAGGCAAAAAAACCCTTCTAATGTAGGTTCGATATTACTCGTCGCCCGTCGCCAGTTTGCAATATGTTTGCTTGGAAGGAAAGTACACAAGTGTCAATAAACTTAGATTTATTATAAGATAAGGCGAACACACATTTGCGTAGCCGGCACGCTACTTATGTACGATAATACTCAAGTTGAGAGTGTATACAAAGTAATAAGTAACATGTAAATGAAGATTCACGGTTGCAGGGATACTGCAGTTATTAAAAAAATTGAAAGAGCCTTCAATTCATTTAATTGCAGGAGTTTTCTTGACATAGTCTGTTTTTATTTTCAATTAACTAATATGAAATATAAGGTAATGAAAGTATTGCGATTGGGTCGAAACCCGAAATGTAGATTTTGTGTTTTCTACACGTGTGGAGAATGCTAATTCCGAAATAGTGGTTTTTAAACTTTGATTGGCCTGTTGGTCTCTCTGAAACCACTCTACAGCTCGAACTAAAAAAGCTTCAGACTTCAATTTTGGTAAAAGAGTTTCTAGTACCTGTCGGATATCATAATAAGGTTTTAAGAAAATCACTCATACGCAAATCATAGCTGTCATAGAAGTTTTTAGGTTATTACCTTATAGAATACACAATTATACCTTTAAATGAGTATTGCTTTATTTAGCAGTAATTTTGCAATTCGTGTGGCATTTCACACCCCTAGTTTTTCTTTCGGTTCATTTTCATATAAGAATTACTGTGGTTCTCATGAGGATCTAATATGTTAAAATTGTAAATTCAGAAGAATTTTCTTTAAAAAATTCATTAAAGTCATTCTAGATAAAATTATCTACTGTTTAAAATACTTAGCACACACACACAAGCTTCAAAAAGATAAAATTGCAAAAAAATAATTAGTGAAGAATTTAATTGCTACTATTGCGTACAGACAGAATACAGATGCGTCATCATTAGCAACAAAAAGACATATTTAAGACTAAATAAGTTTACTGTATTATATGCTATTTTCAAAACTGACATATGTCCTTCAGTATTTTTGATATTTTAATAGTTTGTGTATGTACTCAGTTTTTAGTTTAATGCTTTGATAATCAAATAAAAATCTAGGAGCCTCTAAAATGTTCTTTTGCAAGGTCGTTAACTAAAAAGCATTTCATGTTTTTTTTAGCTCAAAATTGGTTTTTCAGAGGATCGTTGGTTTTTCAGGGTATCATGTAATCGACGGGCCGTTGACAGTATCAAAAATGCGGTTTAGTTCCGTACTCAAAGAGCCAATTTTTGATGCCGCTCGACAGATAGGTTTTGAAAAAGGAGATCCCAATAGTCACAACCAAACTGGTAAGTGCATAGTTACGGAATTTGCATTCAAATGGTCTATTTCAATGAAAATTTATATTTTTATAGATAAAATTAATTAATTTTACCTATTTTTAGGCTTGATGCTGTTAAAATCACAATGTAAATCAATAAAAAGAATAAAGAGATAAATTTTAAATAAAAATGAAACTATGTTGGTAAATATACACTTCAAAAATTTGGTACAACGTTACTCTCTAAAAACGGTTGCAGCATGCCTCCGATTTTACGGAGTAACGCTACACCCCAAAAAGGAGGGAAGTGTTAAGCTTCCTTCTTTTATTTTGTGATGTAACCTTAAACCATAAATTAAGGGCAGCGATACTCCCTAAAGATGGAGGCAGCACATTCTGCTACAGGCATTACGGAGTAGCGTTACACCATATTTTTACAATGTGCTTAAAAATCCCTATAATCAAATGATATTTTAAGCAGTTAATGTTGTTATGTCGGCATTTGTAAACCCACTAGTGCACAGCTACTCAAATTTATACCTTTCATATGCAAAAAAATTGGGTTACTATTTTCATAAATATAGTTTCCACCAGTTTTAAGGATTAACGTTACACCAAATTCCACTACATTTTTCTATAGTGCACGAATAAATGTTTTTTTATATATAAAATGTCAAAAATTTGTAAACTCTTGTTATATTTATCAGAATACAATTACTAAGCAGAAAACTACTGAAAACCTTTTGCTGAAAATCTGTTTTAGGATTGGCCGTCTTTTATGCCGAATATAATCTACCAATATTGACATACCTTAAAGTAGTTACTATGATAATAACTATAGTTCAGAAAATATCTTGGCGAACTAACTAAGAAAATTGCTTTTTGCATTTTAGGACTGTACGATGCCGAAGGAAATATTCGTAATGGTCAGCGATGCAGCACTGCCAAAGCTTATCTTGTTCCTGCTGAAAATAGGGAAAATCTGGACATTCTTCCCAATGCATTTGTTCAGAAGGTTAGGTGGCAATTAATTTTATAAGTTCCTGTGATTTTTGAAAAATATAAATGGAAAATATCAAATTTATTTTTATTTAAGTATTTTTATTCACCATATTTTTTATAGTAAACATCCTTTCTCTGCATTTTATTTTTGCTAAGCATAAACAATTTGATCAAAAAGGAAACTTTAAAACTTATTGAATAAGTATAGATGACTGTACCTACATTAAACTTTAGTTGTCCTGCTGACATATGTTATCGTGCTTCTTACATCTTTATTGATTCCAACAACTAGCTTTTTCAAGTCTAAGTTCAGTTTCTGAAATAATTGTTCCATGTATCACTACAGGTAGGTTTTTTTTAAAGAATTTAAACCTTTAACATTTCATAAATCATTGTTCTGTCCCCCTAACTATACAACTTTTTGTCAGTTGTACGTTGTACAAGTACGTTTTCTGCAGTTTTCATTCATTTTCAATTATTAACATTTAAAGTAACAAAAAGTTCCAAAATGTTCTGAAATGTTATAGGAGAAAACTACAAAAACATTCACTGTGAAATTTCATTGTTTTTGATATTAAGTTTAATTTTTCTAAATAACGATGACACACCGAATAATTCTTGTTTTCAATACTCACGAGAGTGATGTTAAAAGCTTACTTAATCATCTTCACTAGTGTATGGTAATTTGCATATAATATTTATATTCACCATTTTTTTTTCAAATTCAGGTTGTGATTCGTAATAAAACAGCCGATGGCGTCATTTTCGAAAACGGGGGTCATATTTATTTCGTTCGAGCAAAGCGAGAGGTCATCCTGTCTGCTGGTACTGTAAACTCAGCACAGCTACTGATGCTTTCAGGGATAGGACCAAAGAAACATTTGGATCAATTCAACGTAATCCTTTTTCTGATTTTCTATAAAATGCTCTTTAATCCGGCATGCTTTGTCTTTTCTTACATAGATTGTAACAGCCTTTTTAATGTGTATTAATGCAAGAGTACACTTGTACTCTTTTTCATAGAAAGTTCGTAATTGGGTATTTTGAATGTTATAAAGACATTAAAACAAAAATACAACAGGAATTTAAAAAAAAAGTTTACAATTTTAAAACTGTGCTAGAAAACGCCTGTTTTTCTAAACTACATTAAATTTTCCGATTTCTTTTAATTTTTTCAAACCAATGTCACATTAACTCAATCGAATTGTCAAGCATAATAATGAATTTAACCACAAAATTAATAATACTTATATTACAGATTCCCGTACTTGCCGATTTACCTGTTGGTGAAAATTTACAAGATCATGCCGGACCTGCTGTGTATTACACGTTGAGCCCAAATTTTAAAGAAAAGGAATCATCAATCCATGAAGCAATGGAAGATTACATTTGGCACAGAGAAGGTGTCCTATACTTTTCTATTTTCATCGCACTCATTTTAACATTATTGCTCGTTTTTAAAATATTTTTTATATTTGGTGTTTTGCTATTGAACATTACTTTGAATCATTTCAAAATCAATTTGTAAAACCATAACTAACAACATCGTCTCATTTTAGCACATTGATTTTATGTTGCAACAAAAATGTGTAAAAAAATATTTTTGTTTAGGTCCTTTAACAACTACGTTGCAGCTACCTATGTTCTATCTACCCATTCCACCAAATCCTATTTCCGACTTTCCTGATTTACAACTTTATTTCGGTGCAGTGCCTACTCCAAAGCCAGAAGATAGTCCTCAATTTAAGCCAGGAGTAAGTTGAATATTTATTAATTTTTAATCTGGTTGAATATCTATGGTTTACTTTAATTACGCAGTTTATTGAGTTATTACTTTAAAACCTTTAATTAGTTTGTACACTTCTTAACAAGGTAGAAGTATCATCCTGTATAGCAATTCCGTATCAACAGTATTGAATTATTTTTATGTACTTAAAAATTTTGTAATTAAACCGTGTAATTTTTTTAAACCCAAAACGACTGGTTAAAAGAAACAATTTGTAAAATAAAAAAAACGAGAAAGGATGCATTTTCTCCTAAAGATTCTAAAAGAAAAATATTTACACAATTGTGTATCTTTATATTTAATGTCAGCTTTTAGAACTTGAAATATTTAAAAATGGTAAAATAAAATAATTAAAAAAAAGACCTATTATACGTATAATGCTTATCCCAGTGTACCAAGATCTAGTTACTTTTGTATCGAGAGGGAATTTCATAGATATAGATATATTAAGTCCATTGATTTGTTCTACTGCGTATGGTGCCATTTATTGTTTGTACTTATGGTGCCATTGGATAATGCCCTTATCGAATCGTAAATTTATGACATAACCACTCATGTTCTGCTCAGATGACCCACTGTTGCTTAGTAGTGTGCCGGCGCTCAGTACAACTCAAGTGTGTCAATACAAGCCGACTAACAAGTGGCAGCGCTGCGAACACTATAGCAAGGCACACGTCATTCAAAGTATTACACGAGTCATAAACTGTACAGCAGATAGGGGAAAGAAAGTAAAAGTGAGCAATTTCACTAAGTCGCCTGGCTATATTTAATTAAGCTGTCCACCATGCCAGCCGTACTCTTAATTGTTAATTTTAATTTTCTCATTCTTATTAGGTTTATTAAAAGTTTTTCTGATGTTCAAATAAATTCAACTTTTGTAATTTGTAAAGCAGTTACTCATTTCAAGAGTAGGCACACAGCTAAGTAGCTAGGGAGCAAAAGTCCGGTATACCAAATATTGGTGACGCCCCCCATCTCTACATTAGAATAAGTCGAATAATCTATTTTTTACAGTTGGTGGAGAAATACTTTGGAGCCTATGAGAACTCTACTCTCCTCACCTGCCTCGCTCACAACTTGCAGCCAAAGAGTCGAGGCACCGTGAAACTGCAGTCGGACGACCCATACGATGCACCACTCATTGATCCAAACTACTTTGACGATCCAGAGGATATCAGAGTAACTGTAGAAGGTAAAGGGCATATCACACGCAAGAGAAAGTTCTCCAACCCAACCATATCTTCAACGCCAAACTACTCAAAAGTTGGATATAATCTGCCGTCTGGAAGTTGAGGTTAAATAATGTGTATCTTCAACGTCGTCAACCCATAGAGATAGTAAATCCATGCGCTCTCCGCACACTTCCTAGAGGACACATATGGGGAGGGGGGGGAGGAGTAAAAATCGTTTCCTTTTCCCCCGCCATGTTGAGGTCCGCTCGGGGAGATGTGTAGAATAAAATAGTGCTAAAATTGATTTTTAGAAGCTTTTATATCAGTTTATGGCATAGTAGCTTTTTGAAATTTATAATATTTATTTAGCATTTGAGGTACATAAATAATATCAGATATAAATTAAAGCAAATATCAGATATTTATCGTCTTCATTTCGAGCGAAATCCTACACATCTATTTTTTAGATAAATATATTTTTAAAACAAATATACTTAAAGTATGTTTTGCAAAGAATTTTGAAGAAAAAAACGGTACTTGCTGTGGGCCGTATTAATTTATGGAATTGGAAATTTTAAGCTGTTTGCATTTTTTATGTTTTATAAATTGCACACACGTTTTTTTTTATGGACAATATTCTCCTAATATTTTTAATGCAAAATGCCTTATATATTTACCGTCGAAAAAACTTTTGTAAGACCTCCGAAATCGTACTTGATCATCTGTGCTCGTCTTCTTTGATAACTTTTATTCACTTCTGTGCTATATTTTATTTTTATTAAAATAAAAAATTATTTTATTCTCTGACTATCCAGGTCTCAAAATCTGCAAAAAACTAGTACTAAGTGAACCTTTGAAAAAGTATGGAGCAGGTGTGATAAGTACTCCATGGCCTGGCTGTGAAGAATATTTCGGAAATGATGATCTCTACTTCAAGTGCCTTGTGCGTTCTTCGGCTTTCACCCTCAACCACCAAGTGGGAACAGCGAAAATGGGAGACCCTAATGATCCGACAACGGTGGTGGATCCAACATTGAAGTAATTACTTTTTTAAAACTATAAAAAAAAGCAAGATTGATTAAGAATTTGCAAAATAGAAATAATGCAGGGAATTATTCTCTAATTGTATATATTTTCATTAACTTCCGTATATGGGTCATTCTCTGTAAATGGGACAAATTGCACTTTTAAAAACTGAAAAAAAAAATCTTATTGAATAATTTTCTTTATATGTGTTGCATACATTCATATATAGTAAAAAAATGGTTCGAATCCATTAGATGATGTTTTTAAATAAAAAAAAAATACGTATTTTCCATACTTGACAACTAACGTAAACTTCTTTAGATACTGAGCATGCGCAACAGACAATATATCTGCGCATGCGACACCGAAAACATTGCATGCCTTTTGACTTGTCCCAAAAGTTACGCATGGTGTTTCAATTCAAAAACGCATGATTTAATTCTATGTGGGGTTAAGTTTGGTTCAATAAAAGGCCCACTAAACCTACAGTAGACAGAGTACACGATATATCTCTATAGGAATGCGAGTTTTTTCTTTAAAAGGGAAAGTTTGGTTGGGTTAGTTTGAAATGCCGTCAAACTAGAGCTACATGAGGGCCAATTGGCGACTGGCGTCGTAATTTAGAACCACAGTCGAGCCGGCGCCTGATAAATGGATAAGATTTAACTAAATTAAAACCCATAAAGAGGTCCTTTTCAAATAAGTGGACTTAAGAACACTTCTTTCAATATTTGATGTATTTCGCTAAGTAATACTTGAGTTTGAGTGATAACACATATGCATTTTATAGAAAGAATAGTGGTTGCAATTAATGTGTCATTTTTCTACATAAATAATATAATCTAGTTTAAAACATCTATAATCAATTTTATATATAAAATTATTTTACTATTTCTTAATTAAGTTGTAGCAGCCACTTTAATTGAAACTGTACAACATTTTTGGGAGATTTAGAGCTGTGTCCCTAATCAACTACAAATCTAGTTACGGCCACAACCACACTTTGATTGGATGGGTTTGTATAGCTGGTTTATTGCTTGGCTCAAGGCTTGCTTACACCAGATATCATCCGTAGTATTTTTGAGTATGCATCTTACTTATATTGACTCTACGCAGCCAATACAAGCCTCGTAATTTAGAACCCTGGTCAAGTGATGAGGTTGACACCTACCATACTTGAATATTGACATTTTGTCAAGTATAATTTCAATTGAATAAATTGTGTTAAATAAGTATAATATGCGTATGACGTGATTAGAGTAAACGACTCCTGATCGAGAAGAGCGGCTTAAAAAAATTGCAACCGCATTTTATTTTACAGTTATTCGTCATAAATCTCTTGATGATAACGCGACTGTGGTTCTAAATTACGATACCCGTCATCAATAGCCCTAAGTATGTAGCTATAGTGTAAGGATAATTAAAACTAACCCTAACTCTTGATCATAACGTAGAAGAAGATACGAATAATCACTCTTGTGAAATATCTAAAGGCATGCGTTTTTTAAAAATCTACAGTTGAAGCGAAACAACCGATCGGTATTGAATGCGCTTGGAAAGAAAAATCCAAGATGAAGTTGTCCAATGTGGACTGACCTTCAAGGCTGATATGTGAGTGAGTGACGATTCCGTAGGAAAAGTCAAATAACATCATTTTCAAAGAATTTTTTATAAGGTTTAGAGATTGTATGTTAATCTACATTTAAATGCCCACAATTTGAGACTAGTAAAAAAATTATCGCACTTATCTATAATCAGTAAATGAGATTGAGTGAGTGACGACAGTAAAAGACTCCCATGATATTTTTAATACTAAAAGTACTGTAAAAACGTTATCACTCATGGATCAAAACAACTGATGGCTGATTTAGAAGCCTCAATCCTTTAAGAATAGCATGCCAATTTAAATTCGATTTGTTAGTCGTCTAGTAAGTTTTTAATTGAACTTTAAAGCAGTGTTACAGGTGTGACTCTATAACCCAGGGACATTACATATACTTATAAAATTACATAAAACTATTGATAGTAGAAAAACATGATACATTTTCGGAAACCACATAAACTAATTAACCATAAATAGTTCCGCCAAAATGGATTATATATTTAAAATGGCCTTTTTTAGGACGTTAAAAGTTGTAAAAGCATGCAGGGACAGTGTGAGGGAGTGACAAATCGGGTATTTAAAGGAAATTTTATGAAAGTAAATTATAATTATTTGATATTTTTTAAGTGGGACTAGTTAGGTTGTGGGCCACTTTACACTAATAAATCACAAACATGCATATATAATTTGAAAATGAAGAGAAAAGTATCCGGGACATCGATTTGTCCCTTTTACAGAGAATGACCCATATATACTACTTTCTTGAAATGGTAACTTTAATTTTGGGGCAACTATATTCAGTGATCACCCACCACCTTAAGCTGGTTACCTTTTTTTTATATCATTACGTCAAATAAAATTAACTCATTAGAAGAAGATAGCCCACTCTTTCTTAAAACATTGGATTTTTAAAATATCATGAACTTGGTTACAATCGAATGATTCTGAAAACCTTCTAGAGTCTCTGTCCTGAATCTGAAATTACATTTTAAAGCTCTTAACGTAAATCGGCAAAAAAAAAAACCCTGAAAAAACTTATTTGACCACATTTTAGACCCCAGATCTCTATAATCCAACTTTTCTTAAAAAATTAGTTCAAACCTTTTTAAATTTTCAATAAATAAATTTACAACAAAATATTCGAACTGATTTCAAAAAGTAAGAATTAAGAGTCCTGTAAATCAGCTGCATTTATCATATAAAAAATCTGTTTATAAAAATATTCAATACAGCCGGATAAATGCGGCTTTTTTTTTCATTGGAATTTCATTTTTTTCACGAGGCACTTTTGGTTCAAGGACCCGCGTCCATTCCCCATAAAATTAAATGCTTGTTTCTACAGGGTGAAAGGCATAGCGGGTCTCCGTGTTGTGGACGCATCTGTGATGCCGCTGGTGCCTTCCGCAAACACAAACGTCCCGACCATCATGGTGGCCGACAAGGCATCGGACATCATCAAATCCACACTAGACTGCTACATGCAGACGCCAGTGTAGATTCATAGAAGGAAAGCAGCCGAAATCTTATTGGCCGATCGACGTTTTTAACTTTACTTTAAAGAAGATTAGAAAACAACCCCAATTTTAAGAAACAAACCTTTTATTCACATCAATATTTACATTTAGAATTTGAGACTTTTTTTGCTATTTGAAACAGCTGACAATTTATGTTTTTGTTTTGTCCCTTTACTTCTTAGTAAAAGGTCATTCTTTGCTTTCCAATAATTATTGATAAACAGTAGAAATAACCGACAATCATTTTTCAGCCAACCCATTTGATGCCACACCGCAGGTACACATTATTGCAGTTATGCTATTACAAAGAATAATTTTTTCCATCGTTATGTACATTAAAGTTTTCAGATCAGAACTTTAAAAGACCTTATCTTCATATTTTGAAACCATTACTTCAAAAATAGTCACTAAAAAACCTAAAAATAATGGGATTCCTAATAACCGAACACCAATGATAAGCCAATATACTATAAATAGGGGTCAAATCACTGAAGCTCAGTCATTGGGATGTATACCTTTTTTTAAATCAAAAAAACAATTTTAACATACACATTATTTGAAGATGTCATACATAAACAATACAAATCAAAATGAAAAGATGATAAATACGGTTAACGAAAATCATCATTTCATCCACATGTCATATTTTGTTATGGAGGGGTTAAATAATTCCACAGAATACTTTATACCAGCTTTAGTGGTAGCCGCAGAAACTGAGCCATTGCGTTTTAACCAGCAAAACATGTTTACTCATTATTTCCCATGTGCATACTGTTGGAAGATTCATTCACAGTAAATGGAATATTTAATAATTTAAAAAATAACTTGTCATTTTTAACTATTTATTAATTTAATTGGCAGTTTCTCAAACCTTTCCTACACACTCTGCAATCAAATTACGTGATTAAATAAATGGCTTACGCAATAATCTCATACTCTCTTGAAAGGGTGAATACCATTATTTCGTTTTTTTTTAAATTCAATATTATTAACTTAAAAAAGGAAGTATTACCTACTCACAACAATCCACAATAGCTACCAAGACGAAGATTTTAAGGCCCACTAGTATTGCGCAATATCTCCGGTGGCAACCTTGTGCCAGGCCCGTACCCAATTCTAGAAGGCCCTGCTCCATTCCCAAGGCGCCGTTGAGCGATAACGATTACTGTTTGGCATAAACCGGAAAGAAGCTTGGAGAACCGGCTGACAGCCTCTCAAAGGTGGCTGCACTCTCTAAAACTTATTCGAAGTACTAGTTTGTTCTTTTCTTTAGGCTCTCTAGCTTAACCCGAACTTCTGTTTGACGTCCAAAATACTAATAATAATATATATTATTACTTCAGTTTATTTATACTAATAAATAGCACTGATTTAGTTGTGCTATAACTTTAATCTAACTAAAATATGTGCTCATAAATAAAGATTGTGCAGTTAACATAATTATGGTCTTATTTCATTTATGAAAAATTATGGTTTGAATGTTTACCACACACATAAATTTTTAAATAAACAAGTTTATTTGTAATAGGAACTGCATTCACACAAAATTCACGATTCGTCTAAAAAATACAAGAGTTCGAAATTTATATATTTTTTTGTAAACTTTTGTAAATGCAACAAATAATGGCTAGTTTTTTGCATCATACTATCCTATAAGTCAAAGAAAGAATACGGTGTTTCCATATAGGAATTCCTACGAAATGGGAGGTAAGGAGTTTTTAAAATTATTCTTTTTTGGTGAAAATTTCTAATTATTTTTATTCTTGAATCTTTTCGTAATGCATTAATTATTATTTTCTGTTTTTTCCCTCATGATATATAGTTTAAACACATATTTACTTTTGTTCTATCTAGATTTATATTTATTTTAGTTCGGGCATTCTGTTTTCTAATAAATGTGTTTTTGAATTAATAAGTTTTGAAAAAAAACTTTTCAATATCTATATTCGCATAAATTCTAATACTTTAAATGCATTTTATAGTTGAGATTTAAATGATCTATCTCATTTTAAAATTTTGTTGTTGTTCGAAATTATAGTATTACTAGCTGTTATACCCAACGTTGCACGAGTAGAGGTGGAAAAATAATTTAACAGTCAATTTAACTATTTTTTTTCTTTCATTTTAGTTACATAAGATATGAAGATTACCCAGTAATTTTCCATTTAATTACCCAACTTGGATATAGTAATGATTAATATTAATTTCAAAAATACCTTTGATAAGAAGCGCAAATTAAAAAGAATACATATTTAAGTAAAAAATAATCAGTAAGAATTAAAAATGGAAAAAAAGCTAAATCTTAAAAGGGTCTCAAACATTTATTTTAACGCAATTCAAGGGAGTTCTCCAATAAATTAAGTAACTTTTTTTTGGACACTTTGTAGATATAAATACAATATAAGCAGTACAAAATGGCAGAAAAAAATGCGTTTAGGACAAAGATTGGTATAATCTGTTCTTCCAAAGTAGTTAAAATTTAAATCTCACTTTAAACTGATCACTCTTGGTCTGCGTGCAGAAAATAAAATATTCTTAATGAAAGTGAATTACATGATCTAATTGTTTAGATGTTATAAAGCTACTCCAGCAAACAGCAAACGATTTGCATTTTTTATATTTATTGTTTTTTTAAACTGTGATAAAGATACTAAAGCAAACGATTTTTATTTTTAATATTAAATATTTTTCTAACTGCTAAAAAGCTAGCAAACGATTTTTGTTTTAGATGTTTATTTCTAATTTTTTAGCTGTAATTAAACTAAATATACTTAAAAATCGTTTTAACAAATGTGTAAAATAAAACTAAATAAACAATCCGTGAAAACGTGCTGTTTAAGGAGCAATAAACCTCTAAGGTCTTCAATGCATTGAATGGGAAACATAAAAACAATTATACAGCTCTAACACAATGACCTTCGAACAAACGGCCAGCTTATAAATTATTTGTTAAAGAAATTGCCCATTTGGCGAGTTTTAGTTAATAATTTGGCGAGTTTGGCAACGTATTTGGCGAAAAAATAAAGACATAAAACCCTAATATGCAGCTCTAGTGCGACGGCCTTTATTAACCATCATAGTTCAGTAATAGCTTAACGATAAATTTATTGCTTAAATATGCATACATGCAGTCAACAGAAAAATCAATGAAAAAATCATCAAATAAACCCACAATAAAATCCGGGAATGGAGACTGCCGGAATTACGTCACTTGAAACATGTCAATTATTTTTCAAATAATGAATTTAGTTTCTGAAGTTAATGGCAACAGAATAAAATAAACATTTTCAATTTTAATTACTTTTGTTAAAAGTTTTATTTAATTTTTTCAGCCGATGGCATCAGGAAAGTAAAAAAATTATCGGATTTGAGCCAAAGTGGTGTAGTTTTTTCAGAAAAACGTTCGAAACGATAGAAGGAATGGTCTGATTCGAAAAATTCTTAGCCTATGTTTGTTCCGGAGATGAGATGAATTTTTGTGGCCAAATTTCGTGACGAATCTGTTTGCTAGTTCTTTAGATCTCTTTCTTAACAAACAAACACAAAAAAAAGTTGCTTTATGTATATAGATAAAACCTTTTTCATTTGGCAACGTTATAGGGAAAAAAATTGCCGAGTAAAATAGATATAGTCTATCTTTTAATAACACAGATTATAAGCTCTAACAATGACCTTTCGAACAAACTGCAGCTTATAAATTATGTTGTTAAAGAATTGCCATTTGGCGAGTTTTTAGTTAATAATTTGGCGATTTTGGCAAAGTATTTGGCGAAAAAATAAAAGACATAAACCCTATATGCAGTTATGCGACGGCTTATTAATCCACTATGTCAGTATACTACGATAAATATTGCTCTAAATATGCACACATGCAGTCAACAGAAAATTCAGGGAAACATATAATAAGACCCACATAAATCCGGAATAGGAGACTGCCGAATTTACGTCACTTGAAACATGTCATTATTTTTCAAAAATGATTTAGTTCTGAAGTTAGGCACAGATTTATAAACATTTTCATTTTATTACTTTTGTTAAAGTTTATTTAAATTTGTTCAGCCGATGCATCGCAAGTAAAAAAAGATCGTATTTAGCCATGTTTATTTTCAGAAAAACGTTCAAAGATGAGAATTGTTATTCAAAATTCTACGTTCGAGATGAGATTGATTTTTGTGCCTTGCTGACAATTTTTCGAATCTTTGATCTTGTCTAAAACACAAACAAACAACAACAAACAAACGAGTGCCTTTAGTTATAAATAAAACTATTTTCTTAACAGAAGCTTTTTAATAGTTCTATAGATTGTAATTTTCTTAAGAGCCAAAGCTAATTTTTTTTTAAATATGACGTCGAAAAGGTTCTCAATCTTAAATACTTATTAGTGTTTTAATCTCCTGAAAATCTTATAAGGGGATTTAAATGATAGTTTCTATAGCGTTTTTTTTAAAGTAAAAAACCAACACTACTCATTCATGATTATTTTTTTAAAATATGTGCTTGCTATTTTTAGCTTTTTAATCTTAAATTTCTAAAAATTGTGATTTTTGGCAGTAGTATTCTGTAACAGTTTTTACACTATGCAAACATGTTGAAGAAAGATTTTTTAAAATTGAAAATGGTATTATATGAATTTCTCTGGCAAATAATATTGCTTGGAAACAGAAACAAAATAAAAAAATAACTCATTTGTTTATTATGTTACTCGGACCGAACGGTATTCGAAATAGCCAGCTGGATCCGTCATTCACCGCGAATACATTCCTACTAAAATATGCGACCGACTACCAACAGATGGCGCGACCAGAGTACTTTTTGAGGACAGCCTATGAATCTATGTTATTTCTCGAGTATACGCGGCATTCTATGTAGGAGGCTATGCACTGACACTTTCTGCGGCCGTCAACATCGACACCAGTTTCTCGCTAGGTTTACACTTTTCGTTCACCGTCTTATTCTGTTACGGAGTGACGTCATAGTTTGACGTCACGACCAGTTTCGTGCGGGCGTTCTTTTCTGTCAACGGTCTGCTAGGAAACCAAGGCTTAAGCCCTGCATGTCTCCCTGTTTTATGAACTTGAATAACTGTATTAAATCACCCCTAGCTCTCCTATTTTCCAGGGAATACATGTTTAAAAAGATCTTAATCTGTTATCATAATCAATACCAGATAGACCCTATATCGATTTTTGTAGCCCTATGCTGAACTTTTTCAAGCAACTCTGTATCTTTTCTGAGGAAGGGAGACCAAAACTGAACAGCATATTCCAGATGTGGCCTTACCAGTCCCCCTATACAATGGCAAAATAATTTTCTTAGATTTAGAAGTGATACTTTTTCTAATATATCCTAACATTCGATTGGCTTTCTTACTTGCCTCAACACACTGTTTACTCATTTTTAAATCATTGCTCACCAAAACTCCTAAATCTCTAACAAACTCACTATCTTGGATACTTTCTCCCTGTAAAACATAAGAATGATCAACATTGTTCTTACCCAAATGCCAGGTTTGACATTTGTTAACCCTGAAAGACGTATGCCCCACCTTGAAGCCCATTCAGTTTTAGTTTTAGTTTGAATTATCGTCGCACTAGAGCTACACGAGGGCTATTTCCTTGGCGACGGGCGTCGTATTTTAGAACCACAGTCAAGTGACGAGCGGACACCTGAGTAGGCACCCAACGCAACCGTTAAGGGCGACATCGTACGTAGCGTTGGGACTTTGGAGGATATTTAACGGACACTCTCCTCTACACGGAGTATTATTCGTCGGACATTTTTAGCTGCACGGGCCGTTTATAGGTCGGCAGTTATTTTGGCGATGCCCGGACCCAAACCAGGGACCTTCCGCATGCTAGGCGAATGCCTAACCGACTGGGCTCCCCAGCCCCGAAACCCATTCAGTAATTTTCGTAAGATCATTTTGTAACTGCTTGATTTGCTCAACAGAATTTACTGTACGCGTCACTTTTAAGTCATCTGCAAAAATACTTAAGTTGCTATTCAACCCCCAGCTGATATCATCAATAAACATAATAAAAAAAATTGGCCATAGTACCGAGGCACTCCACTTACTTCCTCATTCCAATCAGAGTACTTACCATTAATGTGAACCTGTAGCGGCCTCAGTAACCCAGTCTACCAAAAGGATCCTCAAGGTGGAGATGATAGTTACTTCGGCTTATATACTACTATTTTCGATGTTATTCAGAATACTGCTAGGAACGCAGAAGTAAATCTGCGCCCTCTAGCGAGTGGATGATTGATTGAGGTTGCGTGCGTGTGGTTACCGCCACACCACTCTTCCCCTAGAAACAAGGTTAGTAACCGTGCGCAGGCTGCTTCGCTGTGCTGCGTTGAGTTGAGAGAGAGTTGTGTGCCACCGTTGAGTTGAGTTGCGTGCATTATCAGCGAGTAGCAACCGTGGTCGAGCGCATCGTTGGAGGAGCATCGTTGGAATGGGTGACGATCGGTGATCCTCGGGTCACCACTGTAGCGGCCTCAATAACCCAGTCTACCGAAAGGATCCTCAAGTGGAACGAACGAACGAACGTTTAAAAATTAGGAGGACCTGGGCGCGCAGCGCCCTCCACGTCCGGTAGGACAAGATATTGGAGTGTCGGATAAATGTAGCTGGCGGCCGAAGCAATGGAAGGTTCGGGGTGGGACTAAGGGCAAAAGAGCTTAAAGAGCGCCGACATCTTGTCAGACTTGGTGCTGGTGGCGGCTAGGATAGCTGCATTCTTTGTAAAAAGCTCTAGATCGCCAAAGACGTCGGAGATGGCATCTTTGACGGCGCGAAGGGCCTCCAGCAGCGAGGTGGCTTCCTCGGCGGTCTGGGGGCGGAGACTGGTCTGGGGGCGGATCCTGGGACGGTGCTGTCCTCTGACGGCACTCCTCGGCGGATCACTTTTTGGTGGTCTGGGCCGCTCAGGGCAGGATGTCGATGAGCTCATGTGATCGCCGTTGCAGTTGGCGCAGCGGCGGCTGGTATGGTCTTCTCGGCTGGGGCAGGTGCGGGAGCCGTGGCCGAGGCCACAGTATCGGCACCTAGGGCCCATCGAGCAATGAGTAGATGTGTGGCCGTAGTGTTGGCAGGCAAAGCACTGCGGTATCCTGGAGATTTTTCGATAGGTCTCGACAACTACGGTGGAGTTCAGCAGGCGGTCGATGTTATAGGCCGCCTTGAATTTCCCCGTCCGCACAATCAAAATTTGAAAGTAGGGGAGGGGGGCTCTTGTCCTGGCTCGGGTAAGCTGTACCACCCGGGATGTGATAAAGCCGAGGGCGTTGACTGCCTCGGTGATCTGGTCTACTAGCGTGTCGGCCGGGAGGCCTTTGATGACGAGTTTCAAGTTCTTGTCTTTCCGATTGGAATGACGGAAGAAGCCCGTGTTAGTTTCACGTAGAATATTCAGGACTAAGTCCTCCTCTGTCACCGTTCGAGGAAGGACTTTATAGAATTGGAAAAATCGCCGATATTTGATGTCCTCTCCACCACCATTGGCGATCAGCTGACAGATAGACCGGCCCACATCTCCACCAGGGAAGAGTATGGGCAGAGGACTCGGCGCCGGGGATTTGGCATCCGGAATTGGGCATCCGGCATAATTGTCAGGCATGGGGCATCTGACAGATCCGGGGATTGGGCATCCGGATTTACCCCAGGAATTGGGCATCTGGCACCGCCGGGGATTGGGCATCCGGGGCTGCATCCGTCCCTGCCGCCGGGAATTGGGCATCCGGGGGCGCAGGTTAACATAACACCGATGTCTCGTACGCCAACGTCTGCTTCTGGCTTCCGTGATCAGTGATAAGTGATCTCCTCAAGGTGGAGATGAGTTACTTCGGCTTATATACTACTATTTTCGATGTTATTCAGAATACTGGTAGGAACGCAGAGGTAAATCAGCGCCCTCTAGCGAGTGGATGATTGGATGAGGTTGCGTGCGTGTAGTAACCGCCACAAACCCTTTGTTTTGTATTGGTCAACCAATTTTTAATCCAACGGGCCACGGCAGTCCCTAACCCAACCCTTTTTTCAACTTAAATAACAAAGCTTCATGAGGAATTTTATCAAAAGCCTTCAAAACCTGTTGCCACTCCTTCTCCAAGGCGTAGAACATGTCCATTAAGTTACGGTACTGGCGTACTACTCCGATTAGTCATCTGTTCTGAAGTGCGTGGATTCACTAATCTAAACTCTGCGTCAGTCTGTTGACTTTTGGTGTTTGTTTATATATCTTACTTTATAACAATGGGGATGTTTCAGAAGATGTACCCTCTTGTTTTCATTTTTCAATGTACTACGATTTCATTGGTTGCTTCGGTTGCACTGTCAAAATGACCAATATAGTTGAAAATAAACTTTTCTTTCTATACAAGCTTTCTTTAACAAATGTGTTGAACACTTGGGTACTTGACTGTATCGCTAAAATACCTTCCAATATTAAATTAATTATAGTTTGAACCAAAAAATAACAAACGTATATATTTTTTTGCAACATAAATCTTTAAATAATTAATAAAAATCATTTTAAAATGGCCTTTTTTTTTTCATCCGTACGTCACGTGATCTCAAACACGTTGATTTGGATGACGTCACTAGTATATATATAAACAAACCGGTGTGATGTATTTTGCTTGCAATTAAACTGGATTTAATCTAATTTACTATTAAAATAAGAATTATATAGATAATGGAAGGAGGTTTTACAGAAGTGGATAGTTCAAATTTGCTTAAAGTAGATTCCAAAATGGTGTTTCAAAGTTTGTTTATAGTTACTAGTGAGGTCTGATACCACGTTTTCGGGCGTAATTTTTCGTCCTAATTTTATGGGGTATTTGAAAAAAAGAAAAATACGGGTCTCATATTTTTGGCAGAAGACTATTCTAAGAAAATATTTTTTTTTTACTTAAATACCCTATTGGCCTATTCCAGACAACGAGTGAAAGCGAACTATTGAAGATGTTGCCTTCCAAGACGTAAAGCAGCCCCATTAAATGTAATGTAATCTAACTAATTTTTAAAAGAGTTAACATTTTCTATTAAATAATTATATGTAATAATATATATCATTACTGTAAACAGAAACCATTTTTTCAACAACATTTTTGGCAACACACTTTTTAAAGCGCGTAATTGAAAGTTCTATATTTTTTTCAGTATGGCAACATACATTTTAAAGTGTGTTTTCGTTTTGTTTTACTTCATGGAATTTTTTTTCGCTTTTCGAATGCATTGTTTATTTTATTCTAAAACTGAATTGTTGTTAAATTAATTTTTTAAATAAACTACCTTTTTCATAAATAATGTAATATTTTAACCGCTGTTGACTTTCTACACCTACTGTTATCAGTCTTACTTATTAAAAACATATTGATCTAGGTTTGAACTTGTATGTAAATATGTTCTATTATATTTTCTTACAAAATGCAGTAACATAAACGTTTATCAATATACAAAAACAAATAATGTTTTTAAGGGCTAAATTTTAAAAGTTTTTGATAATGTTCTGTACCCTAGTAAACGTAAGTTACATAAAACTCTTATTTTTGTGTGTGGAATTTATTTGAATTATAGAAACGATCAACATATTTAATTGATAGTTATAGTTATTACAAAGTGTCTTAAACATACATAGTAATTAATGAAAAGTTCATGTAAAAGTTATTGTTTAAATTTGTAGAATATAAAGTTAGAGACCAATTTTGGTACACCTGTTTACTTCTGAGATAATTTTTAAGCATTTCTCCTTTTAACTTTTAAGACTTTTCTAGAGTAAAACATGGAAGTAGATACTGATAAACTTGAAACCTTATTGGAAACTGCCATTGGTCATGGCAGTCTTGAAGAATTAATGGAGTTTCTTTGTGCTAGTGGAGATGAGGAATATCTAAATTTTGTCATAAATGAGATGAGTAATATTTTACCATTTATAGTTTAAAAAATAATTAAAACAATTTGTCATCTACAGTGTAAAATTAAGTGTTTTCTTAACGTTTGCTGGCACTCTTGCTGCCAGCTTACTACCTTTGCACCAAAATAAGCTATAATGACCAATCTGTTCATTGCCAACTTATGGTAAACCTAAAAATTTAATGTATGGTTGCTATAGAGTTGTATAACATAGGGAGGCAAATTTTTATCGCATATGGCAATTTTATTGCTTGATTGGCAACGTATTGTTAATCGACAAATCAATATCGGTTAATTATATCAGCTGTTCCCAAAGTGCTTTTTACTATCAGGGCTAAATTTAAGAGTTTGATAATTTGCCACTCTAGACTGGGAAAAGTTAAGGAATATGTTTTCCCCTGTAAAACTGGCTCTTTATAATTAAGACAAAGAGAATAATTTTTTAATGTTCTTTATTGATAAATGTTGTTTTAGAAATTTAATATATGTATATCCTTATTATTGGTTATTTTATAAATAGGAAATAACATTAAAGAAATATTGTCTACATCACCTGATTCGCAGTTTAAAATTACAAATATTCTAAACATAATTCTGGTAAGTAAAACTAAATCCCTAATTCCTAAATTTTAATTTATTGTTGGAACACATAAATTTTTTAATAAAAGTATGCAAAAGTTCTTTTATTATATATTTTGTAAAACTTGTTTTAATTCTTGTTATACAAAATAGTAAATATTATAATGTTATTTCAACTTGTTATTGGAATGAAAAATAAGTTACCAAACTAACTATATTTTATAGACTTGCCTACAATATTTAAATAATGAAATTATTTTGCCTAAAGTTGTACTGAAATTAAACAAATATTTAGCAATTGATCAGTGTGTCATTTACATTTTAATTATTTTGTTATAGGGTTTGGCAGAAATCGCATTGTTTGGTAAGTATTTTTTATTATTTTTTCAGAATGTAGGATCACTTTTATATTCATGTTGAAAAACATAGGGTTTTCTTTTCTAATTTATTTATATTTTATTGTGAAGTATTGCAACCAACTGAATCTTGAGATTTATAGTAAATTCCTATTTACTAGTGCTTCTCGTAGCATTTTTATAAACTTTTTGACATGCCAAAATACATGTTTTCTGCTTGTCATAATTTCTCAATGGAAAAACCAATACATGAACCCTTTTATAAAATTTCTTTCCAATAAATACATCTAACATCCCTAAAGCTGCTTAATAGGCTTGCATAACACAAGGGCAAATACAAATAGCCTCTTTGTTGAAAGTTTGCTAAAAAGAATTACAGTTAACAAATTAAACGTGGCTAATTGAAAGCCTGTGGGCAGTTTAGGGAGCAATTGGTTGTATGCTTAGTGACAACTCGTTAAAATAAACAAGTCTTAATACTACCAAATTGAATTGGTTACTATTTAACCACAGGATATCTATGGGATAGTTTGCATCCTGATACTTAAGAACAACCAAGGCAATTATTATGCTAGCCCAAATAGCAAAATGTCATAAGCAACCTGGTTGCATAACTGCATTTTTAGTAAGGTGACTACTATCGCAATGTCATTGATTGAACCTCTCGTAATCAAACCACCACAGGCCGTAATGGAACCACTTTCAACTGTAATTAAAAAAAAAAACGAGCCAATCAAGCTCTAAATTTAAAATATCTTTACTTCAAATTTTGTCAATTTTTGACTACAAAGAAGAATTCGAATTAACTTGACATGAATTATAAAGTTAATACCTCATTCCAGAGTGAGAACCTGTGGCTCCCAGATGAATATATTTTCTGTCTTGCAGATAAAGAGTTAAAATAAATAACTTCCATAGGTCTTATTTTTATATTAAACTACACTTTCTATAACTTAAATTAAATAGGTAATCAGCTCAATCCATCCTTTTGGAACTATTTAACTGTGTCATCCCACCTCTCTCTACTTATAGTTATATTTAAAAAAAAAAATTGATCATTTATTGCACTGGTCACACAATAACACAACAACAGGTAATCTCAATATTAGTTATTCAGAAAGTCACATTTTTACTGTGCCCGCATGGCATGAGGGATTTATCGTCGTACCACTGAGGATACCCTCCATGATTCAGTCCCAACTTAAACCATTCAGTTGGATCATGCTGGTCAAAAAATTATCCTGCCAATCAATAGTATCCTGTATATGGAACTGGTGCATGTTAAATCTGTTGCAGTCCAAACTCCTAATGCTGTGTACTATGCCGCTATAAGATTCTGTTGATTGGTACGAGCCTCATCACTTGACCATATACTTGGCCTGTTGCAAATAGTCCTGTGGTAGCTGTAGTTCAACGTTATTTCAACTGAACAAGATTTATTTACCCTGATGAATAACAATCACTTTACATTTACTGTGTTTAAATGAACACAATTATCAGTCTTTTAGTTAAGACTGCTTTTGTATAATAGAAAACTTTATTTAAAAGTCAAAATAAGATACTTATTATTTTACGATTTTAATGTAAATTTGTTAATCTTATGTTAACTAAAATTTTTATTATTTTAGGCCCTGAAAAATCTGAATAATCTCTATTGTAAATTTGTTAATCTTATGTTAACTAATATTTTTATTATTTTAGGCCCTGAAAAATCTGAATATTTAACAAGATGTTTGTTAAATATCGCAGTGAATGAATGCTGTTCTATTTTTAATCTCAAACATGTAATGTATTAGAAATAACATTTATTTAAGCTCATTAACTTTTTTTATCATTAACAAACTCACTTAAAAATCATAAAATGTTTTTTAAGGTTCTTACGATGTTGAAAACATTTTTCTCAGATGATCATATTTTGGCATGGGGTTCATCTGATGAATCTCTATTTGTTCCTATGTTAGTATTAGTTTCAATTTTAATAAATATATTAATGATTTTTTTCAATTTGTATATTTTATTTCATAAAAAGATATAATTTGCAAATTAACACATATATTTCATTATTTTAAAGCAAACAATTGGGAGTCAAGTTGACTGATATTGGAGGTAATAAAAATTTCCCTTTTTTTGCATATTATAGAGTAGTATGCATGTTGTAGAGTATATCTATATATATAAAAGAAAGTCGTGTTAGTTACACTATTTATAACTCAAGAACGGCTGAACTGATTTGGCTGAGAATTGGTGGGGAGGTAGCTTAGAACCAGGAATAGGCTATAGGATACTTTTTATTCGAACCCAAACGGGTGTAGAAGTGTAAAACAAGAGCCGATTTCCCCATAGGAATAGCATTGTAAGATTAGAATTTATACTTTTTATTTCAATTTAAAGAAATTTCAGTACGTTTAGCGTGAACAAAAATTAAGAAAAGAGAAAAAAGAGCACATGGGTTTAATTTTCTGGATTGTTATTTGAATATCAGTATTTTATTTGTTTATTATAAGTCTTGATTTTTTTTATGGTGGATCAGATTTCCTCAACTAGATTTTAATTATGTTTCCGAATTTAATTGATGTTTACAAATGGTAAGAAATGAAGATATGGCGGAATATATTCGGCATAAATAAGGAATTTGTACTTTATAAAACTTATCCAACCATACAAGAGGATGAATGTCTGATGTTAAGATGGCATAATGGCCTATTGAATTTTGGCATTGGCGGCTTTTGGCGAAGTTGAAAATTAACGTAAGGTAGCTATTCCCATCCAGTTGTATGGGTTAGGGTTTAGTTTGAATTATCGTCGCATTAAAGCTACACACGACGGCTATTGGAAACGGGAGTCGTAATTTAGAACCACAGTCAAGTTACGAGCTGACACGCGAGTAGGTATCCAATGCAACTTTTTAAGGGCGACATTGTACGCAGCGTTGGGAATTTGGAGGATATTTAAAGTGCCCTTCCTCTACACGGGGTATTATTCGTCAGGCATTTTTTCGCTGCACGAGCCGTTTATAGATCGACAGCTATTTTGGCGATGCCCGGACCTGAACCTGGGACCACCACTTGCAAGACGAAAGTCTTTACCGACTGGGTCCCCCAGCCCTATCGAGTTGTATGAAATCTGAAGTGGAATGTTTACCACATTTGGGCAGTTTCGTTTTGCACTAATCGTGATATTTAAACAGGCCATTATATCATATAGCCGTTCTGGCAATTTGAACAGGGGCCTATGGGAAAGCCCTCAAACTCCTGGAAAGGCCTAGATGAAATCAACCCCTCATGTCAGAATGGGGGGGGGGGAGATTATAATATCCTGATATAGTGGACCAGTGGAGAGGGGATCAATTGGTATAAAATAGAAGTTTACATAAGAACTACTAATTAGGGTTATTAAGGGTACACCCGTGCAACGCCGGGTTTATAAAGCTAGTATTATAGTATAGTAGTGGTTGTTTTTTTAGTATCTTAAAATATAGTTATTATAAGGTATTATTTATGTTAAAGATGACATTTTTCTTGTTTTTTCTTTATTGTTATTTACATTAGAATAATTTGATATGTGTCAATTTCGATCTCAGTTTTACTTTTTTATTTAAATTGACAGATTATGAATGTCAGTCTATTTTACTTGAAACTTTATGGCAAATTTCGGAAGCAGATAGAAATTTTTGGGCACAGATGTGGTTTTCTCAAGAAAAGTCTGCTCTCATGTTTTTAAACTTGAATCCAGAAAAATTTGTGTTGGTAGGAAATTTTTCATTCCCTTTTTATTAATAGAAATGTTTTTATCCTCTTTATTTTTAAACAGGTTGAACTTAAAACTAATTTTCCTTGTTAAATTATTTGACTGTATTTATAGCTTATTTTCTATATGTTTTAGGAGTGTAGACAATTTCTGAATTTCCACAACAGAAATGGAGGAAATCAGAGGTACTTACTTTAAAAGAATAAATGTCTTATTCTAAAAATATTTAAAGATAGAATCATATATTGTGTATTTTTCATTATATTTGGTCAAAGTTTTTTTTGACTTTTGATGTTCATTAAGTGATTTATATTACTGATTTATAGCTTTTTCCTACGTACTAAAATTATAATTTACTTGTTATTGAAATAATTTTTTTTGTATTGCAGAACTTTTGCTTTTGTTGCAACTTCTGTCTCTCTAGGATCTGTCCAAGTAATTAGTTTTTATGACTATTTTTTATGCTCTATATTCTTTTTTTTTGTTATGATGTAACATTGTCCCATTATAATTTGTTTCAAAGTTTGTTTAATGTGTTTAAAATAACTTATTTAAAAATATTTTTCAATTTATTTATTTTCCAAAATTTTAACTAACTTGCTCATCCATTATTCTAAATTTTGTAAACATAAGGCAAAACAGATCAACTTAAGAAGTTTGAAATAGTTTATTTTTCTTCTACATTTATTTAAAATTTTATGTCCACTATTATTTTTGCATTTAAATTGTAATGTTACAACATAGAAAAAGTAATAAGATATATACGAGGGCTGGTTTTTTTTTTTTCAACCTCCGATGGGCTGTAACAAAAAGACGGGTCAAGATGCAAAAAATATTTTTTTAACAAAAGTAAAGTACAATACTGCTTATTTCTCCATATAATCACCTTGATGATTAAAGCATTTGTCATATCTGTAAACAAGCTTTGAAAAACCCTCTTCATAAAATGTAGCCGCCAATGATTTGAAGGGAGTTGTGACGGTTTCTTTGAGCTCCGTGTCAACTTGGAAGCGCTACAATTCAAGCCACTATGCTTATTAATAATTCACTTATGATAAACCTTCGAGTTTCCCTAAACACTTGGTCAACTCACTAAACGATACTGATCATGAAGAAGGGGACCAAGGAAGCAAGTCTGTCGCTACAGACGGTATTGTTCAACGAGTTGACCAAGTGTTTAGGAAACTCAAAGGTTCACCGTAAGTGAATTATAGACTAGCAGTGGCTTGGAGAACAGAAAAAAAAAGTGACGTAAAGCTTCCAAATGTACTTTTTTTAAACGAAACCGTCACAACTCCCTCCCAATCATTGGCGGCTACATTATAAGAAGAGAGTATTTCAAAGCTTGTTTACAGGTATAACAAACGCCTTAATCGCCAAGAGGATTATGTGGAGAAATAAGGACAGTATTGTACTTTACTTTTGGTAAAAAAATCTTTTTTGTATCTTGACCCGTCTTTTTGTTACAGCCCATCGGAGGTTGAAAAAAAACAGCCCTCGTACATGAAAAAAAAACATAGTAAGTAAAAAAATATGCAAATTCAATTTGTATAGCTTTATTTTCCTAATTTTTTTAGCTTAGGAAACCATATGGAGCAGAGTTTTGGGTTGATTTTAACCATGACACCCAAAGTATTTCATTCTTCTGCTCAAGTTTGCATGTTAGTATTGCATTGAGTTATTATTTTACCATTTTTCCTTTATAGGGTGGGGTGGGGAAAAATGGTGGTATGGGGGAAAATGAGGGTATTTTAAAAATATACATTTTCCCGCTATACATTTAAAAGTTGTATTTATTTTTTCTTTGATTGATCTTCTATTATTTTTATTTGGTCTTTAGGATCTGACAACACCATTTATTTAGTCAAATTCTTGTTCTTAAGCTATTTTGTTTTAGCTATTAGAATTCACTCATAAAAATTTTATTCTTTTTATTTTATAAAACATGCTGTGCTCTTAAGCATTGCTACATGCAATAAGCCACATTCTTGAAGAGTATTTCTGAAACAATAGTTTTAAAAAATTCCAATATTTTAATTTGTAATTATTATTTTTAGGTAGTAGGGTAAAGTGGTGGCAGTTAGGTTTAACTATGGCTGCAAGATGTAATGGAGTGTTTTGGAATGAACTTAAATTGAGAGGAAATTTTTTAAAAACCATTTTTATGTTATTAAAATATACAGTGTTATTATAAAAACTTATTTAATAATATTTTTTTTTAATTTCATTTAATGTATAAAGTGCGTTTTATTAATGTATCTTTAAGAATATGACCAGAAGAACATGTCATGTGCAATGTTTTTATTTGCAATTAGTTACAATTAGTTATTTGCAATTAATTTACTAAATGATACAAACTACCATGTAAAATACTTAACCAAATAAAAGCTAGAAAACTATTATTCATTTCCAGAAATAAACGATGAAGATTATTTTGTAAAGTTCAGTGCAATCTGTAAAGTTTTACAAGAGCCTCAATTTAATAGTAGAGGACAATATTTTTTGCTTAAATGTTGTATTATTCTACTATTATTATTATCTCTAAGTTACCTCTTCTGAAATAAAAGTGTAGAGGAATATTAGGAAGGATTTTGTTTCCATTTGTTCTTTATATTAATGCTTTTTGATTCCATTATATTCTTAAATTTCATCTACCCCCATTTTCCCCCACCCTGGGGAAAAATGAGGGTATGAGACTAAGTTCTTTAAATTGCCAGATATTAAAATATATAGTGGGAAAAATAAAATATATCCATTAATTTGAAATCTAACAAGTCCAAATGTATACTACATACAAAAAAAATACATCAAAATTAGTTAAAAAGTAGTTAAGTAGGTTTTTAATGAGACAATTTTTAAAAAATGTTGATTTTGCCCTCATTTTTCCCCACTTCCTACTAAGTATAAGTTATTTGTTTTAATTCTACTTTCGAATGTCTGATAACATTTTTAAAAAAAATAATAATCATACCAATTATAATCTATTGATATACTAGTTATAAATTGATTTTTTTATTTTTTATATAATCTAATACATTTAGATACATTATTAATGTTTGATAATCTAAATGGAAATAAATAATTAAATTTTTAATGATTTATGTTTAATTTTTTTAGCAAGAAAATGAGCAAACTTGGGAAACAGTTTTTATTTCTTCAGAAATTGTTGAAGGATACTGCATTCAAAGTAATTTAAAATTTGTTTAGACAGTAAAACTTCTTAGTAATTTACTTTTTAAATTTTAGTAAAAAGTATGATTATACAACATACTGTTAAACCTGTATACTTTTTTCTTCTTTAATGGTATTTGTCAACATAGGTTTTTTCAATAAATTTTGTTTTTGCATCTAATAATAATAATAATAAATCCTAATTGTATCATTAATTATGTGTGCAAATTGTCAAGTACATTATACTTAAGTTCTTCGCGAATAACTGGTGCAGAAGGCATCCAGCTTACTCCTCCAAGCCTCACAATTTTTGGCATGGGATATGGCACTCTCCAAACCGGTTAATCTTAAGTTTGTCAAGTGCATTAGTGATTATTAAAACTATTAACACTTATGACTAGTTGCATTGGTAATATTTTTATTTAAATTTTAAAAAAAAACTTCAATATTTAAACATTTTAAAGTTAGTTACCTCAAAGGTGTGAAACCAGTTGGCTACTGTGAAACCAGTAGCCAACTGGAATACTACATGATTCTTAAGCAATGGGCTAGACTTACTCTTACTTAGCTTACATTGATCAATTAACTTCAGTCAAGTGTTAACTTTATTTTTTTTAACAAAGTCAATGCCCCCAAAAAAATTTCTCATATGCTACTTTTCTGAGTGAAAACTATTCAATATTATTACAATGTTAGTTATTTGATGTTTTAAAAACCTAATTTTATAATTCATTTCTGTAGACCAAAAATCTAAGACAACTAAAGAACTCCTCATCACTCTTAATTGTTCCTGTTCTCAACTGCTTTCATTGGAAGACACTTCAATAGCTGGATTAGAATCACAATTAATCCAAATGACATTTTGGAGTTTCCTTGATATTCAATGTCATGCAGAAGCACTTTTCAAAAGAAATATTCCTTATCCTGTTGTAAGTTAAAATCCAAATTATAAACTGTAAATGTTTCAATTTTATGTAATTATCTTTTTTTTTAAATTTTGAATAAAAGATTTATTATCATAGATGTAAATAAAAAAAACTATCATATTAGAAGGTTATATTAAGAACAGTATTGGCTTCTCACTCACTTTGTTTTTCATTCATGTTATTTAGATTTATTTTGATTTTTGTTTGAAATCTGATTAGAGAATGTAACCAATCATTCAAATACTTGAAAAAAAGACCCTTTAAAAACGCAAAATTATTATATATTATTGAATATATTATACATGTCTTATAATATAAATAAAATAGTTTTTGTCTGTTTACATTCAATGGACTCGCAGGAATGGCACAAATGCCTAGCATGTACTACCTAATTTACGTTTGACAAAAAAAAATGTATTAAAATATTCTATTTTAGAGAAAAGTGGATTTTAATGTCCAAAGTCTTAAAACTATAACACTAATTTACCTCTAAGTGGATTAAAATATTTTTTCTGATGCCAAGGGCTTTCTTAGAACTATACTTAAAAATTTAAGTTATTTTTTGTGGATGATTGGAATATTGTTTTAAATTTGTATTATAAAGTAAAATGTAGCAAATTCAACTTTAAAGCCTTTATACTTACTTAAACCTTACTTACAACTTTAAACCTTTTATACTTTGAAATTAAAATGTTTGGAATTCTTTTTCCAATGAACAAGCATTACTTTGTATCAACAGAGTTATTATAGAACCTTATGAATATAAAATAAATTTAATAGGAAGAAAATGTTAATTCAAAGGCTTTCAAACAAGCAAGAAGAGCCTCTGAACCCAAAGAAATTGTTTGTTCTCAAGACTATCAAGTAGGTTTAGTTTTTTTTTCTGAATTAAAGTATACATTTGTGGGGATTTTTATTATTTAAAAGACATGGGGCTTAGTTTTTGAAATTTTAATGCTATACTTTTATTTTGTTTAATATTTTAAGGAGCAAATAGCAGCTTCTCAAAATTCTAAGCGAAGAAGAGCTTCAGAACCAATCGAACTACTATGTACTTCCAATTTTCCAGAGGTTAGAAATAAATATTTAGACGGTAGTACTTCTGTTGAATTTTTTTTTAGATGTTTTGGTTAATTTATTTAAATCATCATAAATTATTCAAACATTCATTTATAAAATTTTGTAACACAAGTTTGAGAGTTGTCTAGAAAATTATTCTTTCGGAATCTTTATTAGAGAATAAATATTTAATCTGAGATGCCTTGTTTTAATCTTTTTCTTACTTTAAATTTAATGAAGTATAAATCGTAGACGAAACTGACGTTGTAGTTACAATAGTATTTTGAATTTTGACAAAATCTAATTATTTTATGGTCTTGTTTTATATGCATTTTTTTAATTAACCCTGAAACCCTTAACCTTTTTTAATTAACAATAAAAAATAACCTATTCCAATCCCTGGTAACTTTGTAAACTTTTTCCTGGAACAATGTTCCAAGTTATTTGCTATTATTTGCAGTTTTACGTGTCATTAAATCTCCGCTTTTTGTGTTTTCTTTTGTGCATGTATTCAATTATTTTAAAAACTTGTAAACAGTTTGAATAAGAAGAAACTGATGTGGTTTGGATTGAATTGATACAGTAATTTATTATTTAAAGCACTACTATATTTTAAAATCTCGTATTAAGTAAAATAATATCATTGAAAATGTTTTCAGACAATTGTTTAAACTTTACATTTCAGTGCATTCTTTAAAAAACTTTTTTTTTGTTTTTAGTTGCACAGTACAGTTAGTTCTCTAAAACGCAACAAACATAAAAAAGCTTCAGAATCAACTGAACTTGTATGCCCTCCTGATCCACAAGTTAGTTACTTTTTACTATTCAAACCACATTATTATGTTTATTTTATTTAAACATCTTATTTCATATGTTTACATAATACTACATACTAAATATCCTACAAGCTTGAGTATTCTGTTAATTTTTATAACTATTTTAAAAATAATTTTAATAGAGTTTAATAATTTAAACTTTGAAGAATGCTTTTCAACCAATATTTGAAAAATAAAATTTTATTTTGAAGTATAAAAAATTGACTGTTATAGTATAGGATATTTATTATAAAAGAAAAGTAATGGGGTTTTGAGTTTGTTTCAATGAAGTTTAAACTAAATACAATATGTTTTACTTATATGCATATCATATCATGTTAATTAGAATAATAGTTACTTTTATTAATTTTTTTTCATATTTTACTAAGGAAATGATAAGCAAACAGCACATTCGTAAACGCCGAAGGGTTTCAGAATCGTTGCAACTAATACCTACTGTTGATAGACAGGTTATGCTTTATAAATCATTTATTTATTAATTATATTTCTATAGATTTTGGTCTTTAAATGCTTTTAATTTTAAGAGCTCATATGAACAAAGAAAAACACATCCTACATTTATTTGTAAAAAAAAACCTGATTATGAATTAACTTAATTTTCCTAACGTATTTAGTAGCTAACCCCTTGTAACATTTGATCTTGGCCATAGCTTATCTTTTTATGTTTTCCTTGATAGATATTAATTTGTGTAAATCACATGTATTTATCGAATGTATTTATAAAGTCCATAAATGACGATTTTCCACATTATTTTCTAACCTTCTTCTGAAAAAGAAAAATATTTTCTCTACTTTTACACATATAACTTTATTTAATTACCATTTTTTTATTAACTATGTTTCGATATAAAATTTTCTTAACATCAAAAGCAAAGTAAGTCAGCTTTGCTATAATCAAACTTAGGTAATCATTGATTAACATTCTATCAAGGTTTGGTTCTGAGGGAAATCAATTGTTATTTGGCTTAAAATACTTAGATTTTTTTTTTATTTCTAGACTTTTTATTTTTTAAATATATAGCCTAACAATCAAAGCTACAGAAGTATAATGTTTCTAAACCGCTTCTTTGTTAACTCTTTTAGTATGAAGATGCTAATAATAATTCAAAAACTGAAGCAATTGTTCATGAAGATGATATTAGAAACAGAAAATTTAGACACTCGAAAAAAATATCGAATGCTTTTGTTGATTCTGAAGAATTCATATATGTAAACACTTGATTATTTATAACTTAAATTATGAAAACATAGACTTTTAAATGTTTTTAAAATATGTGAGGTTTTAATATGGGCAGTAAAATTAATATTTTTCCATACAGAAACTGATTTTAAGGCCCATTACACACAATATGGATCCAGTAATGCTTGGCTTACTTACAGTGCCAGTTGATCACAGTGGCAATGTTAAGTTCAAATGAATCTTTCACACGCTACAGAACCAAAAACCATACTTACAGTTTTCAATCAAATAATGACAATGTTAAACGCACTACAGTCGAAGTGTGTAGCTGCAAATATTTTCACACTACAAATTAAATTAGAATTTCCACCACTTGATTGAGAGCTGCATGGAATATCAAAAGTACAGTTTTCGCTTCCGTGAAATGTGAAGGATTCAAATGACTTAACATTGCCACTGCCATCATCCAGCATTGTAAGTAGGTCAGATATTACCGTAACTGTTGTGTGTGAAGCAAGCCTAAAAATCTATTCTTTGAAATAATTCATCAAACATAAATAAAATTTTGTGAATTATAAGATGGCTATACACTTGTTAACCACCGTCTGATTTAGATTTGTTTTGTTTTAAACAAAAAAAGTTTTAAAAATTCTTTATATCCAAGTTAAAAAAAACTTTGATATGAAGAATTTAAAAAAATAAGAGAAAATTACTGTGTTGTAAAATATTTAACTAATTCTTTATAGTTTAATTATCGTGTAATGTGAAATAATTAAAAAAAGCTTTTTAGAAAAAAGAATCCGTGTTGAAAGAAAAGCATTGAATTTTGGTGTTGTTAAAAGTTATTTATATGCTTGATAAACTTTGCAATTATTAAAATACACTTTATAATAAGAAATAAATTATTATTATTACACAGTGGTATATATTTTTTCCCTGCAATTCTTATAGTTTGTAGTGATGTAAATCATTTATCAAATACAAATAATCTAAAACTAAGTTATAATGTATCATTTACAGGGAGATACTGCTTGTGAAACATATGCAGATGAAGTTAATGCTCCAGACCACACTGAGCATTTACCATGTGAAGGTTCACCTGAGAAACAGAAAAGAAGTTCTAACAATTTAGTTAACCTTTTAGGAGATAATCAAAATTTACATTCTGACAGTAAATATACACAAGATTCAGTTGCAAGAAATGGGCAAAGTGCTAAAAAAAGAAGTCAAAATTCTGAGTTACTTGCAGTTTCTAGTGTGTTTCCAAGAAAGTCTTCACAAGTTTCCATTGAAAAGAATGTGCTAACTACTAAAAAAAGTAGTCGAAATGCTGAGTTACTTGAAGTTTCTAGCATGTCACAAAGAAATTTGTCACAAATTACTAGTAATGGAAACGTGCAAAGCATTCCGAAAAGAAGTCAAAATGCTCAGCTGCTTGAAGTTTTTTGCGATTCTCCAAAAAAAATGTCACCAGATTGCGTGGAAAGACATTTGCAAAGTACCCCAAATAGAAGCTTAAACCATGGGCACAGAAATTCGCCTCAGGTAATTGTGTACTTTCTTTCCCTTTTGTCTATTTATGAATTGGATTTAGTTATTAACTGTGTTATTATATTTAGTTTTTAAGCCTTTACAACATTTTAACTTGATTACTTTGAATTGCATCAAGTTTTTTAAAGATTTTTTCTAATTAAATCCAAGTTTTTTGAATGACTAGACTGTTATTGAAAACTACTTGATTTCATTATTAGTGTTTAGTAATTGTAAATCGTCTTTATTCATTTAAATATTGTATTTAATGTTACATCCAAGTCTGATTTGATAATTCATAGTATTAAATCAGAAATTTTATTTATTTGTATTACATTGAAACTTTATAATTCAAAATATTTTACTTTTATACATTTCAAATGTAGAATATCGGGTTATATTCAAATCTAAATTATTTAACATTTGTTAATTTTAATATTATTTTAAGTCTGTTTCAGATTTAGAAGGTACATGTGCTATTTCACCAACACCTCTTAACAAAAAGACTAAACCCATACCTAAACTACTAACATCTGAAACTCAAAAACCTACTAATTCTCTCTTAAAAGATAACGAATATGTTGCTGAAAATAGAACAGTTAAAAAGGTTTCTAGAATGACTGCAAGAATGAGTCTTGGAAGAAATGCTACTGAATCCAAAAACAAAGCAAATATATCATTAAATAGCAGCAGTAGTAAGAAAAAACTTTTGTATAACATCCACAAAGCACCTATATATGATGTTCCACCTTCAACCAAAAAGTGTATAAATGATATGAATGCCAACATCAGCCACACTTCTCAAACTTTTCTATCTCCAAACGAACACCTAGCCATAAATGAACCAGCAAAGAAAGAAAATAAGCATTGCAGTTCTGTAAAAGATATACCACAAATTTTAAATTCAAAAGTAGCTGTTTCAAAATCAAATAGCAATTCCAATTTAATTTATGAAACTGAAAGAGGACCTGTAAGTGTTTGTTTTACTGATTATTTATAACATTTTTCTTTTGTCCAAATTACTGATTAGTTTTTATTATAATGATTTATAATAAAAATTAGTATTTCAAAAATGGGCAGATTTAACCCATAGAATATTCATTGTCGAAAACTTCTCTGATAAATTGTCATCTTTATTCATGACTTAATTTTTGCACACTACTTTTAACAAACTGGGACAAATTATATTTTTTATTATTTATATATTTATTCCCTTAATTTTAATGATTATTAACCAATACAACTAATCTTTTAACACTGTAAATAAAAAAAACTGTATTATATTTATGCGACTTCAATTTAGGATATGTTTACGTTCTAATCATTTCAAACTGTTTTTTTTAACAGTAAACATAAAGTTGTGAATGGTGGTAATTCTTTAACTTTTTTACAGACTGACGTTCATCTCTTAATACTTTAATTTTTTTTGCTTAGTACCTTAAATAAAATTACTCTAATGAATTATTTGTGATATTTGGTAATTTGTAATATTGGTATTTTGTTAATATTTAAATATGCATTTTTTATTTGTTTTTAGATTTCTCCCATCCTTGCAGCTGCAGAAAACTGTATTCAAGAAATTGATACTCTGAGACATGTTTTAAATAATAATTTACCCACAGAAGATAAAGGTAATTGAGAATTGATATGCTAATGTTTACTTAATATAATAAGTCATAAGTTTTATATTTATCATTTCATTTTGTAATTTTTAAATTTATACAAATATTTGCTTCAATTTTTTGAAAATTGATTATTTACAGTGATATTTTAGTTTTCTTATATTGCAAATCAGTTGATTGATGACTGTTTCTTTTATTACAATATTTTAGTGGCTTTTTTTAAAATCTATCATATTATACATAAAATGTATAATTTTGTTCACCAATAATCTAAAAATAATCTTATTAAAATTGTATTTTGTTTGGCAGAATTAAGTGATTTCGAAATGGAAGTAGAAATGACAGATCATCAGTCCAAAATCAATAAGTAAGTTTTGAAAGTAGCAGCTTGATAAAGTAATTATTTCACATTAATATAATCTTTTAATTGTGTTTTTAATTGTTGCAGGTTACATGATACTAATATGACAGTAAAGAAGCATAGGGTTTGTAAATTTTTTAATTAAAACAATTTCTTTTCAAAATTCTTGGTTTAATGAAATATATGTGGGTGGTTTTCTAAAAATATTGACTTTTGCCAATAAAGATTGGAAAAAAAAATCTTTTTTAACTAAACATATTATTTATTACCATTACACAATGTGTAAAGCTTTTCAAATAATGATCAGCAACAGCAAATTTGTTTAGATGTTTATTAGAAAGTATTTTTTAAACATTTATTGCTATCCATTGTATTTTATTGGCACTTATAGTTTCTGTAAATATGTTCTAAAAATATAAAAGCTGGAGACACCTATAAAATGGGGTAAGAAACCGAAATCTATAAATTCTTTGATGGAAATTGATTATAAATATTAAAATAGTTATATTTCATCCTCTGTGACAGCTGCATGATATAGTAAATTTGTTTTGAAGGTAGGTAATTGTGTGTTGGTGGGGACATGGAACAGAACACTACATTTCACTATATTTTATATTTTTAGGTACAGTTTTATTGGAATAATGTGATAGTTATGCATATAATTTTCTTTTCTTTAAGCATTTTAAATAATAAAAACTAAATTATATAAACAACTTTTCATGAAAGATATTGTTCAGAGACACAAAAGTTAAGGTTTTGAGGAAATCACTCCATATGTTTTTGCTTGAAACTCTGTTACACGGAATGCAAAAAAATTATTTATGTACTACTATGCCTAACAAAAGCAACTTTGAGTTAAGATAATTTGGAATCAATTTTTTAGATTCCTGATACAATGGCTGATTTTTAAAAGGAAAGTGGAATTTTTTTATTTCCTCCAATTAAATGCATTGGAAATGAAAAATTCCAAATGATTTTTCTGAAAAATTATTGATATCAGGTACAGTGTTGCTTTAAAGTTGGATTGGGTTCCAATGCAGGTTTTGACATTTTCACTTAACTATTACTTAAAATAACAAGTCCCTCTACAGTTAGCCTATGAATAGCTCTAGCGTAAAATCAATCCAACCAAACTGAACTTGAAATATTGCCGATACATCCCTCTTCTATATACTAAAGTCTTGTATTGTACTATTACTGTATAATTTTAAAACTATATTCATTTGTGATTTTTAATTTATTTTAGTTTTCATTGAACAAACCACCTTTTTTTATTATTGTATGCGTACTAAAATGTTGTATTTTTTGTATTTTAAAAATGATGTTCAAAGTAACTTTAAGCAAAATTTAATTCTTTTTGCAGATTACTCGCAGTAAGAAAAACCAAGAAAATAATTCCAGACATGAAAACTCGACTGAGTAATTCACTTATTTTATTATTTATTTTGTTGTTTTAAAGTTGCTTGAAAATTTAATCGTACTTATTTTTTTTCTTTTAGATTGTTTGATGATGAAGAACCTCAGATTGTTACTATACACTCTCCTGAAAGGGTAATATCTTTAATAAAGCAATTGCACATTTTTTAATTACAAAATTCATTATGCTGAAAAGGTGAATATTAATGTTATTAGTTATAATAAATATGAAAATGTGTGCATTAATTTTAACTATTTTATTTATATTATGAATGTGGTTGAAAACTTGTTTTAAATTTAATATTTTTAAATGAGAATTAAGCATTTATATTTATGTTAAATCTAGATTATTAAATGTATAGTATGTATTATGCAATACGCCTTTTCTTGGAAACTGTAGCTTTTTATTGACAGTTCTTCTAATAGAAGAATTGCTTATATAATTATATTTAACTTAACCATACCCAGTTTAGAATTAAATTGTTGTTGCAAGACATAATTTAATTTTAGCTTTGAAGCTTTAATCTTTTACCTTAAATTTCTCTCCTGTTTAGAATGTGTGTGTCCTGTTAATCAGAATAGGCTTCCATATTTTTATATCAATTTTATTTTTAATTCACATTACAAATTATGTAACTTGCAATATAGATTCAAATTAAGGGGGAAAAAAGCATAATTATATTTTGTAAATTTTCTAATAATAAAAAAATAGATATTTGTTTGATAGTATATGTCCCAACTGTTTTGTAAACTTTTTTTAAATGGTTATCCGTTCTTCAAATGTTAGAAGTCCCGAAAAGCAGCGGTGAATGCAAGAAAAAGAAATAAAGTTATATTAGAGCAAAAAGGTTCTGAAACCAGTTTTGAAGGAACCCAGAAAATTAATCAACAAAATATAACAGATGGCTTAAGGTTTGTAAAAAAATTTTAAGTAAAAAATTTTGATAGTATTGATAAATGCATAGTTTTAAATAAACCATAGTGTAAAAATAATAAAAAATAAGGTAAATAATTTTTAATGATTGCTTGTGAAACATGGAATAATACTTTGAAATATATAATACTGCTTTTCCTCTATCGAAGGTTAAAAAATAAAATCCGACTAAAATTTTACAAACATTACAAAGCAATTTTTGCCTTTAATACAATGTACAAATATGATGTTTAAAGTAAGATATATGCAAAAGAATCTTTTTTTATTTTGTATAGAATAAAAATTAAACAAAAAATTTATTAAACACAACTTTTAAATATATTTTCTTTTCTTCTTTATATAGTCAAGAAACTGTAGAATATGATGTCCATGAGGCTTTATTACCTTCCAAAGGAAAAGTATTGACTTCATATAAAAGAAAAACACTAGATAGGTCAGTATATTTAAATGGTTTTTAATTGGAAATTGGTTTTGATTTCTACTGGGGGAAAGAATAAAACAAAACTTCTAATCAGGATACCGATGCAGGTTAGTATTTCAAGAGAAATAAGTTATTCTCTAAAAAGTGGACTGAAAGATGGTACAGATGGTTTTATTAACTTTTGAAAAATGTTGCAAAATCAAGTGATTTTGAGTTTTTTAAAAAAGGCATATAAGTTATATATTTTGTATTTTTTGCATTAGAGATAAAAGTGAAGATATGTTAGAAACTAATGCGCCAAAGTCGCTAAAAAAGCCCAAAACTGTGAAGAAGACAGACAAAAACTGGGAAAGTTTTGATGAGGATGAATATGTTTTTCGTACACCACCACCATTAGTGAAGAGGAAAAAGCGTAAGCGCTCTGTTTTTTTCACGGATACTGAAACCGGAAGCAGTGAAGTTAGTTGGCTCAACAAAATAAATCTATTTGAAACCCCAAAAAAATCTTATTCTAATAGGTAAAATATATTTTTAAATAATTATTTTAGTTGCATTCAATTATTCTACAAAGTAACTTATTTGAAAAAACAATTTATATTTAAACTTAAATTTAATTACACATCAGAGTAATTATGTGCACAACATGACTCGTACAAATTATTTAATTTTTTTAAAAATAAGAATACTGGAATCAATGTTTGTGCTAGAAATACTAGTCTGCATCTACATGGTAAAATATATTATTCACCATAAAAAATAAATAATATGGTACATAAAACTTGTATGGTAGTTTGGAGCATATAAACAAAATTATTAAACTAAATTTAGTCCAATGAATCTCTTTTGATGTCTGAAAACCATCTAACAATGATGTATGTAATCCTATAGCAACAAAAGCCATAATAACAAGTCAAAAGACCAGATTCCATGGAGATTATAAACAATTTCCATCCACTGTTTATTTTTTTTTAAATTTAATGAGACTTAAAGGAAGTAAACATTGCATTGTATTCCTCAAAAAGTTATATTGTATTGCATTATAATCCTCTTAAAGCTAAGTTTTAGATGCCTATAGGGATTAATAATTCTCTTCTTGCCTATTTTCAAAGTACTACACAATGTAAAGAGTAGGGTCAGATAAATCTATTGTGTGACATGCCCAAGGCAGGCTAAAACTTGGATAGGACAAGTAAAAAAAATTCCAAATTGCGGAAAGGGCAATTGAAACGTGCTAATTTTCGACTTATTTGTTAAGAATTTGTCCAACTAGGAAAGTAAAAATTTGCATATTTTTAAACCTTGTGTAGCGTATTCTTTATCCATTATCACTTACCTTGTTTTTCCTTTTTTAATGTGTTATTTGTTTATTTTAAAACTTTTTTTATAGGAAGAAAACTATTGAATCAAAGAAGGTAATGAAGGAAATATATTTTGTTCACTCTTTCAATTTTGAATGAATTAAAAATAGTTATAAGCTACAATAATTTATGTATGTTTTTTTTTTTGGCTAATTTATAAATAATAAATATTATTTATATCTAGGAAGATATGAAAGTTACAATAATCTCTTAACTGAGTTCACAAATCGAGGCATTAGTTTTTAGATGGAAATTTTTAGTCAAAATCGATTTATTTAATTTTCACCAATTTATTATTTTCTAAACATATTGCATGTTAGTATATCGAATTTTTGTATATTAAACTTATAATACTCTCAATTTTTTTTATATTTATTCTGACAGTTACTGTATATATTGTCCTAATATTGCATGAATATTATAGCAAAATGTTTTACTTAGCTTACATCAATAATCTGAATACATATGTGTTAGAAGTTATTTTTCTTCAAGCATTAAAGTTTTTTCAATGTACATTGCAGAAAAAGCCAGTCAAACAAAAACCAAGAAGATCTAAGAAACCTATAATTACACCTTCAAATAAGGTCCAAAGAAATAAAGCTTCAGACTCTGAAAGCAGATCAAGAAGTGCCTTTTCTGAATTTAATCTAGTCATAGAAAAAGAAAAAATTCCTTTACCATCTGCTGAACTGTCAGGGTTGTTTCGTTCCTTGAAAAGAAACTCAAGACACTCCAGCATCACAGAAGATAACTTTCAATCAAGAAATCAGGAGGTAGAATTAGATGGTTGTTACGAAAATGAAAACTCTGTACAACTTTGTTATGGTGATAACATATCCTGCATTTCGGAGAACTCCGCATTAAATTGGGGTTTTAATAAATCTACCAATGCAAAGCAACAAAAAGTTAGACCCTCTACTAGTGGACGTTCAACAATTGAACCTGAAGTTTTATCTAAGGATAAAAAGAGCATTAAAAATTCTAATGTTTCTCATAAAAGTAAAAACTCAAAAGACGTTAATACAAGTAAACAAAGATTGGCTAATTTACTTATGTCCAAACCCATTATCGAAAAAAGCAGAAATGTTGAGCATTCAACTAGCAATGATTACACTATTGTTGAAGATCCAACAAAGAAACAGAAAACTAATGCAGGTCAAGGATCTGAGGGATTTATACGTAATTCTGTTGCAGATACAGTATCAAATGATCCCCAAAATGTTCAGATTGCTTTAGAAACTGTTGTTAAAGTTTCTCCATTTAAAAGAAACAAGGCTGTTACTTCAAAGAGATGGATATCACCCAACAAGATTGTAGAAGTTTCTGAAGAACAATCTATTTTGGAAGACATGAATACTTTGACAGAAAAGTCTTGTAAGTAGATTGTCATAATTTCCTAGTAAGCAAAATGTCTTTTTCAAAGTTATTGTAGAGTTGAGCTCATTTATGTACTATTAAGATAATATAATAACATTGGTTACATAAGTAAATGACATCCTTATAGTATTTATTATTTGGATTCATTATATAATGTTTTAAAGGTTTGTAATAAACTTCGCTGCAGCTTTTATTCAAGCCAACCATGCAAATTAAAAATAAAACTGCTTATAGATGGCTTACTAATCACCATGTGGGAGCATACTGTACTTAAAAACAATTATAAATTAAACATTAATTCCTATTTGGGTTTTTTTGTTTGTTTTTTAAAGAACACTAAAAGTCTAAAAGTTTTATTCTTATTTTACCAGATGGAATGGATAGTTGAATTTGATAAATAATACATATAAATCTACATCTGATCAATTTTTGGAATTAAGTACATGTCTACCTTTTTTGCTAAAGCATTAAATAAGATGTTGTAAGCAAATTAATCTAAAATTTAGGTCCATAGCTAACTCAAGGAAGAAGAGTTTAACTGCACTTATAAACTAATTGTTACTTAATACAGACAATCTTTTTAACCATGTTTAAAATTTTTAAGATTCGTGTTCGATTTATCCAGTTTTTAACTATATCTTTATTTTATTACAGTAAATGAAAGGAATGACGATACAGATAAAAATAAGAAGAGGCATTTATATTCCTATCTTGATGTAAACTTTTCCTTATTTGTTCATTTATATTTCTATGACTTATGTTTATAACACGTATATAATTTTTGTCTTTATTTTGTTTTGTTGTTTAATAAGTTTTATTTTTGTGTTAGAGTTTATCAAGTGTATCTCCTAATCCTGAAACTGCTGAGAAAATAGGTATGTATTTTTGAATGAATAACATTTGGAATAATTGTTTTATAAGTTGATCTGTACTTATGTTATAAATATCAGCATTACATGGAGCAGTGAAACTGCAATATTTTTTGTTCTATGGTGTCTGAGAAATAAGACAAGTTTTAAAAAATGTTTCCAGCTAGTTTTAAAATATTTACGGGTAATGTATATTTAAATTTAAAAGGATAATATGCTTAAAAGTGACAAACAAAAACTTCTTTGTTCTTAAAGTGAATATATATTCAAATACTTAGAAAGGTTAATGTAATGTTTCATAACTTTTATGCAAAATATAATCCCATCTGATATTCTGATAATAAACTTTCTTGGTTATTCTAATATCTATATATTTAAAAAAAAGTAAGTTTTTTGTATCTGTACGACACAATTTTTATAGGACAACTCCGATTTTTTTACTGAATGTAACAAATGCTATAATTTCATGTCCACAAAATATTTTTAAAAAATTCAAATCAGTTTTTTAATTAAAAAATATTTTAAAAAGCCAAAAATTGTGTTTTTTCGATGAAAAAAAATCTGTCTTATAAATAAATCGGAATTTGTTAAAAGTAGTATTATAACAACGTATGAATTTGGGGTTCGTTAAACCACTTGACAATTAACTTGGTATATTTTAGTTGACATCAAAAGTATAAATTTAGTAATTTTACAAGCGCTGTGAGCCTTCGGAGATTGGGCAGAGTGCGAGCTTGCGAGCTGAGTTACGTTTTACAGCAAACCTAGAATGCGAGCTTGCGAGCCAGTGAGATTGCGTAGCAATCCAAGGGTGCTCGCTTGCGATCCTAGGGGCGCAGCCCCTAGTAAAATAAAAATAAAGTCTTGTAAGGAAAGCTGGGTAGAAAAATCTTAAGATATCTTTTTTATCAGCAAAATTTGACAATGTTTTTTTTCTCTTTTTTTTTAATATTATTTGGAAATTCTATAATATGTAAAGGATATAAATTACCTTTATGTTTGAGATTTAGCATTGTGATATTTTTTGTACAAATATATTTTTATGCAGGGATTGCAGAAGATTTCTTAACACTGGAAAACACAAAATCAAATCCTTTAATAGAAAAAACTTCAAAAGAAGGTTTGCTCCAGCATTCAATACCTGAAGAAAAAATTGCAAAAAGTAGTTTGAAAAGGCCTAAGCAGCATGCCATTAAAAAGCATCAGACAGATTATGCTAAAGTATTTATTTATTTATTTATTTTTGTATCTACATGTTTATATTATGTGCACATACATTTGTATTAAAATATTTGCATAATGCAAATTTAAAATTAATTTTTTTCTGATAATTTAGAAGATTATATGTATTGAAAAAGATGGGTTTTTTAAAATTTTGATACTGCATGGTAAACAAAATTTTTATTGCTTTATATTTTACATTTTTGATTGTTTTGTTGATTCTAAAAAATTTAAAATGACATTAAAATAAATGATAATGTTGAGTATTCCATAATTATTATATATTTTGCCAAAATTCAAAATTTCATTAAATTGTTTAATTTTATTTATTTCATTTTTTAATATTTAATTATGCTATAAAAAATAAATAATATTATATTAAAAAAAATTTATGTATATTAAATAAAATGTATATATGAATTTTTGCAAAATTTATAATTCCAATTAAACATTAACTTCAATAGTGTTGAATATTTAACATTATTTATAATTTTTGTCGAATATAATTTCAAGTTATTGATTCACAATATTTTAAAGTTAAAATTTAGTTTCATTGTTGTGAAAATTCTCAATTGATAAATATTATAAAATAACTATAAATGTATAATTATAATAATATCATAAAACTTTAATATATATTCTTATATATATATATTATATATAATATATATATAATATCATATATATTATACGTATATATATAATATATATCATTTAGGAATTTAAAGTTACTGTTCATCATTGCAAAGTAAATCTGTGCATCAAAATGAAGAGAAGCATTCGGAAACTAAAATTTTAAATCATGAGCCTTCTGATAGGTATTTTCTTTTTCTTTTCACAATTAGTGTGGGATACATTTTTTTCCCTTTTAACCCTTAAGGTCCACAATTTTTTTTTTGCAATACTGTATGTATATTTTTAGGGCAATAAATTTCCTTGTGTGTATGATGAACATAAGAAAATATATAATTTTTTCTAGAATGATATATTTTGCGGCAAAAAATAATTTGTTGCATTTTTTAAAAACTTTTTTGTATATTAAAAATAAAAATACACATGTAAATCTCAAATAAAATTTCTGATAGAAAAATATATGTTTAAAATCGTGTTCTCCCGCACTCGTGGGCTTAAGTTCTATGAAAATATTATAAATGATTGCTATATAGACTCTATATGAGTTTAAAAATTAAATTAAGAAATACCAAATGAAATTCCATGAAATAGATTTAGGTATAAAACAAATTTGTATTTAGTAGGGTTTTTAAAAAATATTGTTTTTCATTGTTTTCCTATCTAGGTCACTGCAATCTTCTTCAGCCATGTTTCAGAAAGATCACAGTAACGAAAAAATATCTTGTGAATATAATTTGGTGACTGTAAGTTTATACTTAACTACTAGTTAAATTTTGTTTATGATATAAATTATTTTTTATAATTGCGTGAAAAAAAACCGATTTTTACACTATAATTTTAATATCAGACGCGTGCGAAAAGTTATACTTTTTAGAAACAGTGATAAAAAATTACTTTTTTTCACTCTTTTCATAAGATGCCAACGTTTCAAGTAAAATTTCTATTTCATAATATTCATAAAATCCAGAAATTTATTGATCTGCTTTATTTATAAATATTATGCTCGTGAATGTTTTTATTTTTTAATCAGTATCCATGTTCAAATGTTTGACTTTAAACTAAAAAATGTTTGCTTTTTGTAGTTCCAGAGATTTATCGATGCTGATCTTCTTTACGTAAAAAAATTAGCACGTGAATTATTTTTGAACCAATAAGATTTGATTTTTTTCACGTAATTATAAAAAATAGTGTATGAAACACGTGTGAAAAGTAAACTTTTTAAAACACGTGTCATTATTTCACTCGCTCGTACCTCGCTTGTGAAATAAAATCCACTAGTTTTAAAAAGTGTTACTTTTCACACTTGTTGCATAAATAACTATTGTTTAACAGTTAATACTTTTTTGAAACTTATTTATTGTTAAAGTTTTTATTCATAGACATTTCAATCAATACTTTCAGAAAACATCTGTGTTGCATATATTAAGTGATGAAGTTAACAATTTAACATTTAGACTGTTTTGTACGCTGAAGAAATGCATGTCTGATTTTCGGTAAGTGACAAAATATTTTATGCTCCCTTCATTACTTAATATTTTTTAAAAATCTTTTATAAGGGAATAAGTATTGAAATTTTCTAAATTTGTGAGTATTGCTTGATAAATAATGGTAAGACAGGGCAGACATTATTTCAAAATAAGTTTAATTAGTAGAAATAGTCATTGTTCTTGAGTTAGTTATTGAACCTTTAGACATGTTAGTATGGGTACAATCATAAACATATTTTTATTTTATATTTTTACGTTTAAAATATTGTATGGTTTTCTATATTTTTTTCACTAATGTAAATTTTCTTTTATCTATAAAACATTAAAAAGAAACTTTCAAAATTTACTTTTGATATATTTTAAACTTAACTATAATTTCTTAAAATTACAGAATTGCAGTATGATTAAACTCCTACATATATTTTTTTTAATTATAGGCAAAAGATGGTTGCACTGAGAGAAAGTATTGTAAAAACTGCAGACAGTATGCTTGCAAATGAATCAAAGTTCTCAGAAAGAGATTTACAGTCACTAGCAAGTGACTGTAGAAAAAGTCGTCTACATATTCAGAAAAAGTATGCATATCTTTTATATATATTAGTTACAAATGTAATAATTAGCCACATTTAATTCTGGGATGGAATGTCACAGCAAACTTATTTAATGTTTTCCTTAAATTATAAAGATCTAGGATTCAAGAAGAAAAAATAGTTATAAACAATTTTGAAAGCTATAGCAAAATTGTTTAGTTTGTTTTCTTTGGTTTTTAGGATCATTACAAAAAAGTTTTTTTAAAAACTTAGGTGACATGTTAATTTTGTTGTTGCTGATAAGTTATAAGGATTATTTTGTGGTGATCAGCACAACTACCCAATACGGCAAAAGAGTTATTACTCTGTCGTAGACGGTTCAGCATTGGGGCTAGCATGCAAGAGGTTCCAGGATCAAAACTGGGCTGACCCTTACCTCTTCATTGCGGGCATAGGCGTCATTTAAGGGCACATATCTGACACAACCATTAGGAAAAGTTCTGAGATTAAAAGCAAGCATCAAAGTCCTGTGGTTCAAAGCAGGCAAAAAAACATTTGAAGACTTCAGGCAGCATCCTAAAAATTAATTTTACCAAACCACATCAATTTACTCCCTCAACTCACTAGAAGGGGAGTACTGTGGCTGTCAGCACAAATACCTAATAATAGCCCTCATGAGTCGTGACCGAGTAATTATTGTGTCGCAGATGGTTCAATATTGGACTAACATTTCTGCATGCCAAAATGTATATGCAGTTTAAAAAAATCTAGGCCTTCGCCACATTCCTCATCGCATTAATATTACTACCCAAGATATAGTTGTACAAATCCTGTGTTGGCATTTTTCGAAATTTTAAATCATTATTAACATTTTCGGAAGGGAAATAGATTTGTATGTATATGACTTATGTATTAAGTGATCACATTTTTTTTTATATAACATCAATTCAATTTTGAAAATATATTTTAAATTTTATACATACTTTGAAATTCAATAGTTAAAAAAAAGAAAATTTAATGTTTTAAAGCAATGGCAACTTCCCTCAAAACATATAAAACATCACAAGAGAAGCTTTGCTATAGTGAAACATTAAAGCTTGATTACACAATTTTTAAAACTTGTGCTTTTAATTGGTAAATTATATTACAGCGAGTGCTCTAATGGCTTTAGCCATTCTTAGGTTTAGCTACTTTAATAATGGTCGATTGCACAAAAATTTCAATTTCTTAAAATTGCTTAAATTTCAATTTCTAAATGTAAAAATCCAGATTTTAACATTTATAACAGGTGTATAAAGGTGCTGCCCTTTGTGCCACCTTGGCGGTATGGACGAATTCCATCTCAAGAACTGTCCTGAAATTTTTAAACTTTTACCTAATTTAGACAACTCCAATAAGGCTAATTGTGACATTTGAATTTACACTGATTCTTTTTATTGGGCTGCTCGTCAACTGATGGCAGAGATGCCATTGACGGGAGTAGGATTAAAAAACATTTATAACATTTGTTTGAAATAAAATCCATTCATCAAAAAAAAAACTCCATAATAAATTTGTATAACTGTGACCAAAATTGTACTTACTCTGATACTACTTAAGATATTATTATTATTTTTTTCAAATATGTAGCTTGAGAAAATTATATGCCATGGGCAATGAATATTTTGAGTCTGAAAAGAGACTGGAAAAACGATTGGCAAAAAAGAATGTAAGTGAAACTAAATATTATGAATTCTTTGAATTGCTTGGTGAAAAACTTGTGAATCACACACATCATTATATGTTTTTAAATTTTCAGAAAAAAGCAGTCGTAAAATATACCAAAAGTTTGCAAATCGCTCAAAGTATTGCAGAAAAGGCCTTGGTAATTATGCAGTTTATAATCAATTTATACAACCTTTAAAATTAAGACTTGATTATTATTTTGACTACATATTCTCTTTGAATTTCAGGAGGAACGATTTCTTTTAAAATCAAAAGCATTTTTGAAGAGCTTTTTGAAAAAAATGGAACTAGTATAACTAGACGCAATCATTTGTAATATTTTAAAGCTTTTTTCCAAGATATATTTGTTATTGGTTTGCATTTGATGTCTAAGTTTTGACCGAATATTAGATGTTATTGATAGCATTTAAATTGTTACATAAATATTTTTAATTTATTCAACAAACAGGAACCCACATATATGTATCTATATTATGTTGATTAAGTTTCAATAAAAGTAAGTTAACTTTATAAGAAATGTGTTTTGGATTTTTTAAAGCATAATTTTTTTTATTTAGTCACACACTAATTTTGAATTCGAGTTTATTGCATATTTGTTTTCATAAATAAAATGTCCTCCAAGAATATAATTCCTGTGTCTGTTGTTATTGTTGTCCTTGTGTCCATGGACAATGTGGTAGAGAGTCTATATGGCTTCAAAGGCATTGATAAGTCTCTGCCAGTATCGATGCATCCCAGCTGTATAGGATCTTACACCTCAGTGGAACCAGGTTAATCTTCAAGAGACTCACCGTAACAGTTGGGCATTCCCAGATGTGGTTGAGTGTGAGCTGGACTTCGGGGCAGTTTTTGCAAGGAACGTAGGTTCTCGTTTTGTCTGGATGAATCTTCATGCTTCTAAAATGCTCAGTTCTAAGCCTGGCAATAGTGGATGTAATATTTATGGGGCAATCAAATTCTATTAAGAGGGGTTTCTTATATTGAGTTAGCATCAGCAAGTGTGATGGTATTACAATTCTGGTCGAGTTCTCTAGCTTCCTGTGGCTGTAATGAGACATTATTTTAAACAAACCTTCAACAGTTATTTTTTCTTGGAAAGTTGCTTACACTGGGATAAGAGTTGTAATTTAGAGTTAGGGGACGTACATAAATTACGTCATGCACAGAGGGGGAGGGGTATGCACCAACGTGACGGACCGTGACATGGAGGGGGTAGGGGTAATCGCTTGCGTGACGTAACGATTCAGAAAATTTCACTTTTGCAGGGAAAATCTGTTTAACCATAAAATGAAGGGTTTTTTTTAGAAAAAAAATCTGAAACAACGTGACGTAATTTTAGGGGGAGGGGTCAAAAAAAGTCAATTTTGCGTGACATACTTTATGTTCGTCCCCTTAATCTTTTAAATAAACAAGTACAAGTTTTTTTTTTAAATTAACACAATAAAACAAAAATGCAATTGAATTTTTACAAATAATTTATTCAAAATAAATAACATGAAATGTAACAATACAAAAAGGAATGTTTAGAAAACCACACAGGATTGTTAATTATATTAGTTCAGTTTTAAAATTTACATTATGTCAGATTTATTAAAAGCTGATAAATGAAGTCACATAAAAATTTTGAAGTAATATTTATTATGCATATAGTGGGACATAGTAGGATATAAGCATTAAAATATAAAATTAAGGGGGAATGACCTCAACTCCAAACCAAAGCGCCTCTGCGTTAATCGAATGGAAAAAAATATTTTTTAAGCCACATTTCTCCTGTATGCTGAATATTTTTACAAACGTTTTTTTTTTACATGATAAATGTTGCTGACTTACAGGTATATATAATCCCACTTTTTGAAATTGGTTTGAATAGTTTATGTAAAATTATCATGCGGTTAGTCTGGCTCATTCGATCTTAATGAAGGCAAGTGGTGTACATGCGAAAGCACTTCAACCAGCATTTGAAGTTAAAAACCCAGACAGAAAGTGCATTTCAAAGTTAAATTTATAGAATTTAGTAAACAGCAATAAAAAATAATTACAACAAATTTTAAAAAAGCATATATTTAAAGTTAAAATATTCAGTTTTTATTATAAAGAAAGTTTTATGAAACATTGTTTTGGATTTAGCAAATGGATTGCTGGACATTTAAAGATAATTTTAATAAAACATCAAACTTATTATCATTATTCCCTTATTTTTTCAATAAAATTTTATTTTAAAGTCATTGGTCAAAGTAACAAATAAAAAAAAACTAAATATTAAAATTTTACTTGAATTGTATCATTGATGTTCAAAACAAACATTCACCAAATACATTTATATGTAAGTTCTTCATTTACATAGGATAAATTGGTTTTGAAATTAAAAAGAAAGTTTCAATAACAAAAGTATTGGTTTTAATACTTTTTTAGCTATACAATAGTGAACAGCTTATTCAAAAGTACAGTTAATAAATCTATTAAAAAAATATATAACTTGAAATTACTAAACCAATTTTAAAGGCAGTGTTTTTGGCTTTATTTTTATATAATGCAGCTAGTATTAAATTGTTATAGTTAAATTAGAAATAATATATACCTGCATTTTATAAATGATACAAAAATATTTCTTAATTTAAGAATTTTCACAACTAATTCAACTTGGATGGATTTTGAACTTAGTTTTAAAGTTCTGGACATAACACTTTACCACAGAAAGTTTAAAAAAATATTTTTATAGATCAAAATAGTTTTGTGAGTTGATGAATTTCTATCTTTATAAGTAGTGCAGAAAACATTTATTAAAACCATTCAAAAATTTAAATATACTGTAAAACTGGTTAAAACATTAACTATATTTACATTTACAATAAACCAAGACCCAAACAGTTCATAATATAAAACAATGTTACTCAATTGAAATAAAACAGGAATCACACAATACAATAGGCTCCATCTTAACCTGACTCATTTAATCGTATCTCCCCTTTAACGGGCTTAATTTTTTTCATCATTAAAATTCGGCAAAAGTTACGTGCTTCATAATCGATATCCCATCCATATGATGCTATTAAGAAAACGGCAAAACTATGTGGCAGATTTCCAATTTTTTAGGCGCTAACAAAAAAAAATATGGATTTTTAATGGAATGTAACTTGTAATGCTTGAATAACATGGTGCATTACTATAATTGGGTATTTATTCATAAGGCAAATGTCATCAATGGATAAAATGGGCAATCAAATATGTTTAACACGTTGACTGCCATGATAGCGATGGAAATTTTTCAGCGATAGAGGCTGATGTGAAGTAGAAGAACATCCTGTTTTTTAAACCAGTTCGTTACAATGGAAATAAACTAACTTTTCTTCATTTTAGGAAAAGTAAAATTCTTAGTTCGAGGTTGTAAAATTAGGTTGGTTGAATTAACATCACTAACTAAAGCTACATGACAGCTTGTCGTAAAAATACGAGGAAATGTTCCTGGCCTTTCCCGACCGGATAACTCATCATCTGTCACCAATTATTGAATTGAAAGCCAACCAGATTGGTTTCAGGGATTAACTTTTTGATTATGAAATCATCATTAAAATTTCATAATTCATATTTTTGGGGGGTTTTTGTTTGAAAAAACTACAAAAAAATAAAACAGACCATTTGCAATTTTTTTAAAGCTAGATAGTTGAATAACAAACTAAATCGCACTACAAAATGCAGTATGTCTGGTGTCTGGTCGCCCTACACTTGAGACGAAAGATTTAATTTCCTTGTAATTTGAAATAGAATATACTCTTTCAAATCATCAAGTATTATTCCAAGCACAGTGGGATCGGTTGCAAAAGTGTAAATTCTAATATTCTACGTTCTATATCCTCGATTTGATCACCAAATAACCAAATTTGCTTGTGGTGTTAATATAATTCAAATATAGGTGTTAACATCCCTACATAATTACGGCTGTATTATATTTGTCGTCAATAGGCGAAAGATACATTTCACAAAAACTGCATAAGCTTTAAAATCTGGTATGGAAATTCATCAGTCACATCTGGGATTACTAGGTGTCAATTAAATATCATACAAAAGGGTAGATGAAAGAGCTAGATTGTGTAACCACTAGACCATCATGTTTATCAAGTTTTCAAACGAACTTGAACTCATAAGAATGGTTGGCGAAATGGTACTATGAATTTCATCAGAATGTGCTGTTATCGGTGAATCCGAACCACACCACGCGCTGGTGCGTGATTGGCAGTCAACATGTTAAACCTCAATGTCATTTTTCCGGTTTAACCAGATTTCTGCTTAACTACCCTTGCCCTCACTCCCATTCAAGCTGGTTAAGAGGTGTCTACTGTATTTTAATTGAAAAAATATATATATGCAGGTTTTACTTATATATTCACTGTGAAACATTTGTATTTGTTCGGAAATATAAAGTCAAAATTGACCTTTGAATAAATAATTTTGGTCTCAGTGTGAAATCTATTTTAGGTTGTTTAGAAAATGTTTTGGACATACACCGGACCACATACATCACATACATTTTAACATGGCAATCAAAGTTATCTCAAAGTAAATTTTTTTTTAAAGCAACTAACCAAGTTATGCTATCTCGATATCAGTTTTTCATGAACTATACTGTCAAATTTTTCAATTGGGTGACTAGACTAAGTAAAACAAAATATAATAAAATAGGCACATAAGTTAAAAATTAATATAAGTATTAAAAAAAGCTACCTAACACACAGCCACCACAAACGTATTAGTTAACAAAAATAGATATATTTATACAAGTCAAAATAGTTTTCGCTGAAGTAGCATCAAGTTTCATTTGTTTAGAATGCTAATTATCAAAAATTAATTTGTTAACAAAAAATTTTATTCAATGAATGACCAATTCTTTATCAACATTTCAATAGTGCGACATTTTTATTATAAATTAGCATTGGAAACTTTAAAAAAATGATAAAGTAATAAGACCAGTTATTTATTATTTTTTAAAAATAATAAGTAGTATCAAAAATTAACTAGTTGTAATAAGTTTTACTTTAAACCTTACTTTTCCACAAAGTTTGAATGTAATCGAATAAAAGTATATAAATTTGTTTTAATAATTTAAATTTAAATAATATTTTAAAACTTGTATAAATATCTAAGGACCAAACCCACCATAGAACTAAATTTGTAAACGGCATGGCACTAAAACCTACAAGGAACAAATTTTGTATATCAAATATGACTAGTTTGATTTGTTCAGATTTAAATCCTAAGACAATAATATCTTAACACATTTTTAAAAGTAGCATTTTATGTAAAAAAAATCACAAATGATGCATTGAGATACAATAAACATTGGCTTTGTTTTAGAAGCTAAGCATGTGTATTTAGGAAACCAATGCTTTTTTCCCTATCACATAAAATTCCCACTTAAAGTAATATGTGCGTCTTTTGATTTATTATATAGGATACAAACTTAGCATCAATAGAATGGCAGCAGTTAGCAGCACTAAGAACTTGTTTAAATGTGAACACAACAAGTTCCATTAAAATAGTTAACATTCTTTTCATTTTCTTTTCAGTTATTACTTTACAATTGAATTCATTCTGTACCTCAGAGCCAGACCAATATCATATTTTTTGAAAAACTTTAGAGGCAAAAAAAAAATACTGTGATCGGTCACATTTTTTGAAAATTAACTGAGCATCAAAAAGTTATAACCTTACAAACAAATGAAAGGGAATGTTTTTATGGCTAAATGACAATGAAATATACAATTAAACTAAAATGCTTGTTTAGCTCTGATGTACAGATTTGTGATTAAAACAGTGCAAGTAAAGAATATATTTCTTAATATTACAGATTTATAATTATTACTAGTATATTCTTGAAAGAACAGTGCAGTATTTTTTTTAAAAAACAAGCAACGGTAACAGAGTATTTAATCTGACATATTAAAAATAAAGCTTAACAATAATTTACTTATGTACTTTACTTTGTGTAAACCACCGTTAAGCAGACATAGATGTGTAAATTTTGATTTTGCTCTGTAATAAAACTTGTATATGGACGGAAACAGCATATTTTTTGCTATATTTAACTAGCTTTGTTTTGTTTTTGTAAAGGAAGATCTTATTTTAGGAAAATATATCAACTCTAAGTACACAAAAACTAATTGTTTGCAGTTTCCTCTAAGTTTCTACAAATGGAATGTTTTTACGATTCACGATATTGAAATAATCATTTCAATAACTTATCTCTTATTTAAAACCAACTTTGCAGGATCCTGCACTTGAATACTATGGAAATTATAAATTTCCCAGTCTTAAAGGTATATATACAGCCCTCATTAAACCATAGACCAGTTTATAAAAAAAACTACCACCGACGCTCTCTTAATGCCTGAAGAGCTGTAACTGTAATTGTGCCATAGGTTAAATCTTGACTGTAACTCTGTAATTCAGATTTAGCTGAGCTGCAATAGGATTGATTACAAGGGTTACCATACTGTCTTCTTCCAAATTTTCGGTCTGCACTTCTCTTTTCAGAGTGTGATTCAGTTTGACAAGTGGGCTAAAAAGATTGGAATAACTTGTCAATTGGAAAAAAACATTAATTTTAGTTAGTAAATTGATTTAAATTAAATAAGTATGAAAAAGTTCCTTTTATTAAAAAAAAATGTTTTTTATCATAGCTAACAAAAGCATACACAAATTAAAAATTCTGGCCTTAAGTTAGAAAGTTACTTCAGTACTTACTGTAGAATTTGACCCCTGGTCTCTTAAAACAACTGGATGTTTAAATCCCAAACTAAACTTTCCTCTTTCAGAAAGGAAAGGGGGTGTCAACGTTTTCCTTGCCATGGGAGCCATGGGTTGCTTCTTTGCAATTTGATTTCGTAAAAGGGCTTCTTTGCGTTCCTAAAATGAATAAAGTATATAGATATCTATAATAGTATTCCTAACCATCAAAATATATTTCCAAGTCCTGGATGCAACAAAAAATTTATAAATATTTTATTGGAATTTATTATATAAAAAAAGTTTAGAAATGAAAGATTCACTTACATCAATAGTAGGAATTTCTTCGAATATCCGCTGCTTGATAAACACTCGCTTTTCATTTTTCTTTTCTGAAAAATAAATTTACAGTGGTAATTTTTAATAAAGCATTGCGAAATTAAGCAGAGCTGTTAAGAAAGAAACATTCAATGATCAATTGAAGAGTTTACTGGAAGAACATGCTAAGTTACGAAAAGGTGAAAATGAGCTTTTAAGTTTTTTATGTTAGCACTTAGATACATTTAAAAGGCACTTAAAAAAATATACTTAGGTTAACTTAAAGTTTATGAAAATGGGAGAATCTTGTTATCTTTAAAGGAGGGAATAACATGTTCATTGACACAAAAATTTCAATTTTTTTTCAAAATTATGTCACTTAGCATGTTTTTCCACTAAGCTCTTCAATTGCACTTAGAGACCAATAGTAACACAAAGCAATTTAAAAAAAAAAATTTGCAAAAAGTTCTCCTTGTCTAATCTTTACTTGATTACCCAAGTTTATTTCAATGAATTAAATAAAATAGTATCATTGCTAAGTAGTTATGCTTGAATATGATTTTTCATAAGAATATTTTTTCTCAGCTTTTAAATTACTTTAAAATAACTACAATTGATAAACTAATGTCAAAATAATAAGAAAAATATTTTTTGTTGCCACTTCCGTGCATAAAAGTTTATCGACACAACAACATGCAGTGGAAGGTAAAATTAAAATCAGCACTACTTTGAAGAAAACCTTGTTCAGATTTTTGTATTGTTGGGCAACCAAAAAATAACTGATATTTTCACTATTTTTACATCTGAAAAACCTGTGTGAGTAAGTTAAGAGATTTCTGACTGTCTATTTACCAGCAAATGAAGGCACATGTATGGGAGGCATAGGTGACACCTGTCTCCTCTCTTCACTTTCTCCTATCATCTGTTAATTACAAAACAAATTAAAATCTAAAATAGACAAAAACGGTGAGTAAAACTGATTTCAAATAAATGAAACTTTATAATTTTACTTCATATAATTTATCCCTGTATTGATCCACAGATAATTTCATGTCATCACAGAGTGGGGGGACTGATTTTTCAAGTTCTGTTGGTAATTCTTGAGCATGATATCTAAAAAAAAGTTATTTAAATTATAGTTTTTATTTTTTAAAATAAACATTAACTACTTTTTTTATAAGTATCTGTTTAACTGGTAAAGTAATAGGGTTGTAATTAAAAAGATTATTTGGAGTAAGTAGCATTATGATTGCAAGATGGTCACAATAAAATATTAAGATACTGTTTAATGATAAATTGAATACATACAAACTAGTTCCAGTAACATAGCAGGTAATAAACCATAGCACAGCTTAAATTGCAAAAATGCTATCTTAAAAAAATAGATAACAGTTTTAAATGCATTCTACATTTACTGAACACAATTTAATATTGTGCAAACAGGCAAAATAAATCATAGATACATACATGGATGATTTTTATTAAAAAGCCATAATTTTTTTGTTTTCCAAAATAAGGTTATTTGAGGTAACAAGTATGTAAGTTATCAAACTCTATGCATAAACACAGACTAATACTTATTTTGTAAAATTAAAGTTGCTACAGTTGTCACCACATACAATGGCAATTATTATATAAATTTATTGTTTACTTGAGTAATAAGAAAGTTAAATCATAGATTGCACCAGAACAGGGAAGTGCTGAGCTATACATCAAGATTATTTATTTTTAGCAAAACAATTAATCTTTTGTACAAGTTATAGAGAAATATGAAGAAATGTAAATGTTAAATAACTAATAACTTACAAAATTCAAATAAGTAGCATTAGAAAGGAAAATGAAATAATAAGTTTTGGCATTTAGATTATGCTTAAAAGATACAATTTGAAGTTATGTGATGAAAAAAATACATTAAAAGTTTGATTTATGAAAAATATAACCGTTCCACAAAAAATATCCTAACTTACTTCGATATATAGGGATGTTCCAAGCCATCTTTGGCTGTCAGTCGATGATTAGGATTGAGTGTGAGCAGCTTTGTAATCAAATCGTGAGCTTCATTTGAACAATTGACAAGTACATTTCTCAATAAACGTTTAGGCCTGGAAGAAAAATCAAAGTATTTATTTACCCATATACACATGTTAAAATAATTAATTGCTTTAATTTCAAAAGTACAGATTTAAAACATTTATCGATTCATCAAAGAAAAACCATTCAAATTTCATCAAATTGTATGAGTATAAAATAGTTATTTGGTTAATGTAACTACTTCTTCATATATTTCAATTATTATAGAGTAGTACAATGAAGAAAAAAAACAGATACATTTAAAAAGAACATTAAGAAATATTACTTATTTGCAGCCCTTCCTAAAACAAATGCAGCATATCCAGTGCACAAACTATCAATATCTGAAAAAAATGCAGAAAAGATTATTTATAATGAATTTATAATAAAGTAAAAATTTCTGACATACAATAAAAAAAAATCTCCATAGTATCACCCAATTTCAAAGATAGAACACAAAACTTGGAAAAGAAATTTTATAATTATCAAAAGTAGGATTTTAAAAATCAAACTTTCTTACATATTGGTAATTGCTAATGAAATATATTACTAGTTTTGTTTTAACAAAATAAAAATTATACTTATTTCCAAGAAGACTTCAAAAGAAAACATGCAATTTTACATTTAAAATAGGTAGTATTTACTATGCGAATGGAGGAATGGGCTTATTAGTTAAAAAAAAGAAAGAAAAACACTTGTCTTGTACAGTAATTTAGTCAAAATAAAAGAAAATGAAATTGTTATATATACTTGGAAACTACCAACAACAAAGTAAATTCCACTTATGTTACAAATCATATTGAATGTTAAATATACCACCCCAAAAAATAAATATACCTGTTTGCATTGGATGAGGTAAGGCAGACATAATTCTTTCAACTTGATTGAGAGTTGAAGTGCCAGGGAAAAGGGGCTTCCCACTTAATATTTCTCCCATTATGCAGCCTACACTCCAAATATCAACACCTTTTGTGTACCTGAGAGAGAAAATGCTGTTAAAATTGCTTTTCTAGTCAAACCTTGTCAATGTGAACCATTGTGCTAGAAGGGAAACTGGAGTGATGTGTCAGCTAGCCGAAAACCTACTCACACCCTTTTGAGCGAACAGGGCAAAAAGGACTATTTTCCCTACACTTGTATGCAATGATTGTATGAGACCCTTCTATCATATTGACTTGGGCTCCTAAATGTATTTTAAAAATTTTAGTTCGAAAGAAATTAATTTTCTTTAACTTAAAATTATAACTTTTTTAAGAAATAACCATGTAGATCACTAACTAAGAACCAGCAAAGACGATCCCAATAGCGAAATAGGCAAGTTTCAAGGTTTTCTGCCCGGTTTGTTTCTGCTGCTGTGCCGTGTATTCCTCTGGTTTCGTTATTGGGCCGGCTCGTTTCCCGCCGTGTTCAGTGGATCACACACCTCACTCCACCTTTCTTTTTAGCTCATTGATGTGAACTCATAGGGAGCACTAAAATATTTTATTATGGATGGGAGAATTTTGACAGTTAGTAAATGCTTAAAATATCTCAAAAGTAATGTAAATTATTTTGTTTAGTTATAAGATACAGTTAATATTATTTAGTTAGTGAACCTTGTCAATATGAACTTATAGGTAACAGCAACATTTTTAATTTTATCAAACAGAAAATTTGTAACATTTAGTTAGTAAATACTTAAACTATCTGACAAATAATGGTAATAATATAAGATATAATTAGTAATATTTAGTTAGTGAAACAACAATTTAAAACCAGCATGGAAATGCAATTCAGAAAACAAAGGAATTACATTAAAAAAATTATGATACCATGTCAAAAAGAAAACCTACAAAAGTTCCTACAATAACAAAACAGTTCAAACCTACAATAGTTCAATCTAAATGGGATTTTGTACAAAGTGATTAAGCAAATTTTTTAGTATTTTAGTTGAAGACTTAATAAACCTGGAAAAAGTTTCAGATTATCTTAGGGGAAAATTCATATTAAAAGAGTTCATGTTAATGAGGATATTTGTACAATGGTTAACTTCCATTGTATAATTTAAGGCATCCTATTAATAAGAGAATTTAAGAACCTAAAAACCAAGCATATTTCTAGTAACTTCTTTAATATTTCTCTCCCATTTTTTAAAGTGGAAATTTAGTCTAAGATTATTCAAATTACCTTTTTGATCCCAACAGGATTTCAGGAGCTCTATACCACCGAGTAGCAACATATTCTGTTAGAGTAGGATCAGATGAATATTCCCCAGTTTGTTCAAGAGATCGGGCTAAGCCAAAGTCAGCAAGTTTCAATTCTCCACTATGGTTCATAAGTATGTTTGATGGCTAGAAGTAAAACAAAAAATAATCATAAGAATCCAAGCAGAAAATTTCCAAACATCATGTACCTGATTTAATTTTAGGTTATACACAAATGTGTTACCAATGGATTATAATTAAGGTTACCAATGTTGAAAATATGCTATTCACATATAAAGTGGTTGTAGAACTGAAATTTTGTCCCCTGTATTTACAATTAAAGGATATAGGTGTCATAATTTGTTCCTAAAATATTGCCTACATGTAGCGTTCCAGCATAGGTAAGTTTACAACATGAAAGGGTGCACACCTTAGAAATACAAAATTAATTAAACTATCATATAAAATTGGAAATTTAGAGTTAGTTTGAAACAACTACTATATCAAATAATATTTAGTGTTTATTAAACAATTGAATCTAGTGCGTTATTGTGAAAAATAAAATATAGATAAAAATAAAAAATTCTATTATGTCTGAGTAAATTATTAAACCTAACAATAAATTTGTGCCTTGATAAAATTTACCTAAACATAAACCATTGCACATATTACATTTATCATAAGTTTAAAATGTTTTGAAGCAGTAAATTTTATGATAATTTTTTTTTGCCAAGCCAAAGTTTGCTTAATTTAAAGTAAACTCTCATCAATAGAATATTAAGTGTGATAGATTTACATAAAGTTATCTGTGCAAAATCCATATTTACTTTGATATCTCTGTGTATCACATTAGCAGAGTGTATGTAAGCAAGGGCTGATAACAACTGGGAAATAATGAAGCCATGCTTCCACTCTTCTTTCAGAGTACCTCGTTTTATCATCTGATGAAGGTCTGTTTCTAATGGGAATGAGAACAAACAAAGATTAAATAATATAATAACTTTGGGCATTTTAAAACAATGACACATAGTAATTTTAATGTTTTGTAGATATGAAATCATAAAACAATTACTAGAAAGGCTTTCATTAGATAGGCTACAATTTATGACCTTATTTATTCTTAACTGATAAATAAATTTCAATATACATTATAATAAATGTTTTATTATTGAGTCTCATCGCAGGATTTCAAACCTTGCATACATCAATTTTTTTGGTGCATGATTCTCTTAAATACTTAGTGGATATTCTATTTCTGTCTAGTCGCTGGTTATACTATGAGCGAATTCTAGCACGTGATTTTATATGAAATGTTCAATAAATAATTATTGCAAATACCTCCTATAATATACGAATTTATAATATGCCTAAGATTATACTTTTGTATTGTATATTAACTACCTACAATCGATATCAAAGTAATATCTTGTCATTATTGCCTTTTGAAATCCAATTAGGGAATGTATAGGTCTGTAAATTTAAATACAATTTTTAATGTGCTAAAATAAACATAACAATTACTTTTTTTTCTTCAAAGAATTGTTAAGGTGGAAAGATAGATATAGTTTTCAAACCTGAGCATCAGTCCTATTTCAGGAAAGCATTTAGAGAAAAGTTACTTTCAAACCTGAGCATCAGTCCTATTTCGGAAAGCATCATAAATCTTTTTCACAGCAACTACCTTTTTATTGTGTCTGTCTGTTGCTTTCCACACAATCCCGTATGCCTGGGTGAAATTATCAAAAATTTAAGAAATAAATTTGGAAATATTATGAATTAAAAAAATATTTTTTATGGCAAAGAATATATTACATAAGTTGTTAAAAATAAACATAATATAATTTTAAATAATCCTGACAATCAAACTAATACATAATAACATTGTCACAAACATTTAGTAAACAAAGCCGCAATCCCCAAACACACTTTATTCCCGAATAACGGGATACGTATTGTTTACTTATAGAGTTTATCAGTCTATTTAAAAATGATCACAATAATATTAAGATAAAACACGAAATGCAAGCTTAAATAAATCGAATTTATTGTAAACTTACGCCTTTTCCGAGTCTTTTGGAGACTTCATATCTCTCGGCCACATATGGGTCAACGTCCCCCATGTCGCCATCAGGCAGGTATACAACACAATAAAAGTGAACTTTGTCCACAAAACACGAAAAAAATCACCTGTCCGGCCAGTGGAACTATGGTGGCGACATCTGTTAGACAGTTTTATTACTTTAATGGTAGGCTGGATTGGATCTGGATGTTATAGTATTATTTGTCAAGTTGTTCGATTTGGTCGTCGAAGTATTAAAACAGTAGTTGCAAATACGTCTTATAGACGCAATAAATTTGACGCCTTTATTTTTGTGTCGAAAAAAGCATTTTGGAAAGAATAAAAAAAATAGTCATTATTTTTACACTTCTAAATGGGCTTTAATTTTTAGTTTCTTTTTTTTTTAAGAATTTTTTTTATTGTTGGTGTATTTGAAAAGAACGAAACACTTTAATTAACTTTTTCAGAAACTAAATTAGTTATTTAGATTAATTAATTTTTCAATTAATTTCTATCGCATAAAACTTCTTTTGTCGATAATTTTCCATTGTTGATAGTCAATTTAAAGTACAAATTTGCATGAAAATTACAAATTATATTATTCATGCAATTTTTGTACAAGATTGGGACTCTAGTGCTCAAATGTTTAACAAAATTCTCCAACTATTTTCATCGATGCTGAAAGGGTAAGTCAAAGAAAACTCATATGCAATCATTGCTATAGTCTGTAAGAATAAAAAGTCACAAAAAAATATTTTTAATGACGCTTTCTACTATACGTTTTTCGATTTTTATCTTCGATATATAACTAATACTAACCCTCTTACTTTATATTTCTCATCCCATCAAAATGAGCAAAAAAATACCGATCGATGAATTATTTTGTAGCACAGATTTTTTGCGTTAGTTCCGGGTAGCCCATCTCCATGACAACGATATAATCATTTGTATTGACTTCACGGTTGATAAAAAGCTATTATAGAAATACCCTAATGATCCAGTGAAACAAGAAGTGTTTTCTTTCTAAAAATAGAAGCGCTGCTCTTGCACAAGGTGGAATAACAAAATTGATGTTCTGTCCATAAAGGGGTAATAAGCGAGTCTTTAGATGTGTTTTCATTACTATGTAATAATGTATAAACGTAATTGTATTCCTATAAAACTTTTCCTAAATATTATCTAAACTAACTAAACTCTTCGGCGCAACAGCCCATTACTGGGCCAAGGCCTGCCGTGCCCATTTTCAGCTTTCGTGACCTAGGGCTCTGGGGTGCTAGGCATATGTCCCGGTAAGGTGGTCAGCCTCACGTGGAACCCCCAGTGTTTAGTTCCCAAGCATGCTTGGTACCCATTTTATCGACCCACTCAAGGGATGAAAGGACGGGTCAACCTCGCCCAATCTGGGGTTCGATCTCCGGACCTGTGGCCTGGCAATGCGAAGCACTACCACTAAGCCACTGGGCCTCCCTAAATATTATCGTTTGATCTATTTTCCAGGTAACTATTGGATTATTGTTTCAGGAATAAAATATAAAATATAAAAAATAAAATATATCCATATATTGCAGGTTAAAGTTGATGTTTTTAAGCGGTGTTCAATTTTTTTTTTCGTTTCTCCCCTTTTTACCTTCAACAACACATATAATATGCGCAAAAAATTACAGTGACTGTAAATGCAATTTTATTAACTCGACAAAGCATTTCTGCATGCAGGCTCTTTGGGAAGTTAATTTTTGCTCAATCGCGCGCACTTTATAATGCAAATATCAAGCCAATAATAGAAAGTCAACGACGATTTTGTGAAGCTCATACTAAAACTTAGGGATTCATCGTTGAATTATATCCACAGGACACATGCAGTGTCCATAGCCCTCTGAGGGATACAGACATATGACAGGTTTTGTAGCAACATACATAATTTTTACAAATTTATAAAAATTATGTACTTACTTAATTTTAAAGTTTGAAGCCTGGAGGTGTATTTTATAAATATCTGCAACAGAAATATAATTTTTACAAATTTATGGAATTTAAATTTTCAGTTAAAATTTTTTAATTTAAATCTCATTCAGTGAAAGCAAGTTTATAATTCAGCCCATTCGCCCATTCAACTCCTCATATGAACTTTGGCTCTAAAGAGTTTGACTATTCTACTAATTCGAGGATCTATATTTACTTATGATCGAAAACGAAATATACTACAATTACTTTCTCTTAAATTTTTTTTATTTAAATTACTTGTCGCTTAATACAGACATTACCCCTTGTACACAGACATTACCCTTTTAAACGAACCTTAGACCAGCCCATAAGTTTAGTTATCATTAATTAATGAAGTAATGAATAAAGACAACAGAATAAAATGAAAAGTTTATTTCTGTCATCTCCTTAGGCTAACATACGATGCATAGGCAAATGTGCTTTGTCACATAGACGAGTACTTTCTTCAGTTCTTGACACTTCTTTCGCTGAGTATTCGTTTCGAGTTACTTCATATCTTTTATCATATGTTTCACGTGTCAAAATTGCATATTTTTTACGGTAAATATCAAATAACTTAAAGCATCGAGCTTCTGAAGGGGGATCTATGACCTGTATTTTAAGTGATGCTGGAAACATTAGAATATTGCCTGTCGATTCATATATTTTTTGCTTACAGTAAATCTTCCATTGGCGCACATAGGATACTTAGGATTTTAATATATAGTATATGGAGTGATATCTATCGTTAATTCCTAAGTTTAATTAATAATTTCCACTTAATATTCTGAGAATATACACTACTTTGCGCATGATACCTGAAGATACATAAAGAAAACAACGTTGATTCAAATGGTTCATTGTGTAAAAATTGACATGTTTCACAGGACGGAGATCCTTCTTCATCAGAATAGTACGTACATGTATGCAATATTCTGATGAAGCAAGATCTCCGTCCAGCCAAACATATGTCAGTTTTTTACACAATAAAACTACTCGAGCTAATAATCAACGTTGTTTTCTTTATGTATCTCCAATTTGTAGTATTAGTTGCTTATCATTTAAAGCCAATATTCATAGGTGGTTTTATAATTAGAGTTAATTGATAATTAAATCTCATTATGAGTTTTGTGTTAATTCGTTGTTTGTAATATATGTTAATTAAAAATAATTTTTTTACAAAATTACAAAACTATTTTTAAAGTCATTCTCTATCATCAATGCGTGTTTTTTACTTGTCTTCCTCATAAGTTTTCCCTAATGAAACGCTATTCAATCAATGCCCCATTTCATTAAGTGGCATTGAAACTGAATTATCACCCGCACTTTGTTAATCGGTAAAAAAAAGAGAAAGTTTTATTCATGCTCCATTGTAAACTTGCATGGGTGGTAGTTGGTGTTTCCTTTTAGACAGTATATTTTAAACTAATTTTTTTTCAAAACTGTGGTAGTTTTTATAATGGGTTCGAAATTAAAATAATTTCCTTTCTTTTGTAATTAGTGTGTGTGTTTTTTTACTGCACTTCATTATAAAGTTTAGTAGATTGCTATTCATCATTGTTGGTGCTACAGCCCTTTTATATAGGGCCCGGCCTCCCTGACATATAAGGCCAGTCGCATGTGTAGCTCTAGTGCAACTTTAATTCAACCAAAGCAAACAGTGTGTGAAGATTTCGAAATCCCGTAAATTTCTTTATAACGTGTCTTTGTGATAAGCACTTCCAATAACATAAAAGATAAATTTGAAGTTCTTATATTAAGTAAAAAGATACAAATGGAATAAGTATTAAAAACGTTAATAACAATTTTAAAAAATAGATTTCGACGATTGGGATACGCCTTAGTCTTAAACATGTTAAAACGTTAGAAGATGGTCTTGCATTCTTATTAAACACAAAAGGAATTGAACTAATATAATGTAATGCTATCATTTATTTCTTGACACATAGCAATAGTTATTGATAAAACTGAAGTGCTAAGTGCAATTTTCTTCTTCGGTTTTTATACTTTTCTAGTGGATATCTGAAGTTTTGGAAAGCTCTCTGTTCCCAACAAAAGCGTCTTGCGATAAAATGTTCGTAAAATAGATAAGTGTGTACTCAAAAGGCTAAAATGGTTTACTAAGTCTTATTTTATTATTTGAGTGGCAGTGGTTTAATGAGGGTATGTCAATTTGGACGGATGACATTAATTGTAAAAGTTTTTACAAGCAATGACATGCTTTTGTTTTTATCGTGATTTAGATCTATTACCTATACTTTTTTCTAGTGGCACATAGTATAAGATGTTTTATGGAAGCTATAATCTAGTTTTAAAGTCTGAATTAAAAAAATTATATTTTTTGTAAAGAAAGAGTACATTTTTGATGTTTTGGTGAAAAAAAAAGTTGTTATGTGAGAAGTTTCATCTTGTGAAAAGTCAATTTCAGTGTTTCGTAGAACAAATAAAGCTAGAATGCTCTTGATTTGAGGTATAGAATAAAAAAAATATACGAAATAAATTCTTAGATGTAACTTTGGATTGCGTCAGTTAAAAGAAGACTTCTATAGCGTTGACATAAAGTTCTAATTAGCTTTCTCCGACAAACGATTAGCATCGGATTATCTTTATCCTTTCTCTCCTAAGAAGAATGTCCACTCCCTTGGGGTCAAAAAGATGAAATCTCAGAAATTTTTATTTTCCTTAACACTTTCATTTTCAATAGAACTATTTTGACAAGTCCAGATGTTCCGTCCTTGAGATGTGCACAGAGTCGTTCCACCTCCTTTTTTTTATTGTTCTTCCTCCCATTCTTTTTGTGCTCCATTTTGTTCTGTTAGCATAGAGAAAGTGTTTAGGATGTCTTGTGTGGGATTAGGTTGCGAAATGAAGGGCAATGGTCTCACCGCTTTTTTGTGTCTGAATTTTATTTTTCTTTAGATTAGTGCCTCTTTGATTGAATTTTCGTTCAAAGCGATGGAAGTTTTTGTAGGGAGACAAGTTAAAAGGTAGCTAGGTAGAGATTGGGACAGGTAGGAGAAAATAATTAGCCAAACCTAAAATTTATTTCATAGTTGTAGGGGGTTTAATGTGTTTTTGCCACAAGTTCTGAAAATATTTCATTGAACAGTGGTTTTGATATCTTACCTTCATTAATTTCATTAAATTTCTTACAAAAATCAAAACACAAATAAATATTTTAGCGAAATATATTTGTGTACTAGAAATAAAAAACGTGCTTTGAAATGAAAACTATAATTTTGGTTTTTCACAATAGTTTTTCAAAGTTGTGCTCCATTTTGTTCTATTAGCATAGAGAAAGTGTTCAGGTTGTCTTGTGTGGGATTAGGTTGCGAAATGAAGGGCAATGGTCTCACCGCTTGTGTGTGTCTGAATTTTTTTTTGAGATTAGTGCCTCTTTGATTGAACTTTCTTTCAAAGCATGGGTAGTTTTTGAGCGACAGAGGAAGAAGACAAGTAAAGAGGTGGCTAGGGAGATTGAGACAGGTAGAGCTGGTATATACAGTTCAAAAAAATTACACAAGATTGCTATACTGGAATCATGAAACCACTATTTGGAGCGTTGATTTACCACTTTGAGGTGCATCAGAGTTATGGTTTTATCACAAAACTGGTAAACCCACGCTCAAAATAGTGGTGGTAGCTAGAAAATTCCAAGATTCTGGTGCAATCCTGGGCCCAACTTTTTTAACAGAGAGATTAAGCCAAAACTATATAAAGTGCAATTTTATTTGATAGTTGTTGTGGGTAATGTGCTTCTGCCAGAAGTTGTGAAAATACTTTATATTTTCACTCAACAGTGTGGTTTTGATATCTTACCTACATAACTTTATTAAACTCGTATAAAATTTAAAACATAAATTAATAATTAAGCGAAATATATTTGTATACTATGAATACTCAATAGTTTTATAAAAGTGTGTTTTTTGAACTGAAAACAATAATTTTAATTTCAAATTATGCTCCGTTTTGTTCTGTTAATATAGAGAAAGTGTTATCGGATGTCTTGTGTGGGATTAGGTTGCGAAATGAAGGGCAATGGTCTCACGGCTTGAGTGTGTCCATTTTTTTTTTTTTTTAGATTAGAGCCTCTTTGAATGAATTATTTTTTCAAAGCAGGATAAGTTTTTGCAGGAGAGAGGAAGCGAGACAATTTAAGTGGTAGATAGGTAGAGACTAAGGTAGTTAGAAGAGAGGAGTTGAGTTATCGTCGCACTAGAACTACATGAGGGCTATTGGCAACGGGCGTCATAATTTAGATTAGGTTACTTTTGAATCATCGTCGCACTAGAGCAACACGAGGGCTATTGGTGACGGAATTTAAAACCACAGTCAAGTAACGAACCGACACCTGAGTAGGCACCCAACGCAACCGTTAAGGGCGGTACATCGTAAGATGGGACTTTGGAGCTTATTTAGCGTGCACTCCCTCTACGCGGGGTATTATTCGTCGTACATTTTTGGCTGCACGGGCCGTGTATAGGTCTGCAGTTATTTTATATACCGACAGGGCTGCCCAGCTCCTAAAGGTAGAAGAAAGAAACGAGCAAAAACTAAAGTGCAATTTTTTTTGGCAATTTGCATGTTTCACGTCTTGAGTAGCGACAGTCCTTGGGGTATTGTTTTCTTTTTTGGTCCTGCTGGAATTGTGTTTGTTAGGTTTATAACTAGCCGTTAATATTACATAATAATAAAATAAATGATTATTTTAACTTTGGCATTTGAATGTTTGATGCATTCGCATACATTCAATACATTCGTCATGATAACTTCAATCCGGCGAAATTTTGAATTTTTTTTCCAGTCATAATTTAATTATATTTACTTTCTTTGAAATGTAACGGAATGAACGGAAGTACTTACTAGTTTCATTAACGTTTAAATAGATTTTTGACTAATTTAAACACTATTTTTCCTAATTATAGTTTTAATATTTTAAAATTTAATAAACAGCGAGAATAAAAACAAGTTGCACATGGAGATCTCTAACATAGTGCACAGAAAACGAAAAAACCGTTCATTGAGAGTGCAATCGAAGTAACCAATAAGATTACGGAAAGGCAAAAATTAAAACTGGAAAGAGTTAGGACTTCGGAACCAAGTTGATTGTTATGTGGTATTGTGATTTTGCCTGGAGTTGTGAAAATATTTTATTATTTCAATGACCAGTGGTTTTGATGTATTAGCTACATTAACTTCATTAAACTCGTGCAAAATTTTAAAACATCAATGCATATTTAAGCATATTTGTGCACTAGAAATTTACAATAATAATATAAAAAAAGTCAAAAACATAATTTTGGTTTCCACAAAAGTTTTTTTGCATATTATTGTGGGATAGTATTATTTGTATAATTAATGTAATTTTTAAGGTTGTTCTTTTGAAAGTGTGGGTTTGTAGTATACACATCTTTTTACAATAAAATATAAGTAGGATTTTTGTTTTTCTCTCTCTTGACATTTTTCAAAAAATTTAACTTAAGCATCCAAAAAGGTTTTTTAGCTATATTTGTGTACATTTAGCAAAATATTGCAATACACTACAAACTAGATTTTATTTAAACAAAGACAACAATATTTTTCTTATGTTCATTTTGCTTTTCTTATATTGCTCATTATCACACCCTAAGCAAAAATTTGGCAAAAAGAAAAAAAAATAGACTCACTTCATCTAATTGTTGCCATTTAATTTTAGTGGAATTTGATATTAAATTACTATCAAATGAAAACGTAAAGGAAGATAAATTCGATACTAATCAAACTTCCTATTCCGAATTAAATTAAATCTGAATGGAATAACTTTCACTGAGTTTCGTAAAGATCTCACGACCGCTGGCTAAATGTTGCAAGCTTTTAGGAAAATTAGATTTCAGGCCTGTCTCCTTGTTTAACAACGTGAAACGAAATACTATTTCGGCGGTAAATGCTTACTTCCGTATACATTTACACCTACTCTTGTGGTCCATTAGTTAGATGGCTTAGAATGTTTTTGCGATCTGGAAAAGAGTGTTTAGTTGTACTTCGTCCGAAACCAAATCCGAAAGTTGAATGTTCTGTTAAGTATAGGGGGATGCAGACTATTGTACATCATGGGGGTATGGGTGTTGAAGAAATACCATGTACTTATTTCCATGTGTTTTATTGGAGAAAAAAAACATTGATCGTGAGTTTTTAGAAATGATATATTTTCGGATATTGGTTTGATTATAATACTTGTACCTTTTAAAAATTAATTTTCTTTAACTCCAAATTACATTGAATTTTATTTTTATTTGATGAAAATTGAACAAATAAGTATTGTCCTGTATTTACAATAAGATTTATATATCGTGTTAAAAACTTTTCCTGTATAGAGAACAAGTACATGTTATTTAAAATGAGGTGAAAACACTCTTTTTTATTACTTACAATTTTTTACTTACAATTTTTTAAATAGTATTATAAAAAAAATATTGCACCAAAACCTTCAAATTCAGTTTCAGAAAAACAATCTTACACTTTAAGCATTATGTTTTTCATCAGTTCAAACAACTATTTTTTTTAAAAGCTTAAACATAAATTTTAAAAAAATTTCAGGAAAAGTATTGTATTGAAATCTGGGGATTAAAGGGAAACCAGCGTACACTTTAAACACTTTCCTTCAGGTGAGACAAAATGTAATTGTAAACATAAATATAATTTTTAAAAATTGTTATTTTGAAAAATATTATATTATCATCTATAAAATTTGATTGCAGAGTAATCAATCTTACGCTTCAAACATGTTGTTTACTATCAGGCGAAACAAATACTTTTTGATACTTAAATATAATTTTTTAACTGTTTTCAAGTAAGTATTGCAGTGAAATATTTAATTCAAATTCGAAGAAAACAAGCTTACATTTAAATATTATATTTTTTTTATCTAATGAAGTTCTAGTGTAATGAATTAAAATCTCGCATTATTAACTTCAATTGGTGTCAAAAAAGCGTAAAATTTAAACATTTTGTTCCAGATGAAACCACTATTTTTTAATACTTCAATACACTTTTAAAATATATGTTATTGTTACTGATTAAAAATCATTTGAAAAATAGCAAGAAAATATAACAACTGTTTCATTGAAAAATACACCAATATCACCATTTTCTACATCAAGGAGATACATAAAAAATGAAAACATTTGATGTGGTCGAACGCTCGAAAGAAAGACAAATACTCCACTGCGTTGGTTGGTAGTTTTGCGGAGGCTGAGGCTGGTGTCCTGTCTTTTTTTTTCTAAATCATCTGCTCAAGTTGAGAGTTCACTGACCAGAACCCAAGATAAATTTGCTTTGGTAATGTAATATTCTTAGTGGGTGGATGGATTTTGTTTCAAGCGGTGTGTTTTATGTTAAGCGGATTAATATTTAAAATAGGATGGAAATTAATAGGAATAATCTAGTTTGTATAAGCAATTACTGTATTTTCTGTTATATAAGGGGGCTGGTGAGCCCAGTTGGTTAACCCAGTTGGTTATACCCCATTTAGTGGGAGTATACGTTAAATATGCTCCAAAGTCCCAACGCTGCGTACGATGTCGCCCTTAACGGTTGTGTTGGGTGCTTACTCAGGTGTCGACTCGTCACTTGACTGTGGTTCTAAATTATTACGCCCTTCGCTAATAGCCTTTGAGTAGCTCTAGTGTGACCTTAATTATAACTAACCTAACTTAACCTGTTATTAAAGAAAGCAGCTTTATTTAATTTCTATGTTTTCATAATCAAATGAATTATTGAAAAGCGGTGATATCTACATAGTGCCTTATTCATAGATTTATCCTTAAAGTTATGGCCTTGTCTAGGTTTTCATTAGTTACTGAGTCAAGTACCCCATTTGTAACCCCTTAACGTCACCTTTTCCTACCATCCCCTAGTGTAGAAGCTAAAACGCAAAAAATCTTCACCAATATTCAGGAAAGTTTATTTCTTGGTATTAATCTTTAAACAAAAGTAACGCATGAATAGTGATTGGTATGGAGTTTTGTTTTTCCAACATGGTGTATTTTCTAGTACGGAAATAATTTGTTATTTTCATTTTAGTAAATCGAAAGAAAAAAACATTAATAAAAAAACAATCCAAATACCCTTTTAACGGCTCTTTTTTGGAAATTTCAAACTATATTTTACCTTAAAAAATAAAAATAGTGATGGCTGGAGTCAAATCTAATTTTGTTTAATCTATAATAACTTTTTTTGAAAAAAACTAAAGCTGAATGTATTTCATGCTTAATTTATTCAAAATTTTCTATCCATCTTATTGTAATTATAAACGGATTACTGCATTGTCATTTATTAGTTTCATTCAAATTCTATACCAGCAGCAAAAAAAACACCTTTCATATATAAAAAATAACACTTTTTTTTTACTTCAAAGTAAGGCTTTCATTTTAAATTCCCCCCTTCGTGTAATCAAGGCCATCAAAATCTCAAAAACCTAATTCAAAACAAACATAAATCGCTTCTTCCAACACTTAATCCTGATAAAGCACCTACATTTAGTCTAATCCTAAATTGAAGGCCACTAGACTACCTAGAAAAAAAATATTCAAAAGAATTAAACGCAGCCATAAACTTTTGAAAGGGTTACTTTGATAACGTTTCAACTCTGCTCTCATTCATTTCGAGAATCCAAGCCCACCACATTATAGTATTAGTCTCTCAGTCAATCAACAAGTATCGATTAACTAGTCAAAAATCTACTTCATATAATTATAAGCAAATGGAATGGTGTTAAACCACCATTAAAATAAGCCCTTCATATCATATGACTAATTACACACATAACAACCACATTATTATAAGTCTCTCGGCAAAAAAAAAACTTGCGACGGACTTGCGCAACCTGTTTTGCTGGCATACCTATATTTCGGAATAGAGTTGGCGTTCATTAGCGTAGGTGCTGTATCCACCAGTGGGTGTACCCAATGGTGCAACTCTTGGCTTGTTATGTCTCTGTAAAATGAATAACTCGGGCATCCTATAGCAACGTAGATATTTAGATTGTATTTGCGATTTAGATTGAGGTGAAGTAATATTGTAGAATGGTAATTTGTTTTACTTTGTGAATTTCTGGAAGTCTAGATGTACTGCCGCATGCTTTTGTTTGCGGTATTTACGTGTAGAAATAAGGGGCAAAGAAATTAAGTTTTCAAAAATTTTAAGTTGAGGTTTGTAGGATGAAAGTTGCTGTTTGACTTGATAAATAAATGGATTCGAAAGAAAATTCTATATTGTCTTAAGCAGTTTACTTTGTTTTAAATAATTGTTCGATAGTAGGTTTTCAAATTTTACATTCTATTTACGTGATAAATTAAAATAAACAAGTCTGTGATACTTCTTTTAAAACCGCTGAGAAAAATTTACCCCCCAACACCCGTAAACAAAAATTGAAAATCGTGTCTTGCTTTGCTCGCTTAAACAGGAAATATTTTTAGAATGTAACAAAACTATATTTGAGGTTCAAAAATTATAAATTCTCTCAGAACTTAACTAACAGTAATATACAAGGCGTGAGAAATATTGTATAAGTTGTGTGTCTTAAAATATTTCTCTTAGTGTTGATGGTTTCATACTTATTTAACAAAATTAAATCTAGAAAAAAATATGCACCAACTAATCCATTGATTAGAATAAAAAGTGCTAAATCTTCAGTACTTACCTACAAAACATAAATATAGGCATAAAGTTTTATAAACTTAGTGTTGATAATATATTTTATTTATTTTTAAATACACGAAAAATAAAATTAAATCTACAATTTCCCATTTCCAAGTGATACCAAACAATCATCTTCTTAATATGTTTTAAAAAGGAGAAGTTTTCAATATAACACGGAGATCACCTGATTTGCAAGGACGTCCAAGTCGTAAAGATTTGCGATATCCATAATAGGGCAATGGGGTCAATAATGAGCAACGCAATAACCTGTAACTAATAAGCTAGATTTCCGCTTGGGGGTGTCTGCATTTGCACAATACTATTGAAAAATAATTACAATTAGTTTGTATATCCCATAATAACACCATACTGTCTTTTCTCTGTGATAATGTGATTATATTTTTATGTAATATTTTGCAAGAGTAATTGGGGTTTAATACTATTCAATGACACTTTGTGGCGTATGGTGTTATATGATAATAATAATTAGATCATTTTGGAAGAAAGAGTGTAGGTTTATTGGTGAATTTTTTTTATGGAGTTCGTCGAGTTCTTGTTGAAACAATTATTTTCTTGACAGAAAGCTTTTGAAATAATTTGATCTTAGCATTAAATAATCATAAGGTTATGATGTACTTTGTAAAGGTTGAAATTGCTTTGTGGCTTTCAATTGTCTTACAAAAAATCAAGACAGTTATTAAAATCCTGTGATAACAGTGCATTTGACAATGTTAGCAATCATATTTGCATTCATATTGCAAGCTTGAAAAAAATTATACAAGTTTTTGTCTAATGAGTTAAGAAAAAAAATCTAGTTCCTTTTAAGTTAGAAAAAATCGTAAACATATTTAATTACGTGCATATATTAGTATAATGCATTAAATACTATGGCGTCACTATTTCTTGTCATTTAAAAATATATGTTATACCTGTGGGGAATATTATAATAAAAGTTACTAATAAAAAATGTACTAAGATATCTTTAATAATATACGATTTTCCACTTAGACTACCTTATAAATTATTATGGGCGAAAACATTATTTAGTTTTAATGATCGCCGTAATTATAGGATCAGTAACATGCATGAAGACAAGTATGTTGTTCACTAATACAATAATAAACATAAAGTAAAAAATTACCTGACCTTATAATATTGATTCTAATAGCATGATACATTATTCTGATTTTTTAAGATTTATTACCCTACATCCATGAAATTTATGCTTCATAAAAATAAAAATAAAACTCCGTTGTTTCTGTAACAAGTGTTTGAAGGTCAAAAGATTAAATACCCTTTATGTACGAGGGACCAATATCTGCATTTAATCATCAGAAACACTGTATTGGTGCATTTCATTACAATACAGCGCATCGTAACATGAAATGTGAAATCCTAGCCTTACTACGTGTTGCATGATCTTGCAGTTTACTCGTATCCTTTAGGTTCTTTTTGTGTAGCTGCTTGTAAATATTCTTGATCAGGTTTCACGAACTGTTTTTATATGACTTTTTTAGGAAGGAGGGGAGATATATTGACATGAATCGTGAATGATTTATCACATAGAAAAACCCTAAGTTTAGAAAATACTGTAAAACATGTATAATAAGAAAAATACAATGTTCAATGTAGTATAAAATGAGTACTTTAGAAGGGACTTTCAGTCATTGGTCAGTCCAATTAGTTTTAAAATCGCAACCTCTACAAAAGTATTGCTTTAAACACAGAAAACACTTTTGACCAGTGTTATGAGAATCTTCATAACAACAAAATGAAACATATTTGAAAGGAAAATAGCATGCGGTTAATTGATAATTAATTGCTTAGGTTTAACAATAGTGTCGCCATCTTCAGAATATTTTGAGCTTTATAAAATTTAAAAATAGAGGATATTTTCACTTCAAATTCGTTTTATTTTACTGTTAGAACGATTCTCATCGGTGCTCTAATTCAAAAATCGAGGCTCGAAAGATAATTTATTTTTATTCAGCATTTCTGTTGCTACTCAAGACCTGAAACATGTCCATTGTTTTAATTTGGTAAATAATTTCGAAGTAACGTTTAAAGTACTACAATTTTTGAATCAATGTCATTTGCTAAGTATTATTTGCATAATACGTAAAACCGGAGGATATTTTTGCAGAAGTTTGGGAAAAGTCAGTTAAGTTTTAGAATAAAAATTGTTTTATATTTAAAGGAACGATTGAAAACAACATTTTGTTAATTCCTTAACATCCTTAGCTATCGGGCACGAAGTGCAAACAACTATCCACGGCTCCACAATCTTGTTAAGATGTGGTCACGACTGCGACCGAAGATTTACTTTTTGGCCTTTAAAAACTGTTGAGGGTTAATTTTGCTCTTGTTCAAACTGGTTCGGGGATTTATTTCTGGACTCAGAGCGAAACTTACCCAAGTCATACAATTAAAAAACACAAGAGAACATAAAACTTTAAATAATATCAATGTTTTTATAATGCGTTATCTGTGCGGTGAAATGTTTCATCATATTTTCGGTATTCGGTTGAACTATTTCCTAGGTTTTTGCTTCCAAAACCCTCAAATATGGTTTTTAACAGTGTGTGGGCATTTATATTATCTATTAATATAACACTAAAAAACATGAGTTCCGGATGCGTTTGAGTGCATAACTAAATTATATAGTAATTGAAATTTAAAGCAATGTGTTAACTGATTTTTTTTTACCTCAGCAAGTGTTAATATGAATACTTTTTTGTAAACTTTCTGGGACTTCATTAGTTACCATCTGTAGTGGTGCCGTGACCTCGTTCATCAAGTATGGAGTAGTAGTTGCTCAAAATTCGTTTATAAAACAGTTATTATCATATTGCGTTTTCACTTTCAAAGAAGTTTTCAACTATATATTTGTTCCAAGAAACTAGTAATTTGATAAGAATAGAACCCAAATTAAAGGATAGGAAGATTATTCGTTACCACATAAAAACCTTTGAATAATCTAAGCAACCCAAATAATTGTTTAAAAAGTTATAAATTGATAACATCCACGAAAACTTTTGTGACACATTTATATTTCTGATACCTCTCGTATGTAACTTTTGCGAAACGAGGTAATACAATTTTATTAATGCTTATAGACAAAATACATCTTTTACATCTATCTTTCATTAATTTTTCTCTCAAAACTAAAAATATAGTTTCGTTCAATTATGTATTTTGACTAATTAATACAATTTATAATTTGATAGATTAATCAGCAATTTTATATTTGGTTTATTTTACATTTTTAGTTTTAAGGTTAAGAGATTATACATTAATCTAAAAATATTCTTTATAGTGTATAAAAAAATGAAAAGTTATTCATAGTTTTTTCTTCATCATACAACTGCAAAGTACGGATAAAAATAGTTACATTCTTTGAATTAAAGATTTTGTGAGAAAAAAAGATTAAGACTAAAAGACTAAACAAGGTTTTTAAAAAGAAACTTTTTATAATTAAACCAAACACTATTAAAATTTTCAAAAAACAAAAAAAATCTACCAGTAAATAAGAGCATTCTAACAAGTTCATTTACCACCGAGGGTGGAAAATAATAGAATATTATTTTTTTTAATAAAACAACAAGACTTTTTTATAGAAAAAGACTCACCCACGAATATCCTATATAGCCCATCCATTTTAGCCATATTAAAAGATTTTAATAAAGTTGAACTTTGACGTTTATACGTGCATCATACCAATGTTGTTAGAAAAAAAACTGCTTTTGTATAAGGAGCTATAATAGTACTTTTAAGCTGATTTCATGAATTAGGTTAAAAAATATTTAGGTTGTAAGATGGGATGAGAAAACTAGTTTGATTTAGTGCTATTTATATGATACAATTAACTATTTAGACTTTATGAATTGGCTTTTCTATTTTCGAACTTCAAAAAGGTTTGTAATTTAAAGACAAAGTATTTAGATAGATAAGCATATATATTGAACCAACATAATTTATTACAAAAAGAATTTATGTCCGACATAACAAAAAAAATACTATTTCCTGATGCATTTTAGCATCGTTTGTTGTGTAAAAGAGTCAACTTCAATCTTAAATAAATCTAAAAACATTTATGACATTAAAGAAATTAGGAAACTACTTAAACTAGCGAAAAATATAATTTGATCAGAAATGGCTTGCAATTAATCAGTACTGAAAAAACTAAATAATTTTTGAAATAATACATTTGAAACTTTTAATATAAATTTGATTATAATTAATTTGTTTATACTTTCAAAAGCTAAAAAAACTTTTTTCAGTGAAATATTTATAATTGCTATATTACTATGTTCATTATGGTAAACAAACTTTAATAGTTATTTATATTTATTTGCAAACAATGTTAATATTCTTTGTGTCGTATTTGTGAAATAGTCATATAAAATAAACTATTATACTTCTATTTCTCACTTCATCGTTAAATTAAGTTCTGAAACTGAAGAAAGTTTAACAATTTTAGTTCGGGATTCAATAAATGATACTTCTAAACTGTATGATAATATTTAAATTCAAAGAAACTATTTCAGACTCAACAAATTTCCTGGTCAATAAACATTACTTAATATTTTGTAATCAAAAGTATTTTAGAATTATAATATATTAAAGATTTTGGTAAAAAAATATTTATTGCTAGCATTTAACACTTTAAATCAGAAACTATATTTTAACAGCATTAAAATGTCAGTACACATCATACAACTAAGTATTTTTATACATAAACACTTCAATAAGTAAAAATAAGAAACACTCTCTCAATACTCAATTAAAATAGTAGACGCAACAGATTATCAAAAAGTAGAGCAGCACTTTCTCGACTTATAATTAAGAGTTCACTAGAAATATATTTTTAAAAGCAATTAATGAGGAAAAGTATTTACGAAAAGGCACTCAAGGACCTTTTTGAAACAAATAAATTGGCACACAACATAAAGTGATATATACACGAAGCAAGTAATGAATGTAGCTTTTTAATAAGTATAAGTAATATAGAAGCACCGCAATTTATTTTAGGTAAATATTAATAATTTTAAAATGCTGGAATTTAGAAGAAAATACAGAAATAAATTAGCAGCTTCAAAAGATGAATAAAAGCAAAGATGTCAATTGAAAGGTGCATTAAAAATATAAACATACCCGTAAAAATTTTGAACACGATTCAATTTTTGTAATGTAAATGTCCTGACTAAGTTAAGAATAAGAACATTGAGTTTGTTATAAATGAAATAGTCCTCGATGAATAAGCTTGCAAACACACAAAAAAGTTTTCAGTCAGTTAAAAAGGTAAGTTGCTAATAAGTTCATTGAGTGTTAAAACAATCACATTCTTTCACTTTATCTTATGACTTTTAATAGGGTTCTGTACAAGTGCGTGATCACTCACGGCTCTCTGGAGGGTTTTCCTCTTATTTTCCATTTCAACCACGAAAACTTAGTGTCCTTGGGCATGGAGTGCCTCCTCTTTATGTCATTATATTTCTTAGAATCGGACGGAACTTTCGGGGGCTTCTTTCGGTTAGATTCGGAAGCAAGGGGCATGATCTCGTCCTCTTCATAGATGTCCCCGTTTCGGTAGATGTCCACTTTTGAACCCTTGTGGGATCGCTGGTTAGACTTCTTTGCAACTCTTGGAGGACGCGTTGGCGACAGCATGGACTGGCTCCTTGCGATTGAGCTGCTCACCCTATCTTCACTTTCTGGCGACTTTTCGTTGTGACTCACTCCTGGTATGTACATGACCAAGGGGCGGCGGTGTCTGGATGATTCGCTTTCAGAACTAGCCGCAGACATGTCGGAAGATACAATGCGACGGATGTTTGGACTGCTTCCCGAATATCTACTGCTCAATCCAGACACAGAACTGTTACTTCTTCTCACTGCGGCTCTCTGCCTCGCTTGGTAGGCTGCAGCCAAACCACCTCTTACACATAAAGGATCACTTTGCACTGAAGATGGGTCGTCTCGTTTTCTGGATGATGTTGACTTTTTCATGGAAGACTTGTCTTTGACTTCTTTGCCGTTCACTAATATTTTCACCCCACTTGTGTTCTGCACCGGCTTTTGTTTCTCGTTGCTTTTCATGTGCCTTCTATCCATGGTATAGGCGCGAGGACTAGGAGGTGGTAATTTTTTGTTGGCTTTCTCTTTGCGGTCTACTGTGTAGAATCGATCGCTCCCAACGGAGTTTCCAGCTGGGTACGAAACCTCACTTTGGGCCATTTCTCTTCTGTAGTCTTCATCTGCGTCTCTGTACCACATACCGCTGCTGACATTTGTATGACCGTTCGTCTCACCTTCCGATCGCGGAACATTTTCGTAAGAAATTTCCCTCTTCTTGTAATCCACTTCACGCATTACGGATCCAGCACCTCTTCCGTTCCTCTTATGTTCTCCATTGCTCAAGCTACTAGCATCAGAAATTTCCTCTTCAGCGATTTCTTGACGAACTTCAGCAATGTCTCTGTGATTTTTGCCTCTGCGCTTTTGACGCTCACTAGCTTCAACCTCACCATCGATGTTGTACCAATCTTCGTCATGATAAGGACTTCTACGTCCTCGATCATCTTTCTTTGAATAACCACCTAGTCGGAAGCCGAAACTCTTTTTGGATGTTTTTATTGTCCTGTCACCTCTCTCATCAAACCTGTCAGCTCGCTCATCAAACTCGTCTTCAAATTGCGAGTGAGATTTTGGTGGCGGTCCTATGTACAGAGGTTCTGAACGTGCTTTGAATAGTCCTCCGATTTTTCCTTCATCTGAAAAAATTCCTTTCTTCTTTTCTTTAGAGTTATTATTTTTCTTTTTTGACTTATCAATCTGACTGTAGATGACACTACTGTCTTTTCCATTTACACTGTCAATTTGGCTTGACATAGTATTGTCTTTGTGCCTGGTCTTATCCAATTTCGGAACATTGCTGTAAGCAGTGACAATGCCATTTCTTGGTTTAATAATTTTGTATTTACCGAAACCATAAAGTTCTTGTGGTTCATCAGTGGGCACTTTGTTACACTGAATGCCTTTATCTTTTGTAGATGATCTGAAATGTCTTAGAAACGATTCTTTATTCTTTCTAGTTAATGTGTCTTTAATATCAGGCTTTCGAACAAACAACTCATCAGTTGAGACACAAGTATCTAACTTTTCTTCAGGAGTATACTTGATTTCTGCGTTTCTCAAATCACTCTGAGATTTAGCTTTCCTTCTTATTATAGTTGGGGAGGGCTGCTCGTATACAATAACTCGTTTATTGTTTCTCCAAAGTTGATGCTTTTCACCGACAGTCGACACAAATTGCCCTTCATCTGTTTGCCTTGTTGCAGTCTGTTCATCAGTTGTGTCGAAAACTAGCTGGTTTCCACTATCCCAAGCTTCAACATGATATTTACTACGCCTTCCTGGTTCTTCACTATCTTCAAAGTTATATTCATATCCTCCTTCTTGGTTGTTCCATCCATTTCCATTCGTGAGAGTTGTGTTGTTATTACGTTTTGCAAGAGCGTTGTTATGCTCCGAATCTCCATAAAGAAAGCTGTCGTGGGACCGATAAGGGGACTTAACGTCGGTTTCCGACCCATCAGATACAAGAATTTCCGTCTTATAAGGATTTGGTCTAGATTTCACTACGCCATTTGAAATATGTTTTCTCTCTTGGAAGTCGTTGTAAGAAGAAAAGCTGTTCTTTTCATCGTTTTTATTATCCTCCATGCCGAACATCACCTTGACGCCGTTCACTATGGGGACCTTCTTCGTCTTGGCAAAGAGACCCTCAGGTTGTGGTGGCAAAGTCATCGTCGAGTACGAGGAGTACATTGGTGGTGGAGGGGGAGGCGGCGGAATCGGAATTCGGCTGTTGGGCGTCGAATAATGCCTCGGTGATCCTGGTGGAGACATCTGCGGACTACCACTCTCGGGATCGACTTCAAACGATCTCTGCCTCTGGAGCACTGCCTCGTCGTTGAAGCGGTTCACGATCTTCTTGACGTGGTTCCTCCTCACCTCGGGCGGATCCGATGGCATCTGACTCGGGTGCAGAGGCGTGAACTCGTTTCCCAGTAGGGCCGTTCGAGAACTCTCTGATGACGCTTTCTTGCTCGGGGTCTGAGTCCCACACTCAGAAGTGAAAACCGGATAATTCAGGACAGACGGATTCGGGTGGTAGCTAATCTCGTCATCATAGTGGTGATAACCATTATTGCCGTTGATGTCATTCCCGTAATAGATCACGTTGTTCTTCTTTCGGAACTCGTTGGGGTCCGGGGACTGGCGATGCTTGTTCTTGTAGACCTTGAACCAGAATCTTTTCCCAGAACTTTCTGGGATCTCGTCTGGGGGTGACGATCCGTTTTCGTCCTCGTATAGGGTGTTCGAATCGTTCTTTTTCGAGGGTCGGGGGTACTTTTTGACCCGGACTGCCTTGTTGAAGCTCACCTTCTTGTTGCCAGTGGCCGAGCTCTGGGAAGTGTTCGAGGCAGCCGAGGAGTCGGAGCGAGTCGATTCGTTTCGAGTCACCCCACGCAGGGATGGCGACGACGCGAAGAGTAGGCTGGCGGGCATTCTTTTTTTATTTCACCTCTCCATAAATTATTTCTTTCTCCTTGGCGTTCGAAGTCTCAGGTTCTTGTCAATCCCTCCGCTCGCCCACCGGAATTATTACTCTCTGGTAGCCATTCCGGTGTTCTTCCCACCTCGCGGCACTGCGTGGGACGGTGAGGCGTCGGCTTCTTTGGGGAGTGACTCTGTTTCGTCATTCATTTCTGCATTGACGAGTCCTGAAAGATAATAAACACATAAATGAACATCACTATATTTTCAAAACAAATATAAAAACTTAAGTTTAAAAAAACGGCATTTATGTCTGGGTGAAAGTATGTTTATCCGCATACATAAATGCGTGTCTATATTTGTATACATATATTGACTAGCACGTTCATGCACATGCGCATATGTGTGCGGCTTTTTTACACAATTGTGCATGTGTTACCATCAAACACTGCATACGTCAGCGAAAAAATATTCATAAGCAAAATTTGTGTAGGATATTTCAGTTACGCGAAGAGACCGTCACAATTGAAATCCAATAAATGGCGTAATTGTGCAAGCACTTCGTAAGTGTATAAATTACTTTCAATGAACATTGAAACAAAACTAGTATAAATTTATAGTGTTGCCTAACAATATAAAAACATAATTTTTAATGATATTTTTGATCAAACTCTTTTCTAAATCCCTTATAATAAATACCAATATTTTTCTGAATATTTTTTCTTTAATTGATTCTCTTTAGATATACACACAAAAATGTGAGGCCATATTTGTCTTAGAGGAGTTAAATGCAACTAATTCTGAAAATTTCTACAGCTTTAGTTAAATTGTATTTATTTTTAACTCTTGCTAATTTTATACACTGTTAAAAATGAACATAATTACAATTACTGCAAAGAAGATATAACATTTTACAAAAATTATGTTGTTAAACAATAAAAATTCAAAGTTTTGCAAGTAAGTATGTGTATATTAAACCGAGAATTTCAAAAACGGCATTAAATAAAATTTAAAATATATCTTAAGCTAAAGATGAACCAGAATCTAGGGAAAAATTATGAATATAAATTTAAAGTTTAATGTTACATTTCAAATACAGAAAGCTTTATATAAAAGATTATTTTATAAATATAAAGATACTGTAATGTTTAAGCCAAAAACTTGAAAAGGCAATGACCTAGTTTAGAATCAATTTAAAAACAATAAACAGCTAGTTTAATTTTAGCGTATTAATGTATTACTCGGGAATGTACATATTTCATTGCATGGATTGCATTCTAAGAATTTAAATAAAAAGGTACAAATCTCATTCTAATGTTTATTTAAATATTTCCATTACAATTATAAGCCAACTTTCATGTAAAAATAAGACATTTTAGAATAAAAACAAAAGCTGCGATTACTATCTATTTAACTCTTAATTTTTAAATTTCATACATTTCAAATTGAAAAAAACAACAGATACTAAGAAATAAAACACTTTTATTTTATTATTGTGTCTGTTTTAGACTGAGTGTTATAGACAATAATCATTCATTCTTTTTTGATTAAAACTTTTTCAGTACATCTTACAAGATGTTTCCGTTTCAACAGAGTATTTTTATGATGAAAACGTATGATTTTAGCGATTATAGTTATACTCCAAAAAATATCCAGCTATAAAATTTTTTATTCGTATGTAGAAGACTTTTCTTTATTCCACCTAATATCGTAATTAACTTAGCAAATTATACAATTGTTTGTTTACAAATATTAAATCAAATTCTTATATATATATTTCAATATTAAATAATTTTTAATTCGTAATCTTAGTATACTTTAAATGCTCCAGACCAGATATTTTTGATAATTTAAATATTTTTCCTAATGCATTATTTTTTTTATTTAAAAACACATTTCTTCTGCATTTTAGAGTAATATTAAAAAATGATCTATAATTTAAATGTTTTTAATACTTGAAATAATTTAATTTAAGTGATTTTTTTTACAAAATATATAAAATGTCATCATTTAAAAATCAACCATTACAAGTACATGTAGTTTTTTTACCTTTCAAAATAAGCTTTTAGAACATGTTTATGTCAAAACAAGTTGTCCCTTAATTAAGGTTTACTCCATTAAAAGAGGCGAAATAGTCACTTAAGCTTTCTTTTATGGCTACTCTACAACCATTTTTATGTCTTCAGAGTAAAAGTAAGTGAATTTAAATGATTATTAACATGTAGTTAGTCAATTGGCTGATTTGTGTTTACTTAAAATGTTTGTCAAGAGTAAGAAAATAAAGACGCACAGAAATATAAAGATTTTTCCTTCTAAAATCCTTTCCATATATAAAAAATATTTTGCAATAAAAACATATAATTAAATTTAACTCGTATGTATTGGTTGAGTATTATGAATCCATTATAACGTTTCTAGTTTTTAAAATAGAGCTTGCTTTAAAATATTTTTAATTATGTAATTGTAGACTAGCAAGTTAATTTTATTACTTAGTATATTTGAAGAATTATCCAAAAACGGCCAATGCAGTAACCGAAAGTAGTGGGAAATTTAGGAAAGTATTTTTATTCCAAATAAGAAGTCGTTCAAAAGTTTCACAATTGATTTTCATTTACGCAATTAATTTATTTACAATAAAATGTGATAACTAAAAGTTAAGGATTTGGGCAATATCAAAACTTTTTTTTTATATGTGTTCTAAAAATATAAATTTGTCTCGTATGTGTCAATGTGTACTCTTTCCAGTATTGGATAAAAAAAATTGTGATTGCCGAAATTAATTGAAATGAGTCTTAAAATTTTAAATTTTACTTTATCAAAAAAAATGCAATATATTCAAATTATAGTCAGCTTAAATAAAAGTATTTGTCCCTCAAATGTATAGTTAACAAATCGAAGTATCATTTGTACATAATATTAAATTATAAAGCATAATATTTAATTATAATGTTAAAGCGTTATACTAGAGCGCTTACATGATAAAAAGAAACAATTACTTTAATTAATAATGCTACATAAATATAAATAATTTAATTAATCAACATATTGATTAGTCAATAGTTGCAACTTATTTAACTAAAATAATCATAAATTAAAAACATAAAATAAAGATTTGGAGATGTACTAATAAAAGGTTGTTTATAAGTAAAATGCTGTTTTAATGACTCGGGCAAATTCAATGGAAAATGTGTTCTAATTTTATCCTAACGGATAAGGATAAAATACGTTATTGTTAATATATTATAATAAAATTAAATAGTTTTCAACTTGTGCAAAACGTTAATGGTTTAATACTTTGCTATTTTATTAAATAGTTGAAAGTCCATGTGCTATGATTAGACAAAAATACAAAGTGTTTTTTTTAATTTTAAGTAAGTACCTGAAAGTTAATGAACTTTACAGTTAAATATTGAATCCAAATTTAGATGAAAAAATTACAGGAGGTACTTCTCAATGAGGAAAAGTAAAAGTTCTAGTGAAGAGTGAAATTTATATTTTCATAAAATCATAATAATTAAAGCGCGTCTAAGCTCAACTTTTGATTTTATTGAAATAATTAATACAAATAACTTTAGACACATGAAACTGATGGATAATGAAAATCTATCTTTTAAGAGATTTTTCTGTAGTTTTGCGTTTGCATTGCAATTCCTCTCTGGGAAATTACAGATATGTTAATTGTACCCGATCGTTGTACCAACCGTTTCAAAATCGGTATCACCTAATACATGTCAAAGTATTTCTTGCCTTAGTAACTCTAAAAAGGGCATATTAAAACAGAGTAAAAAAACTCAATCTGAGGATATCGCATAGTCAAAATGGCCCCGAGTAAATGTTCTTCAAGTTTGAAACTTACATGTACTAATTTTTTACCATGCATACATTCAAAAATAAAGCATTCTTATTCATGTCAATATTTCAAAAGTGAGTTGAAATTGACCGCATGTGCTTGAAAGCGTAATTTTTCTCAGCGTAATTTTAACTTAAAAAGTCGAATTTGTTAGTTCCGTCACTTTTCCGAGCAGACTGCAATATTGTGTCGCTAAATATTTTTTATCTTCATGACATTATTTAAAGTACTCAATCGATTTATGTGCGCGCATATTATTTTTATGCACACATATCAATAATATGCTGCATGTTAAAGACTAGAAATTTTACTTATTTATAATAGTTAATAAATAAGTATGGAATCAGGCTTTTTTATTTTGGAAAATTGTAAAATACTATCGTTTTTAATTAAACTTCAATAATTATTGACTAAGGTTGCATATGTGTAATGCTTATCACACAA